>CP130732.1:1565771-1972516 GCA_030553155.1 Nippostrongylus brasiliensis
CCACTAGTTTCTCGCCACTAGTTAGTGCTCAAGATTTCTTGCTTTTTTTTCGGACCACTCATTTGCAGGTAGCAAAAACAAACCATACCGTTGTAATCGTCATTCGATGCTCTACAAAACAGTACGGGTCTCGTTGTGAATCTTCGGAGCACGCTGAGCAACCTCCCTCGTAAGTTTCGGTTTATAGAGATCTCCCAAAGCTTCACCGACGGCTGCCGATGAAAATGTAATACTCGGAACACCTCGTGATAGAGTTGAAAAACAATACGTTTTGTCTCAATATTCAAACTTTTCATTAGCGACTCCGAGGTTGGTACACACTGCTCATCCGGCTAACGTTTCGGCCTCCAGTGTGTACCAACCTCGGAGTCGCTAATAGAAAGTTTTATTATTGAGATAAGGCACGCCAAGGTTTATAGAAAGTCGAAAGTCTTGGAGAATACGTTTTGTTCCGCTTAAGATGAGCTGATGACCCACTGAGTGACCCCACTTCGACCTGCAGTTTTGCATTTCAATCATGTTAAATTCGGACGCGTGACGAAGCTAAGAAAGGCGAATATTTTGTTGGAACTGGCCTTTCTTTAAGTTATTTCTTTCAGACGTTCGCACGTCAGATACTCAGAAATAGATTGCATTCGACTGAAGTCAGGTTTACAATCAGCTACCCGAATTACACTATAGGCTCATGGTTCTGGAATTCAACGCAAGCAAGGAGATTTCTAAGAACAGATGTCAGATTCGCAATCTCCTCTTCAACGTACCCCCCCCCCCGGACGGATTTTGGGTAAAGGAAAGCATTTTGAGTAAGTACGTCGGCAACGTGTTCAAAATTCGCGCCAAAAACTGCTCGAAGGATTTACGGGGCGGTCTGCGTCCACGGAGCACACATCGTAACTCACGAGCGGCAAACACGGCAGAACTTTACCCGAAGATCTGTCCACGATGAACCCTTCGAATCAAATACCATAGCAACTGTATTGTAACCACGAGTTTTCTGTCTGTGGATGCATTCACAGAAATCGCGTCGAATGATACTGCGCCGGTAAACAGACTGCTAGTTGTGCGAGCACCGTAATTACCCTATGATCCGTTCATTCGATACCGATCGTGAAGGGTAGGTATTTTCCCTAATTTTGCAGCAGGCCAGAAGACGTCATGCCTAAATAACGGGAGCGTGGGTAACCCTCTTTCTCCACACTGGACTATCTTCGTGAACAGATTCGAAAAACGAATTCTCTATAGTTGCAGATTGTGCCTAAACACAATTCCCCTCGATTTTCGGGGCATTTTAACGAGTTGTCGGCATCGCAACTCACTGTACAGGACAAATACGTATTTACCGTGCGTCTACAGTTCTGAATGCAAGACGAATGTATCGCGCGTCCTTCCTGAACTGATCAACTCCTTCGCCAACGACTTTATCTTTTCGTTCATCCTTTTTCCAGCTCGAATAGAGGAATTTTGATTTCGAAGAAATAAGTCCATCATAGGATGGCTTACATCTAAACCCATCTTACTTCGACAAATAAAAACCTCCAAATCTCTAGGAAAACTGGGAAAGGCAACAATAGAATTTGATCGAAAATTTCCGGTAGAATCCAGCGGTAGTCTGCCATGATCCCAAACCACACAACGAATAGAAATACAATATTTATCATATTATATTCCTATTCGTATATTATCATAATATTACTATGAATGTCCCACTAGCAATTTGAGTTTTTTTTCTTTGTTTTGGTCAAGTTTCTTCTTCAACAAATTCATGACTGTCCTATTAACCGCTTTGACTTGTACTTTTTTAGCTTGCAGATGTGCATAGTTAAATAAACAAATAAATAAATAAATATTCAGAAAAATTACGAGACAATAGCTGACAAGCTCTAGCTTTCGAGAAACTTAAGAACGTTCTGAAAAGCATAGCGAAAAGCGAACTCTTGAAAAACAGACGAACCGCTGTAACAAAAACAACAAACAACTATCAATAACAGTAGCGAGAAGTGCGAAAGTCGCCCAACGTCCACTACGTAATTCACCAGTGGTATAAACGTGTTTATTCAGCGATAGGCATCATATATAAAATTTTTGAAAAGAATGGTAGAGAAAATAATGCAGGATGCGAACTAAGACCAGTCAATAGACGGTAGTCGTTGCGTAGTCCTTGATTCGCACTAATTCAGATTCTGACTGAACAGTCTCACAGTATTGCACAAATATTCTGAGAACGACAGTCGGCAGTTTTCGTTTGTCTCCGTTGCTTTCTGAAAAATGAGCCTTCGAGCCGGTCGAAGACAGTCAAACAATACTGCCATTAAGATAAATCCGCATTTTCTGAACGATTCAATAAATTACTTAGTGTATTGCATAGAGCGAACCTTTCTTTTTAGGCTGGCAACTTACTTCGTAGACTGTCAAGCACCTTCAACAGAAGGGTTGATCACAAAATGATAAATATCCTCCTGCTAGGTACGATCTCATAAAACGCGTAAGTGCTTACTAATTTTCAAATAGCTACTCTATTCTGCTTCCCAGAAAATGATGAATTTTTAGGATGCTGTTTGCTATTAAACAGAAAAAAGGAGGAGGAAAATGGTGGAAATCGTGCCTAAAGTCTGCCCAATGTCTGAAATGCTGACTACAAATCAGCCCACGAAATTAGTTACCAGACTTTTACATGCACGAGTTAATGAAAAAATTCATTTTAAAAATAGACCTTTGGGACAATGCTAGTGCCCAATAGCAAAAGTGAAGAAAAGAGGCAATAATATGATACAGCAAAACCAGAAACCAATGAAATACTGTCATGAAGAAGTTGATTCGACCCTACCTTTACATGAGCATATAATAAAAAGATAATTCCAAATCTACTCACTTGGAGGCATTCGCAGAGATTTTTGTTGCACTCGTCTCTCCTTGCTACATCGTTTTTACAACCATTATGCGTCTGGCAACAACTGCCTATACCACCTGAATTTGATGGTTCTCTTTGAGAGGAAAAAGAAAAACATGAGAAATTTATGACAAAAACAGAAAAAATGCAATAGCTTATGAAATTGATTACTGACTTTCAAGTCCACCACACTGTTCCTTCTGCAATTTTTCAATGTGGTCCTTCAAACTGGACGGTCCGCATTGAGAGTTGCCATATACCGAAGACACAACAGCGACGATTGCTAGCAATGTGATCACATTCATCCTGAAATCAAATACTAGTTCTCTCGAGTTTCGGGTAAAGCGGATGTGTAAGCTATACCCGCCAAAAAGAGTCTATAAATGATGAGCGCTGTTTGATTAAATTCCCCCGTCTATATACCGTTTATATGGGCACAAGTGCATGTTTCATCTTCATTACACACACACACCGCTTTTGTATGTTCAGCGTGTTTGCGATAATGTACTTGAACGTACCTTTCTTTGAACAGTTCCGATACAATACCAAAATAGAGTCAGTGCATTGATATCGGGGTACAGGTGCACTCCATGTCCATAATTTCATCGAGTAGCTACCGCTGTGGTCTTTGGCGAACCTATAACCAAACAACAAAATAATCGAATAACATTCGCCCCCGTCCGAAACCTAAAATTGTCCTAGACAGGTACTTCGTTGTTCCAACGATTATTTCCACTGTACTATTGGAAGCTGTGTGATGAGGTATGTTTATTTAGCGAAGGGGAGGTTTATTATTTGGCTGAGTGAATTTTGGTAGGCAACAGTAACTAAAATAATCTATTCTCTATGTATACGAATTCCGAATGGGTGGGTGCATTAATTATTCAAGGAAACATCAAACATTTTTTATCACTCAACGGATGTCATGTGCGCGAAGAAGAAGGTGGAGAATATGATATATCTGCCTGACGATGAAATGCGATTTTGCGATGAACCTAGCGCCACCATTATATCATTATGTATAAGAATACGAGTTACTGTAAGAAGATCGGCAAATATGTTGTGTGGTCCAGGAGTCGTGGACTACACATACTCTTGATTGTGACTCATACCTCTGGTGGTGAAGGCTTTGGCTGTACTTCACCAAAGGTAATATCGAGCTCTAGTACAGGCTATGATACATACGAATCGAGTGTATCGATATAAATTCGCTCTGTGATAGTTTCCAACCTGAAATCGGAAGATGTGATAATCCATTCCTTACTACTCAATGCTCTCAAATCTACTTAATTAAGTGCTTACTTACCATTAAGATACCTACGATCCACTTCCTTGCAACAATGCATATGTGCGGATGCTGACATCTTTTCAATTTTGCTCTTTCCTTAAAAAGGTATGATACGAACAACATGCAAATCAAAAGAGAAAGTCACTAGTGAGAAATGGTAAAAAAATAATGTCTTTTCCATGTACCATACAAAGAACAAAAATTGCAAAAGAACATATAATAGCAAATCAGTGTTCATAATTGACCGAAAAAGAAAAGACAGAGTAGGACTGCCATCGAAGAAGTCGCCGAAAAATCATGCGTTCATCCATAAGAGGAGGCCATGTCGACTCTCACGGTTCACGAAATAATCCCTTTCCGCCATCATTTTTTATTCTCTTCCCGGAGAGTCGACATGGGCTGAACACCGCTCATGAATGAACGCATGATATTAGGGCAATTTTTTTCGATGGCAGTCCTCCTCCGCCCTTCCTTTTCAGTTGATTACGAACACCGATTTGTTCTTACACGTCCTTCTACGTCTTTTGTTCTGGTATGGTACATGGGAAAGATGTTGATCCTTTTTCCACTGTTCCTCCCTAGTGGTATTCTCTTTTGATCTGCATGCTGTTGGTATTAAAAGTTTTCGAGGAGGTTGTTGAATAACTCAAACATTTTCGTTTGACACCACAGTCATCACCCACAGAAACTACTGACATGTTTTGATCGTATTAAAGGTAAAGCGGGACAGATTCGAGAAGCTTTTCCCTCCCTGGTTCGCCCATGATGGAAGCAGTCTACCGTATCGCTAAGCTGCTACTGTCTTCCGACTCCATCGTCACCCGGGTCCACCCATCTAGAGACCAAACACCTCGCCTATCAACTGCTGATCTCTAGAACTGTTTACTTACTGTCCCCTTTCTATTTAGCCACATAAACCGTATAAATCACACCACATAGTTCTGATTTTCAGGTAAGGAAGCCCAAACATGGACATTACTCAAATGACCCTTCAAGCCCTATCAATTGCATCTATTTGTTGCAGGTGTATTGTAAATTTCCTTGAAACAACCGTAAAACACAATCCGGTTTTCAGCCACTAAGGTGAAATCACTGACATAATATTTATCAACATACCAATTCAACAGTGACTTGAACGTATTTATTCAGCGATTAACGTAATTCGTTAGACTTTGGTGAAGAAACATTTTAATGCAATGAAGGTTGATAGCGGTTTCAATCGGTACTAATCGAATGCAGTGAAAATGTGATCCATAATTCATCCTAAATCTGTTTTGGACTGAATAGTTTCACCGCATTGCACAAATACTCTGAGTAAGCCCACTGGCACGTTGGGTTCTGCGCTGTTGCTGCCTAAAAACATTCGAACCTGATTGGACACTAGCGATCGAGTGCTAACACATAAAACCAGGTGACACTACTGTGACCCTTTTCCATGGGACACAATATGGGGGCAATTTCTGAAGTGTAAATATATTTCGAAAAATACTATTAGATACTTACTTTAACACAGTTGCAAAGTTCACTACTGTAGACATCCTTGTTTGCTAGATATCCTTCGCATCCATTTTGGCAGCATTTCTCAATGGCGTCTGAATTAGATCCGTTTTCATACATTCCTTTCAAATAAAACGAAATTCTTGTAAATTAGACATTTGCTTATTTGAGTGTACCAGAAAAACCATGGGCAGTAATCTGACCACTCTGCTTCAACAACTTAGCATTAGCGTCCCCTCAGGGCTCGTTTACTCTGTTCACAACGAGTGAGGTTAAAGTGTGAATAAGCTCAGAAAATATTGTTCTTAACATAATGAGAACTACAACCTTTCTGCTGTCCGCAGTAAGTACTCTGCAACGTTTGAAGAGCCTTCGTAACGTCGGCAGGTTCCAATTTCTCATCACCATACACGGAAGATACCAAAGCGACCAATGTTACCGCAACGATCACATTCATTCTGAAAAAAAACAGCACCGATTCTATGAGTTTAGAGCAATTGTGGCGGATATGGGAGAGAAAAACGTTGTCGGGTCCAATTTTCTAGTGACCATCTAAATTTCTGCTTACATCCATACCTTTAAATATGAGCAAAACGGACACAGAAAGACAATATTTAGATTAGATTTGATATTTGTATAGTGTCAATATAAGTACGAGTGCACGTTTCATTTTGATTACATCACCAGTTGTATGTTCAGCATGTTTGTGACAATGCACTTGCACTTACCCTTATTTGAACCGTTTTGAATAGTGAATCGAAATGGATCAGCGCATCGGAATCGAGGTACAGGTGCACTCTATGTCTACAATTACACCGGTTGCTGACCGATTTCTTAATTTTCGATGTCGTTCGATCACACAAATTTGAATTGCTTGAACTTAAATTGAGTACCTGCGGCAACATCGTCATCTCTAGCCGATTAGGTCGTGTTGAGACTCCTGTACGATCTCCTATTGATGACATTTCACTACATTTTAAATTCCTCCTTGTCGTATTCCAGCATAGAGCTTTCTTGAGCAACTTTGACTGGCGGTGGCGGACCTGTAATAAATTGTTGCAGTTCTTGACGAATTGACGCGAAACAGTGAAAAACGTACGACGATAATATATTCATATTTACACACTTTACATTGTAGGGATCGCGTGACGCTGTGATAAGAAGCGCTACTGACACCCGCACGACCGAGCGATCCCCAGCCCGGCAATCCAAGCCTTCCATCCCTCCGCAGTTGAGTAAATTGGTACTCATCTGGGAAGGTAACAACACCGACTTTGTATAACGGCTGGCCCCCGCAAGCCATTTTATAGGCCGAATACGCATTCACCAAGCCCCAACGATTCTAAATGGAACGCAAATGCTAGGCGCGTTCTCAGGGGACTGATCAGCGATGCCACCTTTACCTTTTCATTTTACATTGTGAAACGAAACATAGTCTATTCTACAAACAGAGCATGAAACCGCAAGCAATACAGCGAGATAATTCTCCAGACCATGAAAAAACAAAAAAACTGCTAGTAACCACACTAGTGACGCAAATAAAAAACTGATGGAAACGGTTACCCTGGGTTATGAGCAAAAGCAGTAACTCAGTAAGGTTTAGATTATAAAATTTTTAGTTTTTTTTATTATTTATTTGTTCATTTATTACGCACTGAAAGAGCGCGCCAATTATAGAGCAGTGATTAGCAACAACGAGACCACACCATATGTAAAAGGGATGGAAAGTTTTTAAAAAAGTCAAAAAACAACCAAATAACCAAAACGATTAGAGAACTAACGGACAACAAAGTGTCTAAAACTGTGTAGAATAAGAATAACTGCGTAAGAGAATGAACACATCTCTAACCATACCTTCGATAATAACGGCGGGCGAGCAGCTACGGTAGGTACAACTGACCCCTCTAAAACGCGCCTCTGGGAGATTCCGGTCCTTCCCGCCAAGATCAAAGAGCATTCACATGGCGATCAACTCATCACCTGACTCCGGTAACTGTTTGCCGGGAAGCCTTGTCCCCCCAGTTCTCTCAAAATAAAAGGGATAATAGGGTTAGCAGTTAACCTTCGATCCTGCTAAGAACTAAAATTATCCTAGACATCTATCGCTCCACAGATGCTTGTTTTTGTGTTTTCATTTGCATTGTGCTATTGGAAGCTTAGAATGAAATAATCCTTAAATACACCTGTTATGCTTCTGCTCATCACAATAATAACCACAATAATTGCAACAGATTTTTCTGTATTTCACTCGGAAGACATTTTTCAATGTTGCTGAGTAATTGGCTAGGTACGGATTGCTCAAACGTAGCAGCATTTCAAAAAGAAAAAACTGAAAAATTGAAAGGGAAGTGGAATACCCTGAACAACTTTTAGACAAAAATATCGGTATCTGAAGATTAGCGAACCCCAACCAAGATGTTTGCGCTAGTTATACGTATGTTTTTTTAATAGTATAATGAGCATAACTTCTCGATGTTCTCCGCACATACGTAGCTGTACATTTACTGACCCACGGTGGTCACTGCTTATTATAAACGTAAGGTGAGCACAAGTGCAGACGGGGAGGTGGGAAACAAACGTGATATGAACAAATCGGTGAAAATTTAAAAATGGTTCTATTATCGGACAGCGTTTGAAGCTGTTCAATCAAAAGTAAGTGCAATAGTATTGCCAAAACACGTTGGGCATACACTTTATGAGGACGACATCCGGATGAAATGTGGGCTATCGCATAAATAGACGAGAGAAGATTGATTCAGATGGAGCAGCTCATCCTGTCTACTTGCCTTCTTTTCATTTCCTCTTTCCCATTTATCTTTTCATCTTATTTAACCACCTACACCACCCACACCATCCAATCTGAACTGACACAATAAGAAACGTCTTCGCTGACCCACAAAGAGAAGGAGCCCGTGACGAATCGCCTATTTAGTGAAGAAGTAGGCCACGATGGTTTTGGGACGAGAGCTAAAGAGAAATAAGGCATACCCTCAGGGCCTTCAGAGACAGGCACGGTAGAGAATGAAGAACTGCATGTTCACCCAGTTCAGTATTACAGTTTACTTTCTTACAAAGATATTTAGACGGCAAATAACGCCCCAAGTAAAAATATATAGCACCGGGAGCTCTTAAGGAATATTAAGAACTAGATACTAACTAGGCATCAAAACAGGAAAGGTTAAATGAAACGCACCAGCCCGGTACTAGACGTTTCTCGTTTTCTTCCGTACTGCCTCTAACTACTGAACTCTCCACAGCGTATGCTTACGCTTAGAAAAGCATCTATTTTGTAAAATCAGAATAATAAACTCCAATGACGTAACAAAGTTAACCGTTTTCAGAATGAAATGGTTAATTCTGGCAGCAACTATTGCAATCGCTATTGCATCGCAATGTACACGTGATAAATATAAGGAAGACGGTAGCGGCCCATGGGAATGTGGAACGACCGGTTTCATCAAATGGCACTTCCAATCTATGCAGCAAGTCTTTTGTCCCTCGTATAGAAGTGATTACCTTTTTTATTGAGATTTGTAAAAAGGAAACCAGCAGAGTAAAAAAATGCCATTTTTTGAGGAACCAGACTTAAAATGTAACGGTTATGAATTTAGACCCTATAAACCTATGCTGCTACAAACACGATGACTGCTATGGAAATCAGGAAGGAAGAACCAAATGCGATAAGGAATTCCGCTCATGTATGATGGTAAGTAATCCAGGTTGAAGGGTATACCAGTGAAAAGATGTTCCACTCACTTCGTGAGTAATCAAACACTTCACAAGAACGATGGGAGTAAAGATCCTACAAAGAGAAATTTGCTCGTTCACTGTCACAACTGATATGAAGCCAGAAAACCATACTTCCTCATATTCGAAAAGAAACATACGTCTTTAGTATGAGTGCGCTTCTTTGACTCAAACTATTTTTTTACAGGATGCAACTAAGGATAGTAGTATTTGCAAAACGTTCTTCGGTAGATATATAGCCTATATGGTGGAACAATTCGGTCAATCCGCCTACGATGCGAGCGCTCCTCAACCTAAAGATGAGAAGAATTAATGCTACTGCTTTTATACTGTTGTTGTCAATACAGATCTTCACGTACTTCTATATCAAAAGCGCAAATTAATCAATAAATATATAAGGTTCACAGTACGGATATAGGTTTTCTTATCTCGGCAGCAACTACTAGAAACGGAAGCCGCGAGGGAGTTACCCTAGCGTCAACGAAACCAACACATCTGCAGAACGACTATTGTTTCAATTGTGTTTTATTATTGTAATTGACAACAGTAGGTTTATTATGGATGTAATCCCACCAGCTACCACATAGTTGCGCACATAAAATCGCATTATAAACAATTAAATCAAACAAAAACCGGCAGTATGACTGTTATATTTGTATATTTTGATATATTTACACATGGCAAGGCATGTGCAGCAGAACATAATAATAAATAATGGTCCAAATCAAACGCAAGAATAAAATAGTGACACGACTAATGAAGAGGAATTCAGTTATCGTTACAATAAAAAAGAGGGAATATAGTAGAAGTAAGGAAAGATAGGTGTATACTGAGGAATAAACATCACGAAATATTTGACCACTAACCATATTCAGAAAGGTTAGGTATAAACTAGCAACAGATTACGAAAATGACCAAATCAAATGACGAAATCAAATACCTCTCATTTTAGTTGGAGCGGTTGGTTCAGGTAAAAACACGTCCGACAAATGGGTAGAAATTAACTACTGGTAGAAGACGGCTACAGCGTCCCTCATACAATCTTTGAACCAGGTATCAAGCATTCCATTTCATTTCATTTCCACTAAATTTGTAGAATGATTTGAGTGAGAGAAAAAAGAGCGGCCACGAGATATTGATTCAGTCATTACAAGGCCGATTTTGACCTTATTTAAGAATATAGCAATAATAATAATAAAACCTTTATACGCAAAAATACAGAAAAACTCAATGCATCACATCTATCGTACATCTACAAAGAGCAATCCAAAACTGCAATGATACTTTGATACGCATTAAAACAGAATTTCGAATCGAATAGAAATTCGGAATGAATAGCATCGATCCAGACAAGCTTCTAGCAGACGACTACCGTACCCTGGTGAGGGGACTGGAGATCAATCAGAGAAATGATCTTAACAATTAAAGAAAAAGCAGTTTCGGAAAACTGTCAGTGACTGCGATACGATGCGCTAAAAAACTTTGAAAATCTCTGGAAGTAACAACGTCTTCGGATATTTGAATACTCTTTCATTCACTAATTGCGATGCGATGAGCGACGTCGAGCACGACTGGAACTCGATGAGGACTTTTTCGCCTTCTTTTTTTCGGCGCTCTGCTCTTCAATCACATCCTGAAAATCAGGCAATTTGCATCAACGGCCGTCCTTTCATACCATAAAAGAATCCATTCGGGGCCTTAAAATTCTTTTTTCTTTGAGCAATAAAGTTAAAAGGTACAGGTGAAAGGTCAAAGTCTCGGCGTCGACAACTCCCCTAAGAACGCGCCACGCATTCGAGTTTAATTCAAAATCGTAGAGATATAGTGAATGCGTATTTGGACAAAACAGTGACTTGCTGAGGCCAGCCGCTACACCAAGTCGATGCTTTTACCTTCCCAGACAAGTCCGGTACCAATTTCCCCGACCTCGGACGGACGGAAGGCTTGGTTAGCATGGGATCGATCGCTCGACCGTGTGGATGTCAGCAGCGCCTCTCACCACTGTACCACACCGACCCCAACAAAAAGTTAACTGCACAAAAAATGTGTTAGATAAATACTATACTGATGTTTGGGTGGTTTTTGAAAGAAAAGGGAATGGACGGGTATACCTGCGCACCAACCAGCTGAAACCCCTAACTGGCCCTTAGTAGGGCCTTTGTTATACCGACGCTCACCCCCAGCGTCTGCCAGCGCAACTCGTCCCATTCAGTATCAGACACCGTGGTAGCAGAAGTGCGTGTGTTAGGCCCCTGTTATACTCCCGTTCCCGATCGCCGATCGCCGGCGACCGGAAAATGCGCGGCGACGGCGACGACCGGCGACCGTCGCCGACGATCGCCGACCGACGGCGATGGCCAGCGACGGCCGGCGACCGTTCAGATTGGGGCGCGTTTTCGCGCAGTTTTTGGAATGTTGCCAAACATGAGCTGATCGATGGATGAGAGGTGATAAATGGTGATGTTGAATTTTGGATTCTTGGAACGGTTCCGAGAGATGAGGAAGTTAACCAGCGCCTGTTTTAACACGTTGACGACAGCGCCTTTTCCGCGTGTCTGGCGCGTGGGACCAACCGATTTTCTACCGCGCCGAGGCTGTGGCATGATTCAGGACATACGGCGATTTTTTTCCAAAATGGAAGTGAATTGTAGATCCTGAAGACTACATATACAGTCCTGTAATATCGGGGATTGTGACTATTACTTTTTTTGCAACGAAAATAGAAAAATGATAGCTGGAAGCTTTTAGAATTTCCGTTTTCCCTATCCAGGTGAAAAGGAAATTGTTATTAGTTCATTGTTCATTATTTGTTTATTCTAATAATCAATATTTGTTTGTATTTATGTGCTTGTTTCAGTAAACTGTATTTGTTTGCATTTATTTGTTTCTTGAAATAACCATTATTTGTTTTTGCTTGTAAAGAAAACTAGTGCACAATCAAAAATTCCAGTAAATCAGAAGCTAAGAATTGTTTTTACGGACCACGAGGTTTAGAATGATTTCTGATCATGAGGTATTTGGTGGCCAGACAAATATTTCCCAAAAAATCGGGATAAGTCAAAAAAATAAATTTCAAAACTGTGACGCAGCATTGCGTCACACGGTCCCACGCGGCCTAATACGTGTGACGCAGCATATGTGTCACACGGTCGTCAACGTGTTAATTCGATGAGCTAGTACTATTATTCTTAAACCGTCAATATATGATGGCGGTTGTGTCACTGCTTTGCTGTGAATGACTATTAAGGATGATTGTGCCGTTCAGCCACTGTTGCAGCAGAACTTAGGTACCTAATCTGTGAAATATCAAGTGGAGTACCTGCTACATGTGCTTATTTTTACAATGTAAGCTGAACCGGGAGGGTTGTTCAGCTAAAAATGTTTTTCATCGTCTCCATCTCCTTTTTCATCATTGATAAAAGTGTACTTGCTGCGAACGTGGGAGTCATGCTAATATCATGCCAACCCAACTATGAACAGGGTCTACAAAAGCTCTCTCGGCATTTGTTAAACAGTTCCAACTCCACCGACCGGCTTAGGTCAAAAATTTAGTTTTCGCTGAAACTTCGTCCATCGTGGTTTTCTGGGGTGGTGATCATGAATCTGGTGTCCGTACTCCAAATCTCGGCCGAGGACCCGAATCGCTTGCAGGGTAGTCTACCTCAAATCTTTGGTACGGTTGAAACTTGATGGGGTTATTTTGCGCTTGATGGGTTATTTTGCGTGCTGATAACGATTCTGACCTTTACTTTGCGAATTTCAGCTAAGGATCACCCATATCGTTGAAGTGGATGATCCGATCGAAACTACCGATTTGGCTGAATTTTCTTTCAAGTAGGTTATTTGGGACACTGATTGCAAATCTGTTGTCATCCTCTAAGATTGCGATCAATTTTGGCAAATTCAGTTACGTGCCTCTTCGAGCATCCACTCTGACCCCATCCTCACCTTCATTGTTTAGCTGAACATGCCGATTACGGCCACAATGGGCCGTTTCCGCAATTCAAAATACCAACATTAGAATCGTGGTCAGCATACAAAATAACATTAATGGATGAAGTTTGAGCCAGATCTGAGATTTCGACCCCACCGTCAAAGTCGTCAATATGGGTGGTCCACGGCCGAAGTTCAGAAACCGGATATCAGACTTTTTTTATGGTAGAAAAACCCTACCATTGAAAAAATCACCTCGGTTGACACCGGCGACGGCCAGTCGCAGTGCACAGCACAGCGACCGGCCATCGCCGACGATCGTCGGCACCCGTCGGCGCCCGTCGCCGCCCGTCGCCGATCGTCGGCGATCGGCGGCGATCGACCGACGGGACTATAACAGGGTCCGATCGTCACCCATCGCCGGAGGGGGGTGTGACTGCCGAGACAACTCGTCCCGAGGCGGCCGTTCGCAGTGTCATTTTGAACGGTCTCTGTTATGCCCGTACGAGTTGCGTTCGCCAATCGCCGGTGATCGGCGATCGGGAACGGGACTATAACAGGGGCCTTAGTTGTCCTGCCGGGACAACTAACACACGCACGTCTGCTACCACGGTGTCTGATACTGAATGGGACGAGTTGCGCTGGCAGACGCTGGGGGTGAGCGTCGGTATAACAAAGGCCTAAGGCGTTGAACCCAGACCGGACTAAAAATCTGAACGGATTTGAGAAAACTTGAGCAAAAAAAATACGAAAAACTCACAGCATATTTTCCTGCCGTATAATTAACATATATGCAATAGATCGTAACAATAACGGCTAATACGCCAACAACGTAAATAACGATGTAGCTAATGGAAAAAACTGAAAAGAGTCTACTGAATGCAAAGAAGAAAACAAAAAAGCTACCTGAAACCAAAAAAAAAGAAATAGTTGTAGTGCAAAAACAGAAGAGGTATGAAAAACAGTACTTACTGCCATAACAACTCTCTGGAGTACTGTTGAACGTATACGTTTCGTCAGCATAAGTGACTTCAAGGGAGAAGAAAATACAGCCCCTCATAAACTTCAGCCCAGGGGATAACTGGAAAAAATCACTGAGAAAAATAATAATAAACGATTAAAGACTAACTCGCTAAGGTCGTCAATGCTAGTAGAGGCTAAAAGTCTGGGAAAGGTGAATAAAGTTAACGAAAACAGTGACCGAGTGATGATTTATGGTGATGAGAATTTTGTGAGAATTTTATATTTGAAGGCGAATCGTGGCAGACGCGACGCGGTAAGGCATGGACGCAGAGGACGCGACGAGCGGGGCAGGTGACGGCTCCCAGATACTTTGTATAACAACAACAACAACAACAACAACAACAACAACAACAACAGTATAACAACAACAACAACAACAACAACAACAACAACAACAGGTGCTTGAAAATGTTTCAGAAATGCCTGGGTCCTTTACCGTCCGAAGAGAATGTACAGCTAGCTTTCCTTTTGGTTGCGAAATAGGGAGTTGGGGAGTTGTTCGAATTTTAAATAATTGGTTTATATATGCGTAGTACAACCAGTGACCGAAGTTTTAATGAAGAAGCTAATATCTGCACAGTATGAATGTAAAAAATGGATATTACAACTGAACAAAAACCTTTCTTACCCCTCCGCCTACTTCCCTTTTGGTGATATCTTTGGTCAAGAGTTTCGGTACATATGCCTCACCTTGTCCCTGAATTAAGATTATTAGCAAAATCCACGAGCACGGACAGCTTAAAAATGAACATTCAAAACTAGAAAGAAGGCTCTAGGGATATAGAAACAAATCCAGGAAACATGAACACTTCTAAAGGATTTAACCCCGAGTGACGCGCAAGTCGTGATTCATCAACGCGCTTTGGGGCTTATTCAAGGTTTAGTCGCTGTTTCTACGAGGTTTGACACACCTTCCAGGCGCGGCGAGGGTTCGGGTGCCCCGATTGGTGCACACGTTTCAATTCATCAAGACGATCTGGGCCTTTATATTCCGTTCTTGATATTCGAGCTCTCCAGTTTCTGGGCCAGTTGGGCAGTCTTAGACCCCATAGAAGCCCCGAATGAACCCTAGAGCGCGTCGATGAATCACGGTTGCGCGCGAGTTGTGTTCTTCGGACTCGCATCGTTTGATGAATCACGGTTGCCCGACATTGTGATCGTGGTATATTTTTGATGTCCGTTCATGTATTTGGGCCCACCAATATGGGAAGAAGGACATTTACAGATCAACGGTCCTCAACAAAAACCTACCTATCCTAGAGATTTGTTGGGATGGAACGTATCGAAGCACGAAAAAAAAATACGAAACAGCTAAACCACTACCATAATCGCGTTAAGATTTGCGAAATGATAAGGTGTAAGAAGGTCAATATTAAATATATGAGCTACAAATAAATACCTGGAAATACGACTGAACCGTTATGGCTTTGACGTGCTGGTGCTTGAATACGGAACCATTCTCCAACGAATATTGCCACTTCAGTTGAAAGTTCACAGACTCTTCAGCGGTGAAATCAACTTTCACTCCAGTTCCCTAAATGAGCATCACTTGGCGAACAGGTGAATTTTAATTAACGGGCGGCATTCGTTAGAAGTTCCGAGACTCCACGAACCGAGCTGGGGTGAGAAATTTCTCATCGAAACTTGGCCTATGGAGGTTACATGGAGAGCTGATCAGGAATCGGATGTCCGTCTTCCAAATTCCACCAGGGACCACTCATCTCGCTGATAACGTCGACTCTGGTGATCCAGTCAAAATCACTAATTTTTGTTGAATCTTGTCCTAGAGAGGTTATTCTGCATGTCATAACTTTGATGTTTGTTTTTTTTTAAATTTCGATCGAGGACCACCCGTATTGTCAACTAGAATGGTCCGATCAAAATCATCGCATGGATGCCTCTTTGTCACATTTCGACTAATTTTGACCAATTCATATTGTCAGTTTTCTACGCCATCATTGCTCAATGGAATCTACTAGTCACGGTCGAAATTGTGTAATATTCAAGAAAGAAAACATCATAATCGTAATTGGCACGCAGAAAACGTTCCTAGACGAAGTTTGAGCCAAATCTGAAATTTTGATCTGACCTCCCTCTCCCAAGTCAACAATATGGGTGGTCATTTCCTAAAATTCGGAAAACGGATGTCAGCTTCCTGAAGTGGAACGATTTTGGAGCAGGCGGAATGGATTTCCACCCACCCCGGAGCTCCTCCGCTAGCCTGACCGCGTGGCGAAGCCACGAGGTCACTCCTTACAGTGCACACTATTTCGTTGCCAAATCAGCAACGGGACAGAGAGGCAGAGAGAAGCGAAATAGTCTGCGTCTTGAGGAGAGTGTGCGCAGCGCTAGAGACGCAGAGTCATTTGCGTGTCTGCCCGTGGCGCACTATTTCGCAATGACATTATCGCGGAAGTCCGTTCCTCCTGCTCCATTATCGCGCTAGTGCTTCCTGATCATCTCCCCCAAATAACCCCCATAGGCGAAGTTTCAACGAAAAACTTGACCCAGGCCCGGTTCGGGAACTTTTAACTAGTGCCAAATAGGCGTACAAGCCCTACCAGATCACGAATTAGTGTAGGCACAGTCTTCTTGGAAGTGGTCGGCCCAACGAACATAACCCACGAACGGTTTACTTTGTCTTTTTCGTCCGATTTACAACTGCGGCTGACGTATTGTGTGGCTAAGAACGTTAAATTTCTAAGCTGAAATCAATTGATCAGCAAAGTAGGCTGAACTTACTCTCTCCTTCTTTCACATGGAACAGCACATCGTTCTTTAGCGATTTACTTGTGCAAGCTTGTGATATCTCGGGAGAATCGCACAGGTGGACCTTAATGTACACGAAAACATACAAATATCGATGAATACTGTTTCGAGCTCTTCACAGTGCCAGGATTTCCATGAGATTATTGAGAAACCAGATTTGAACAGATTTGACCTGTTGGGCCCGTGATATTCATTCCGCTCCACCTACCAGGCCATGTAAACTCAAACTGCAGAAGATTAAAAAGATAAAGGATGAGGGGTGAGCGACGTATAACAAGGGCCTAATGCCCTTGTTATACGTCGTTCGTTCGCTCACCCCCAGCGTAACTCGTCCATTCAGTATCAGACACCGTGGGGCCAGACACGTTTGTACGAGTTCACCACGCCAGCGTCACCATGATAACTCGTACAAACGTGTTTGGCCCCACGGTGTCTGATACTGAATGGACGAGTTACGCTGGGGGGTGAGCGAACGTATAACAAGCGCCTAAGAGTACTATTCACCCGAGCGAGTAGTTCATGACGTGATGTATTATCCTGAGTTGCGGTGGATACGTAAACATTGGTGACCACCGTGCTCCACTACCTCAAGCCTTTTAATAATTAAACCATTTTTTACGTAAAGGTCGTCTCGTAGTTTACCCTTTAAAAACGAAAACTTTACGTTTGCCCTTTAAAAAGTTCCTGACAATTGTTTTGTCTACGTGACCCTCTCTTTCGATCTTCTTTGTTGACGATTCGTTCTCGAATCTTACAAGAAATACGGTAACATGACGCGTGGTTTAGTGGTAAGGGGCGCTTATCTCATTTGGATGGTCGAGCGATCGATCCTCGCCCCAGGCTGACTTCAACTGTACCCTCACTATACCAATATCAATGAAACGAAGGTGCCAAATGAGCTGGAAGAGGATGCACCATAGGAAAAAAATTCCAATGCCTCAATTTTTTTCCACAGAAACCTGTCACTAGAAGTGCTGATCCATGAGTTGCTAGGAAAATAGCGAAAATGTTAACCAACCTTGCAATCCTTAGGACCATCCTTTCCATCATCAAAACTGACTTTTACGGACGACGGTGAAGTGAAATTAACTCTTAATTTCTTGGACGACAACAGCGGCGGTTTTTCTAGACGAATAGCATTAAAAGTAAAAGGTAGAGTGGTTGGCAGTCCCATATGGACGCGCCACGCATGCGTCGAACATTAAGCATCGAACAGGTATGATGAAAGCGTATGCGGCCTTTACAATGGCTTGCGGGGTCAGTCGCTAAGCCGATTCAGTGTGTCCACCTTCCCAGACATACTTACGCCGCTGAACGGCTGGTAAATGAGGTGTAGGGGGTTGCTGTAGAATGTGATAGTCAAAATGATAAACAAAATGATAAACAATTCAATGATAAACACTGATGAAACCACCACTAATAGCCCTCATTTGAAATCATACTAACTTCCATCCGGACAGACAACTCTTGGGTTTCATTCATATGTAGTAAGGATAGAAGGATTGGTGAGGACAAACTTCGTTAATTCTGCGAAGGATAGAAACGCAGTTGGTAAAATTGACAAAATTCACTTGAATTGACGCCATAATGCAGGGCGAAGTTGATTGGAAATAATTCTCTCCTGGGCCTAAATTCATGACGGGTATCGGCACAATATACCTGAAAATAAACCCCGGTCGGCGCGATTATTCGCATTCATGAACGCGCCGCGGAGATTATTTGGTGGATATCGCGGGTCTATTCCACTCCGCGGCGCGTTCATGAATGCGAATAATCGCGCTGACCGGGGTTTGTTCTCGGGTATATTGTGCCGATACCCTTCATAAATTTAGGCCCTGGTTACAAAGCTGGTGTTCCTCTTGAGGAACCCGTCTGGCCCCGAAACCCCATCTTTCGTTTCAAACCCGCTTTCTGAATCATCAAAGCCTCACGGGTAAGCCTCCCTTCCCATTAGGTAAACATTGGTCTACACCATTCAACGTAGCAATACCATACTACTACTTAATCCGAATTAAACCGCTTACCTGCACCGTTTGTCGTTTCATCGTCATCAGGTTGGGGATGTTCTGCAAGATCTTTCAGCATGAATATCATCAACTTGTAGGAAAATGGCAAAAAAAAATACTGTAAAAAAAAACTGTAAAGAAGCTTACCAGCCGTGTCATTGAGTCCATGGGCGACATCGAGAACGACGAAAGAGAAAAAGCACAAGACACCTACTCTAAATAGGACAAATATGTAGTTTAAGTATAGGATCCTGTTCACTGAGACGGAGATTCTGTATCATCCGTAAAAATATTGCAGAGTGAAGTGATACCTACCCAATGAACATACACGCATAAAATGAACCGCGCCTAGACTCGAAACGATTATCATTCCACCGGCCGATTATGAACTGGCTTTCGTAAAGTAGAAAACAACAAAATAGATGCTATGAGGGTTGTGACTGCAGCCGAAAGAATTTAAGCCCTGGAACGAACTCATGGGAGAGCTACGGAACTTGCAGCTCTGAAAACTAATCTCAAATGTACAGTGCCGTCCAAAAAGGTATTCGTTTTCACTTTTTTGCATGTAACTCCTTAGGGACTGAGGCTTTTGAAGTGATTTTTCTATGGGTAACAGAAAGTGGTAAGGGTGTACATATCCTAGTTTCGTTTCGGTGAGAGCCTGAAATGTAGTGAATTTTTCCATCGGTAAATTATAATGCGTACTTTTCGAAAAGCGGCCTCATCGACAATAAATTTTTCCTTCTCTAGAACAAGTAAAGTTTTTGCAACCGCTTATATGCCACGTGAAAGAACAAGATTTTTTCTACAAAATGATGTACAGAAGTTTTTTGTTACTCTTAGCTATTATTATTTTTTTAGGTGGTCCAACGGGGTAGTGTCCAAGAGATGTGAATTACTTTTCGATGCAACTGGTGCTTCGTATACAGAGGCATTCATAGAGTACTGTATGCCATTTGAAAGAGAATCAAATGCGCTATCGGATACTACCTTCACTTTTCCGTGAAGCTGAGTTTCTAGAAATTTATCTAAGAAAAACTACAAAGTAGAAGCGTCATTTTTGCACCCTTTCAATTTTTTCTGCTCAGAAGATTTTCCAAAACCTCAAACGCCTTTCGGAAGAAGAAACCTCGGTATTGGGACACATCGTGTCCACCGCGCCCGCCCCGCTGCCATGCGGCCAATAGCGTTGCCACCTCGCCCGCCCCCCTCCCCGCCCCTACCCCCCATCGATAGTCCTATTACCTATTACCTATTATAATGAAACCGCGTGGCTTCGCTCCGCGGTTATATTGAAACCGCGTGGCTTCGCCACGCGTTTTCAGGCTAGGGGAGGAACTCCGGGACGGGTGAGCCATCCTATCATGCTTAGGATGACTCACCCGCCCCGGAGTTCCTCCCCTAGCCTGAAAACGCGTGGCGAAGCCACGCGGTTTCAATTTAACCGCGGGGCGAAGCCACGCGGTTTCATTATAATAGGTAATAGGTAATAGTGGGGGGTAGGGGCGGCGGGGGGAACTATCCAACAATGCTTAGGATGACTCACCCGCCCCGGAGTTCCTCCCCTAGCCTGAAAACGCGTGGCGAAGCCACGCGGTTTCAATATAACCGCGTGGCGAAGCCACGCGGTTTTATTATAATAGGTAATAGGTAATAGTGGGGAGTAGGGGCGGCGGGGGGAACTATCCAACAATGCTTAGGATGACTCACCCGCCCCGGAGTTCCTCCCCTAGCCTGAAACCGCGTGGCGAAGCCACGCGGTTTCAATATAACCGCGTGGCGAAGCCACGCGGTTTCATTATAATAGGTAATAAGTAATAGTGGGGGGTAGGGGCGGCGGGGGGGGGGGGGGGGAGGGGGGCGGGCGAGGTGGCAACGCTATTGGCCGCATGGCAGCGGGGCGGGCGCGGTGGACACGATGTGTCCCAGTACCGAAACCTCGCTCTACGCGTAAATGTTTTCGACAAATCTCCATATTTCGGTTTTTCTTCGTTTTCAAGCAATTAAAGTGAGTACTTCGTTGACCACCGATTTTCGCGTGCGATCACTGCGCGCCGCGTGCGACGATGACTGCAGGAGCCTCCGACGTCGCACGCGGCGCGCCGTCATCGCGCGCGGAAATCGGTGGTTCAAAAGACCCGGAAATCGGTGGTAACAAAAGACTTCATTACATCATTCCGTAGGAAGAATCTTCCTCTTTCAAACGGGACATAAGCGGTTGCGAGAATATTGTTCGCTTTAGAGTAGGAAAAATCTATTGTTAATGGGCCCGCTTTTCTAAAAGTGTGCATTTTAATTTATTGATGGAAAAATTCACTAAATTTCAGGCCCTCATCGAAACGAAACTAGCATATGTACACCCTTACCACTCTCCATTAGCAATAGAAAAATCACTTCAAAAGCCTCAGTTTCAAAGGAGTTACATGCAAAAAAGTGAGAACGAATACCTTTTTGGCCGGCACTATATATTTCCGAAGTTGCCATCACTGAATATCAATTAGGGCCGGTTTCTGAGGAAGATTCAGATTTGAGGGACTCCTTCCTTTAATTTCATCCCAAACCCCACTGCATCTGAAAATAATCTTAGAACAGTAGCGCCAACCGATCTCTGCCAACTGACTAGCGCGATTCTATCGGAGGACGTCCATTTGTCCACCGTAACCCGTCGGTACAGTGCACGCGACAGGCGCCTAGTCCCGACTTTGCGTCAATGCGGCCCTTGGCGCGAACTCGGTGCAAATTTGGTCAGAGGGCCTAGCAAACTACGTCTGCGGGTTGGCATAAGGGCTAAAATCGATACGATGTCATGGCTATTTCATAGTTCTTGGAGGAGAACGTATATAAAAGGTAAAAAATGTCCAGGTTATGAATCTGTTATTCACGAAAAAATCACTGAGCTGACGACGGGTTACGGTAGACAAATGGACGTCCTCCGATAAATTCGTTTCTTAGCGGAAATACACCCTCACAGGTAACAACATCCCAGGAAAATCGAACAAATTTTGAAATAGGCGTAAAAAACAAAAAAGACAAGCAATAATTTACGGCAGATTCACGAAGGCTAGCTATCTACATCGCTTAGCCTTTGCAGTGGCTCATCGACTAGCCCGGTGAGCACCCACGAACTTTCTGTTCCATGCTAATAGACCCATGAGCCGGTTAACGTGTCTCCTGAAAAACGTGTGAACGTTTATTTATTATATATTTTTTACTATACATCGCTATGGTCAATAATAGAAGAACAATGGCATAATAAAACACCAAAAACACTATGAGGTTAGATGGGGTGACGTCGGTTACAATAAAAAGTCACTTATGGATAGTTCTTTTTTTCGGTCAACTGTTACACCACAGATTTAGCATTTAGAGTTTACGGTTACTATATTGCAACGCGAGATGACAGTAGATCTTGGATCTCGTTGGATGAATATATTTTCATTATTTATTCTTTCGATGTTCTGGCATACAAAATACCGTATATAATTTACATTTTTATATTTCTAAATGCATATATTGTACAATCAGATCAAATGATAGATTCCTGAGTTCTATTCTATTGAATTGTGTATATCCATCTTCAGGCGGAAATAAACCCATCACAGGTCCCAGGAAAATCGAACAAAATTTGAAAACATCCTAGGAAAATCGAACAAAATTTGAAAAGGCGTAATAAACAAAAAAGACGAACAATAATTTACGGCTGATTCACGACGGCTAACTACCTACATCGCATTGAAATTGCAGTGGTTCATCGACTTGCCAGGTGAACACACAGGTACTTTGTGTTCCATGCTAATGGACCCATGAGTTCCTGATGTTTCCTGAAAAGCGTGTGGACGTTTATTTACTATATACTTCTACTATACATCGCTATGGCAAATAATGGAAGAACAATGGCACAATAAAACACCAAAAACACTATGAGGTTAGATGGGGTGACGTCTGTTACAATAAAGTCACTTATGGATAGTTTTTTGGTCAACTGTTAAAACATTGTTTTAGCGCTAACTATAAGAGTTTACGATTGCTATATTGCAATGCGAGCTGATAGTAGATATTAGGCGGTGCTATCCATCAGGGTCCGTATGCTCGTCTCACCCAACTTTTGAGTGGGCGGGACAAGGGGGAGGAACCAGCGAGTAAGAGCGGAGGCTGCACGGGCCGACACCAATCATGCGGCATCGCGGGGACAAGTCCCCATCCCCCAGCAATCTCTGGTGAGACGAGCATACGGCCCCAGAAGATATCGCTGCATAAATCGGTAGAACTTTTTGTTATTGCTACGAAACTTGCGCTCGTGAAAGTCATAGGCCTATGGTATACTCCGGCAACGGCACCGTCGCAGCGGAGCTAAAAATGCATGGCTCGCCTCTATTCAGCACTGCAGCTGGGTTTTTTGTATGCTGCTGTGTGCGGGGACTCGGAGCGGTGCTGCCCGACCTGTCGCAGCTGGCGCCGGCTGTCGCAGCGCAGTGCGCTGCGACCGTCGCAGCTAGCTGCGACAGGCGTCGCTGCATCACGGAACAGAGCGGTAGACACCAATTTTTGTTATTGCTACGAAGATATCTTGCGCTACGAAACGCTGAAAGTCATAGGCCTATGGTATACTCCGGCAACGGCACCGTCGCAGCGGAGCTAAAAATGCATGGCTCGCCTCTATTCAGCACTGCAGCTGGGTTTTTTGTATGCTGCTGTGTGCGGGGACTCGGAGCGGTGCTGCCCGACCTGTCGCAGCTGGCGCCGGCTGTCGCAGCGCAGTGCGCTGCGACAGCTCGCTGCGACAAAAACCGCAGTACTGTCTTGAGAGGATCTGCACCATCCTTTTCGCTCTTGCGGTAAACTATCCGAGTCCCTGCACACAGCAGCATACAAAAAACCCAGCTGCAGTGCGGAATAGCGCGGCCGTTGCCGGAGTATACCATAGGCCATAGAAGCACGCAAAGAATCGCCATGGAGGATCAATTCCCGAGTGATAATCCCAGTCCCCTTGATCTCGCTAAGCTGAAAATCAAGCCGGGAAATACGATTTCTACGAGAAACGAAGAACGAGGTGAGTGCGTGACTGAATACACTAATAGATCCACAATAGACAGTAAAGCCGAACACAATTACGATGACATTCTACGAACAATATTACGAAAAATCAGACGCCTGATCACAGGATAGATGATTATCGATCTCATGATCACACCCATCGCATCAAACGTCTGCCCTCCTTCACCCAAGGTCACGTTCAAATTCAAATCATATTTTGCCATACGCAAGCCCTACGGGAATTTGGCGCCGGGGTCAAGAGCCGCTGGCGAATTCGAGGAGTGGACAGCGAACAACTCCATGATAATTGAATTGAATTGAGGATACCAACAACGACCGTATCACCGTCGAATGGTGCAACCGCTAAGCAATTCCGCCGAGAATGGTTCCAAGGAGATGGTATGGTTCGCAGGAAGAACCTCCCGATCGAGTACAATCCTTGAGGGCGCGCGTATTTAATAAATGATAATTGAATTAGAAAGCCATTTTTTTCATGATTTACCTACGCCAGTAATTCGACTAAACGTAGCTGAACACGATACCCTCTCTACACCACTAAAGGGATTCAAAAAAAAAACAACTGAAGAGGAACGAACTTTTTCCGCAGTGATCGAATATCGATTCACCCGATGGTTTTATTCGGATAGAAGGAAGTGAGGTGATCTGAGCCGCCGTTTTAATGAATTCGTTTTAAAAGGAATAAAAAAACTATCAGAGCACAACTAAGGACACACCTTTGATCCTATCGACTTGGGCTTCGTCTTGGAGAACGTGTCGCAACACATATTATACAGATTTAGCCTGTGATATTCGTCTTGCTGTGATGAAAAACTCTAATTCTTGCGCTGATGGTATGTACGTTCGCCGGAAAAAAGCAAAAAAAAAAGGAAAGAATCATAAAAATGCGTTTAAAATCACATACAACTGGAACGATTGATCACTACTCATAATGCTCACCAAAGAAAACTAGCCGGGATTTCTTATCTATCACATCTTGCTTCGATTATACGCTTACAACCCCATGATAATTATATTAAAAGGCCATCTTCTCATGATTTACCTACGCGAGTAATTCGACCAAACGTAGCTGAACACGACACCCTCTCTACACCACTAAACCGATGCAAAAAAAAAACATTTGAAGAGGAATGGACTTGCTTCGCACTCTGATCGAATGTCGATTCAGCCGATGGTTTCATTTGGAAGAAAGGAAGTGGAACGAATTGAGCCACAATTGACCTGCTTGGACCACATTTTCACTAACACTCTGAAAACGAGATACAGAAAGAGGTAAAGGCAAACTAAAGGTGAATTTCGCAAAGTAATTAAGAAGTATATAAGAGGCAAAAGAGGTAATCAACGAAAAAAATAAATTTGAAAAACCACTTCTTAGCACTCACTGGAACTGCAGCCATCTGCTTGACGGGTAGCAACGTCCTCAATGCTTCAATGGCTCCTCCAGAATCAGTAATAAATGACCAGGCTCAAGTCTAGTAAATGCAAAATTCTAGTTGTTTCCAAAAAAAGCGGAGAGGTGATTTGTGATGAAAAGTGATTTTCTGTCTTTGAAGACGAAAACAAACTGAAAGAAATATTGGCGCTTAATCCTATAGTCCGTCAGAAAACGTACGTTGAATTCATGGTAAGCACCCCAAGTAACTACTTGAGAGAAAAATTTCACTCAAGTAAATGGACGTTGAGGATATTTGAAAAAAACAACAACAACTGAAGAGAAACGAACTTGTTTCACACACTGATCGAATGGTCGATTCAGTCGATGGCTTTATTTGAATGAAAGGAAGTGGAGCGAATTGAGCCACAATTGACCTGCTTCGACCACATTTACGCTAACACTCCGAAAACGAGATAAAGAAAGAGGTAAAGGCAAACTAAAGGTGAATTCTCGCAAAGCAATTAAGAGGTACATAAAAGGGAAAACAGGTAATAAACGGAAAAATAAATTTGAAAAACCTTTTTAGCACTCACTGGAACTGCAGCCATCTGCTTGACGGGTAGCAACGTCCTCAACGCTTCAATGGCTCCTCCAGAATCAGCAATAAATGACCTGGCTCAAGTCTAGCAAATACAAAATTCTAGTTGTTTCCGCTGTACTTCACTGCTTCTCAAACGGAAAAGATGACTTGTGGTGAACAGTGATTTTCTGTCTTTAAAGACGAAAACAACACGAACAAACAAAAAGAAATATTGGCGCCTAACCCTCTAATCCGTCAGAAAACGAACGTTAAATCCATGGTAAGCACCCCAAGCAACTCATTGAGAGCAACATTTCACTCAAATAAATAGACGTTGAGGATACTTGCCAAATTTGTTTGAGACTCAAGGAGAAAAGACGAAATATTCGTGACCAACATAGAAAATAAGGTTCTTTGTGGCCTGGGGGTGTAGCAAGTAGAAGTGTTGCTCATACTGTACTTACTAGAATTCTCAAAAACGGCCAATTTTCTTTATAAAAGTTTACTCTCGAAATATACATACTCTAACATCAATTTGAACAGGTTTCTAATACCCTGACCGAAAAAATTACTTCCACCCCGCCACCGTCACCTACCCACAGCTACCTATAACGATTGAAAGTGGCAGAATCGTGCAACACTTATCTGATCAGGACACAAACTAATCACTAAACGAAATAACAGCAGAAATAGCAGAAAGACAAAATATTCGCCTTTGAGTATCGAAAAAAATTGCAGGCAACATTTCTCACAATAAAATGCACGAGAATGGTCGGGAATGTAGCACGAATTTCACCAAAACAGCAGCAAATTACCATTTTAAGGTTGCGTTGTCTTATTTGCCCTTTTTTGTTTTTCTTCATCACGCAAGGTGCTTGAAGGAACCCATTTGATACAAGAGGGTAATCGCAAGAAGACGGATATCACCTTTACAATTAAAGGAGAACAGCTGGTACTATTTCCTCAAATTTTGTAATAAGAAGATTGTTACTATCCGACGGAAATCAAGCAAGCAAAAACTGAACTGAAAAAATCGGAAAGAATAGGGAATGGCTGATATCCTCTTCCTTTGGGAATAGGTAGACGTTTGCATAACAAATTTTATTACATAGGCGCCATCATTAGTTTTCATCATCTTTATCATTGTCATAATTATCATCTTCTTCTTCCTCTTCTTCATCTTATTCGTCGTCGTAGTCGTGGAAATCGCCGTTGCGATCTTATTAGTGGTTGTTGTTGACATGTTAACCCTCCACCACCCCAGCTCTTTCCACCTAAAATAGAACCTAGGTTCAGCGGTTTACACTAGGTGAACAATTGCAAATATGACACACCTAATTCTTGCTCTCTGAGCTCGTCGTCATCGCCGTCGTCGTTGTCGTCGTTGTTGTTGTCGTCGTCGTTGTTGTTGTTGTTGTTGTTGTCGTCGTCGTCGTCGTCGTGGTGACCGTCGTTTACCCTCCACCACCCCAGCTCCTTCCTCCTTAAATAGAACCCACACTCAGCTATTTTCAGTTCAATAAAAGGTGCATAACAAAAACGAACCTGTAACTTAGGCTCATGGGCATCGATGTCGCCCGGCCCTAAACGAAAATTGGGACAACACAACACAGGTGGGGAGGGAGACCCATGGACAAGACAGGACAACACAGACAAACTTACAAAACCTGGCTGGAGAGAAGTGGAGGAGTGGTTGATGATCCCTCTAACGAGAACGATAACTGCAACAACGATTATTCAAAACAGCAAATCCTATCGGTAGAGTTGCAACAATTTATTTTTCAGAGAATTCCGTGTACTGATCAAAAATCCGAACCAAATTCAAGATTCTGACACGTCACACTGAGACTATGGTGAATGGGCGCTGCCATATGCTATCCGAAACTACTAAATAACACAAACTGCCTGAAAATAAACGATTAGCAAAAACAAGAAACAAACAACAGAAATCAGATCACTCAATGTGTGAAGCAAAAACTTACCTTTACCTTAGGCCCACGGGCCTCGCCGGACATCTCCGCCGCCGAGCGCGGCTTGTGCCTGAAAATAAACGATTAGCAAAAACAAGAAACAAACAACAGAAATCAGATCACTCAATGTGTGAAGCAAAAACTTACCTTTACCTTAGGCGCACGGGCCTCGCCGGACATCTCCGCCGCCGACCGCGGCTTGTGCCTGAAAATAAACGATTAGCAAATACGAGAGTCAAGCAATAGAAATCAGATCACTTGAGATGTCAAGTAAAAACTTACCTTTACCTTAGGCGCACGGGCCTCGCCGGGCATCTCCGCCGCCGACCGCGGCTTGTGCCTGAAAATAAACGATTAGCAAAAACAAGAAACAAACAACAGAAATGACACGTATAAAAAACGAATTTCAACGATTTTCAGACAATCATACGCGTGATACGATAGACGAGGTATATTAAGGTACTGCTCCACCCTTACCATCCAGTTTGCCCGAACATTTTTGGGTTTTTTTTTTGAAGCTACTGTCCACCATCCTAATGTTTATTTATAGTCTGACCACGGCGGGTATAGATAGCTGGACGTTTAACTACGATTACGTCCAATAAACGTTTGACACTAATTACTTGAAGGTAAGAAGTCTACAGGACAGAAAACGGAACAGGTAGCTAGCTTTTCTTAATTTTGCTAACCTATCGAGTAAAGGTAGCTTTTTATTGAAGGAAATTTGGCGCCTAACCCTCTTCTCCTGCGGAAATTTGAAAAATGGAGGTAGATTCGTGGTCAGCACCTTAAATAGTTCACTTAGAAGACGTTTTCAGCCAACAGTCAACCAAAACCTGAGAGAAAGACAGTAGATCCTCAATCAGCATAAAAATTACCAAGCTACACAAAATTTTTGGCCAAATCGCTGATTTTGGCCTGGCCACTATATTTAACGATACGGGTGGTCCTGGGCCAGCGTTCGAAAAGAATCGTCAGAATAGTTAGAAATAGTAAAGTTAGAAAGTTAGAAATAAAAGCAAAATAACTCCTCGATGAGCCTAGCTGGACCACCCTGCTCGCGATACGGGTGGCCTTCGGAAGAAATCTAAACACAGATGCCAGATCCATGATCACAACCCCAGAAAACCCCGGAAAGCAGTAAGTGGAGTGGTGTTAAAACTACCCCTAGGAAATGATCAGAACATAAAAGAAAATCTTGAAAAGTTTAAAAAGCTCAACGTTGCAAAAAAGTGCAACAACGTTAGTAGGATGGAAAAAAAGAGAAAAAAGGGACTCGTGAGAACACAAAGATGTCAAGCTAAAAAAATAGTAAGAGAAGGTCCGGGGCTCAGCGGTGTGGAGGCGAAGTTGGCGCCAATGATAACCAATGATGACATCGAAGGTAAACCAAATTCTATTTTTTGGCGCCAATTATTACGGTATAATTCAAATCCAGGCGCCAATTGGCGCCAGCTACCGTAATGCCGAGCTGGGTGCAGCTACACTCGCTCCACCTTCTACCGCACCTCGCACAGCTGAGGTCGAGCTCTTCTCGGCTGCCGATCGTTGAACAACGAAATGGCTCACGAAATCTGCTGGAAATATTGTCAGTGTGGCTCATAAATTAAAAATAAATAAAATCAGCTCCTGGTTTAATGATTTATCGGAAACGATGTGTCGACTCCATCGCGTTCTCTGCGATTAAGGTATTAATCAAGGTAGTAAGGTATTAAAAGGACAAAAGAGACTCGTAAGGACGTAAAGATGTTAAATTAAATAAAAATAGTAAGAGAAAGTCCGGGGCTCAGCGGTGTGGAGGCGAAGTTGGCGCCAATGATGACATCGAAAGTAAATCAAATTCAATTTGTAAATAATAAATATTAAAAATTAACAAATAATTAAACTAAATCAAATTCAATTTTTAAATAATAAATATTGAAGATTAATAAATAAATAAATCTAAAATTAACTACGTCCTAGGCTCTGGATGTGTGTGGGACCGTCGAGTGACTCCGGTACTTGTATAACTGAAGCATACTAGAAGCAGGTACACATAGTAAAAATTTCTCTTCATATATTTTCATCTATTCCTTGTATTTCGATAGTCAACGTATATGGGAACTCAATCGGTAGTTTCCCATGAGGCAACAAAGTAAACCTGTCGTCAAATACCGCGCAGCAGTGCAATTGCGGACCGCGCGCGCTCTTCACGCCTAATGTAACTCCTAACTAACTTTCCCGATGCTATCTATTTGTACATACAACTCTGCGGCGTATATTATGGTGTGTGTTGTGTACCCACACACATCGCACCGTAATCCACAACAACAAATGAGTGTTGGTCAACTGAGGGCGGCTAAGTGATTCAATTTTGCTGTCGACTTGTGTGAAACCGACAGAACTTCCATGTTACGGAGATGTCGCTTAGAAAACTGGTCTCTAATCGTCGAAAGTGTCTTCCAGGGTCGTTTTGGCCGTGAAAGTAGTCGCATGGTCATTATTATTAACTCTCATCCACCAAATCTGTTCTCCAAAACTAAATTCTTTAGCCGGTATTATGGTAGAACGATAAAAGTAAAATGGTAGACGGTTCGTGAGACGGTTGTTAAGCCGGAAAAGGAAAATCCTATCTCTCAACTTCGAAAGGTGATGAACCAAATTAGAGCATCTGATTGCATCAATGTCGAGGCTAAATAAATCAGAAATTGAGAATTTATGGTAAGACATGACCGGGAAAAAGCTGAAAAAAGAACTTTGCCACAGAAGCTGAGGATAATGCTGACGACTTATTACGGCCTTCGTTCACACTTTTCAGCTTCGCTTGAGAATACCGGCGTTTAAACACCGACAGAGCAGAAGAGAAAACTGTTTCATGCAAAGATACAGAATTTTAGAGAACGCTCAGAATGTCTTTCATCATTTACATCAACGCGGAACTTGGAAGGAAGCCGCATTTCCGTCAAAGATTGATTAATAATGATAAAGAATGAAGGAACTAAGAGGCAATCTTTGAGTTGACATCGTTCCTAGTCAGTTCTATACGCCTTTCCGGAAATTATGTGAAATTAATAGACAAATGTGTAAAGCTAGAAATTGAATAACTAACGGTTTCTCAGGCACTATGTGGAGGTTCCCACTCCATCAACTCTCATCCTAGTCAAGAAGTTCCTTTTCGATGAACTTTGAGTTTGTTCAGTCGTCACTAGCACATGAGTCGTCACGAGCACGAGAATCATTTATGGGTTACGGTACCATGACGTGGATGTGTGTGGGTACACAACACACACCATAATATACGCCGCAGAGTTGTATGTACAAATAGATAGCATCAACTTTCCCTGCAGTTTATCGTGCTAGTGGGTTGTATATCTGATTAATTCGTTGCTCTCGAGTGATGGTATACTATGAAGGACTGGGGCACGCTTTTTGTTCTTAATTATCGATATTGCGTCGAATCTAGGTTGCCTAGGGATTGTTTCTTTCTGCGATTTATAGTTCATTTGATGGGGCGCGAGGTTTTTCAAGGGTTTCGAAAGCCCGCTTCGAGTTTATCCGTTCAATCAAAAGTATAAACGAAAGCAATTTAACGTGGATTATCCGGCGGACGTGATCATAGGTGGTCCACGAGCTCTTTTGCCTTGGTTTTGGCTTTTATCTGGGCTGTTTGCTAAATTTAGTGACTAGCGCGATTCTATTGGAGGACGTCCATTTGTCCACCGTAGCCCCGCCGTCAGCTGAAGTGTTTTGGTGCACGCCACACAACTTCTACGTTACAGTTCGTATTTCAGAACACCCTTCTTAATCAGTATCAAGATAGGACAGACGACTTGTTTATACATATTACGCTGAGTTTACCCTCCACTTGCGACCACGAGGCACCACAGGAAATTTGTCGACAGAAAAATGAGAGTTGGTGAAAGTTGAATCCATTTTGGGAATACATGATACCCTCGAAGCATCAAAGAGCAGAGGATGGTGTTCACGAATGTCTGAAGGAAATTATGACTCTGTTCCATTTAGAAACGCTTTATTTATTTATTTGTAAGGTCCACCTAAGGGTAAACGGGTAACAACGGAGTGGAACCAAAACATGTAAAACCGAACAACTACTGAATAACTACTGAATAAATTTTTAACGCAAATTAAAAACGATAAGTAATGGGGATTGAATATTCGTTCATTCTCCAGTGTAATTCTTTCTCAACTCCTTGCTCTGCTACCATCAGTTCGTTGTTGTGAAGGGTGTTGTGAAATACGAACTGTAACATAGAAGTTGTGTGGCGTGCACAAAAACATTTTAGCTGACGGCGGGGTTACGGTGGACAAATGGACGTCCTCCGATAGAATCGTTTCTTATGCCAACTGTGGCAAGAAAAGGTTGTTCAAACAGTCGACAGATTCTACAAAAGCTTATTCATGAAAAAAAAAGCGTGTCGAGGAGCTTCGCCGTGTAAGAAAACCTAGCATAACTATAGGAATACAAAAGCTAATGCACGGAACCCAGCTGACGAAGCGCAAACTGTCCGTGGTGTACGGTATCGTTCAGGCAGTTGTGTGTAGTTGCACAAGACACATCATAATAGACGCTCGCAACCGGTTGTCACACTTATCTGGTCATAGGCGCGATAACAATTGGAACCATCTTTCACACGAAAGCACGCTTAGAAGTTTTTCACAAGGGCAATCTCCAATGTAGGGCGCAGAGCGTAGAAGAAAGCGCAGAGGAGCTCGGTTGCCATCCCCAAATTGCGCGTGGATTACGGTATCGGCTAGATAACTGTGGGCACTTGCACCAGAGCCACCATAATCAACGATCACAAACGGTTTTTTTTATTGTAAGTGATATTCATAGTGAAGGAGGCCTCTCCCGACTTCTATTATTGCCTTCTGTACGACTGCACACAACCGTCTCGAGATACCGCACCCCACGTCTAGCTTTATTACCCATGGACTAATAGTGAAACAAATCCTCCACAGCTGAATGAAGGAAGAAAATTCAGGCGGCAATACCTTTTACAGTACTCTAATAATGACAATGAAATTAAGGAATAGTAAGACACTCGATTTTTAAAAGTTCTGTCCTTCGCTAACTAATTTCGGTCCTCTAATTACCGTATTACCGTCAAGCTAGAGGGTGCTAACAAATAAGATATTTTGTTCAAAGCGATTATACCAAAGTCTCTTCGAACTTTTCGAATTAATTAACCTCATCTTAACGCACAGTTTCTCCAGAATGCAGCCTCAGCAGACTGCCAAACCCCGTGGAGAAGAGAAAGCTGAAAACCACTGTATGGATAGACCTCTTTTCAATTTAGATTCCAGAGAGTTTGCTGATGTTAGGTGACTTACCCAAAACTGTGCCTATACAATAGCTGTCTTCCAAGGGGAAATCAAATTTTCTAGGGATAAAAACCTCGTCAAAATCAGCAGTTAAGGATCTCGCTTGAGTGATACTCATGCCGTGAATCTCCTTCTGTGAGTTGAGGGGGCACTGGAGATCGGCGATTTTTCGACGTAATTCTTCCAAACGTTGAACGGCAGTCTTCCTGCCGGTGTTTATCACCTTCTACAACATTGGATATGAGGCAAGAGTAAATTTATCCAAATTTACTCACGTTGATAAAACCAAAGCGCATACCCTAGATGAATAGCAAAGAAATCAAGAAAGTAGCTAGAAGTGCAAAAACTGCTCAACGAGGACGCCATTGGCCTACGTTGATCCCTTTTCAACTTTTTGTACCTTCTTTGTGGAAAAAATTGCAGTATTATTTATTCCGAATATGTAGTCCTACAAAGAATTTTCAAATTATCATTTTGGACAATAAACTACGAAGGGGAATATAGCCGATAAGCTGCTTGCTGAAAACCTCACACTAAAAATCGATGAAAATAATAATTAGCAATTTATTTACCAAATCAACGGTCAACTGCTCTTCGACGCGCTTCACCGCTTCGAGCTTATTCCTAGTTTCCATGATATCGCGGTCAAGTCGACGAATGTCTTCCCGAAGCCCTTCCTCATTGCCTTTCTGAAAACACAACAAAAGTGTTAACTTTTTTCGAATCAAGATTGATTGATATCCTTGAAGCCAGCGTTTAGCTAACTATATCGGTACTGGAATACGGTAACTGTAGGAACTACCCAACTACCCTTACAATGGCACAACGATGGGGTTTATTTGCGAAACACATCTATATCGATCAACTTCCATCCGGTTCTCCGTTTATTCGGACCGTTCGCTACCAATGTACGATTGAAAAAGGAATAGGAATGTCTCCCGTATGGTTTATCCCAACTGTCAGGGCTCCGTCGGAGCTACAGCGCGGTTAGGAATATACGGACCTGGTCGGGCATCCCCTCAGGCATGGGGCGCTTCACGACCAGTCTTTTTAGGATGCGTCAGACCAAATTCAATGGCTAGATTACCTTTCGGTGAGCGGCTCCGATGTTCTGCGACGGCGAAGGACATCCTCTCCACGTGAGTGGTTAGGACATGCTAAGTCTCACGTCCAGATTCACAAAGAGAGCTGGGGGTTAAAGGGGTGAAAATAAGAAACCCTAGCTTCATATAACAGCCGCTATCCAATCAGAATACTAAATTGCTAGGACTCACCTTATCTTTTCCATGCATTCTTCGTTCACGATTTTAATTTAGCTGCAGCAGCAACTGAAACTAAAAGTAATTAGCTCTGTATCACTTATACCTGATTTTGTACCCTACCGAAGGACCTTAACTTCAAGGATACATAATGTTCTTAATGATCTTCGATCAAGGAATACTTCTCTCAATTAGACTGATGGTTGCACCACTGCTTAGGGCCCAAAAACAAAACCGAAAAGAACAACTGATAAAACGGCGTGATCAAGACAAATGGATAATAACATTGATAAATAAGGAGTAGACACAATCGAAAATATAAGCGTTGAAACACTTCAAACGCTCAGAGGGCAACTGAGTGAAGGCAATCGATGTGAGAGCCGATATGCCGCCCCAGTCAGTCAATTAGTCAATAGCTGAAAGATCAAATGTCCCGGCTACAGATGGGTAGGGAGCTTTTCACTTGAAAATGGATGTTTGGTAGTTCTGTAAGCCAGAGAAAATATGGCCATCAAAAAAATCAGTCAGTTTTTGATCAAGGTCACTTATGAACAGGCGAAGTTGGGTCAGCACAGCGCCACAGGTACGGGTCTGCTCTTCGGAGAATATTCTCGAATGTTGCTCGTTCTCCATGGCAAGCGTGGCTATTCCCTAGAATAGTAAAAGCAGTAAGACATCATAAAATAGCTCGATGATATTTGAGCAATAACAGCTGCACCACGAAAATCTATCGAGCGCATCATTCGGACCACAGAATATGTATCCCATGGAAAATAAGGCAATAAGCAAGCAAATTCATAGCTAAGTTCTCCTTGAGTTTCAAATCTGAACGCGCGACATTCTCAGGAAATTTCAGTAACTATTCCTATGGAATATTCATGTAAAATATTTGTACGCTGAATCGAAGTATTTTGTATATTACCTTAGCCTAGCCTTCTATTTTTTCTCAGCAAACTTTATTGCGGCAACAGTTATTCCTTCGCCTTGGCTATTTTTCGGGTTTTTATTGAATCCGGTGGCTGCTAAATTCGTTCAGTACGTATTTCTAGTAAAATCAACTTCATTTGAAGAGCTGAAAGATTTTCGAATGAAGTTCCTGGCCGATTCCTTTAATTGAGATTGAGGCACGGGGCTAAGTTCACTACTTACAAGGGAGGTCAGTGAACTTCCCCCGACGATTCTTAACAAGACCTATATGGTCTTATAGAGCTTGAAGCGTAGATCACAGATATGTAATTTATTTTTGCTGAATGGCAGTGGGTGGTCCGAAAATTGCAAAAACCTCTCACCTCAGGGGCTATTCAGCGCCCCTCAGCAGTGTTGTCAGAGCAGTGCTTACTTTTTTTGCAACTTTCGGACCACCCACTGCCATTCAGCAAAAATAAATTACATATCTGTGATCTACGCTTCAAGCTCTATAAGACCATATAGGTCTTGTCAAGAATCGTCGGGGGAAATTCACTGACCTCCCTTGTTAGAGAATTTCCTTACAATTAGGCATGGGTTGTTTCAGAGTGGACAAAACAAATCATTACAAATTCCTCTTCATCCAACCCATTCAAAACCACTCCTAAACCTCACCTTTCAGGGTAGTAACTCAATGCTCTCTGATGCTCGCTCCTTCGCATACAATTACACTTGATTCCATTATCATTATCACTATTTCACTATTAATTTCATTAATTTCATAACGCCGCCTGGGTGAAAGATACTGAATGGAACGTCTCAAAGTGATGCTGTTGACAGAAATCTCGGAAGTCCGCAGAAATAACGAAAACAACATGCTTTGACACATTTATCTAGCTACATGCCGACAATAATGTCGTCAAATAATCGATTACAATAAATTAATGTACAAAATATACAAACGACGAGATCGATGAGCACAAGTTTGTTGGCGAGTGAAAACTGAACTGTTAAGTGCGTGGCAGCGGTACAGATACATCAAGTAACCGGTAATCCTCACTCAATCCGATTCTCGGTTGGGCTCGACGAGTCGTTGACGAGACACTGAGCCTACAAAGATTGGTAAAAATTAATAGAGTAATTTGTAAGAAGTGGTGCAGTGGTAAGAGGTGCTACTGACACTCCGACGGTCGAGCGGTCGATCTTCGCCCAGGCTGACCAAGCGCCAGTCGTTTGAGGTCGGGTAAAATGATACCAGCACTGTCTCGGAAGCCTAACGCACTGGATGCCACAGCAACTGACCCCACAAGTCATTTCATAAGCCACGACGCATATGCTACTCCTCTACGATTCGAAATACAGAACAAGTGCATGGCGCGATCTTAGGGGAGTGGCCTCACCGACTACTTTACCCTCACGCCATACCTTTCGAGGGTAAATGGGAAAAGCAACTGAAACTCACATTTCGACGCTTGGCATCATGCCAGTCCGCCAGAGCGGATTTATATTGATCGGCTTTTTTGCACCATTCGCGTTGGCACGACTTGTAGGCTTTCACAGACCGAGGTTGAGTGCATTCCTCTGGAAAACAGTTTCATTTATTCATTTACTTACTTAATTCTTTATTCATCCAGGAAAGGGACCCGAGCCATACATTGACATTAACCATACAACATGATGATTTCCAGTGAAATTCTATTAGTTGACTTGCTCTTAGGTTCTTTGACCAATTTTTGATTTATTTATCTTTATTTTCTCTTGAAACCTCCCCGGTTTCGTTTCTTAACCTACCGCTACAATTCATAACACACTTGTGGTGAGAGAAGAAAAATAAAATAGACAAATAAATGTTCAGGACGGCTGTGCATATAGGTAAAAGCGAATCCGGCGCCAATAGCTCAGATTTTTCAACGTTTCCAGCGAATTTTTGGAACCGCCGCGCAGTGCCCTGCACGCGACGAGCGCGACGTCGCGTCTACGGCACGCCCGCGTTGCGAACAAAAAAACCGTTCTTTTAGTAGCAAAACATGTGAATACAAATATAAATCAACGAAGGGAAATTCGAGTAATTGTGAACCCTAAAGAAAAAAGAACAAGAACCATACCATGATCAACGAGCAGTCGATACTTGATCACTTGTCGCCCGTTCAGCAAGCATTCATAGTCGGCGTTGTCTTCGCGCGACACGTCCATAATCACCAAGCCACCGTCGGCAGTGTAAATGGTACGGTGAGACGGTACTATTCTGAAAAGGACCAAAATAAAAGACCGTTTTTCAACAAAAAATCAATAAAGAAAGCTCACTCCAGCCCATCTCTCTTCCAAACACCTCCGGCCGCCCCAACAAGGTGAACACTGTCACCCGGGTAAGCGGACAAGGGTCGGGGTTTCGCTGAAGCGGAGCATTCGGACGAGCCTCTACCTGCCCACGAGGAAATCCACCTGGAACGCGGAACTCTTAGAACCTTCTAGACATATTTACACTATTTCGATTGCCTCATAGACAGCTCTATTATCCTCAAGTAGGTCCTGCCTAGAAATCAACGAGACATTCACTCAGCACGAACCTTTGTTATAGACTCGATTGCAATAGCACTAACTAAACAATAGAGAAAAACAGGTAAGACAACGTATTCGGCATTGAATAACCCGCTAAGGACGCGCCATGCATTCGCCTTCCATTCAGAATCGTAAAGAAACGGTGAGTGGGTATTCGGCTTATACAAAGACTTGCACGGAGAAGGCGCTGTTTAATGTCTTAACCTCACCAGACAGTTCTGGCACCAATTTACCCATACCCGGGGGAGTTGCTTGGCCTGGGCGAGAATCGATCGCTCCACCGTGCTTGTGGCAGTAGCTCCTCGTACCCCTACACCACGCTCCTTACTTTTATATCAGTATCGAATATCGAATATGGAAAGAGCAGCCAAATATCTTCGTCGGAGGACCAGCCACGAATGAAGTGAGTATTAGAAAGGCAGTACTGTGCTGTAGTTGATTCTCTCAAAAATGTTTTTGCACTGGTTTTGCTTATTTTTCCACGGTGTAGTGATACGAGGCGCCATTTCCACCCACACGGTCGAGGGATCGATTATTGCCTAAAGCCAAACAACGTTCCATCCTTCCGATGTAGGGTAAATTGGCATCAAACTCAGAAGGCTGATCAATAGTGCCAGCTTCACCTTTATCTTCACCTTTCTCAGCCTTAGTATTAAACATGCAAAATCAAAAAGTAAAGTAATAAAAACGAAAAGTTATCAGTTGGAAAATTTTCCAGTATTTTTCTGCAAATTCTAAGCTCTCAATTGTTTGATTAATACCACTTACCCAAGACTCTGTCCATGGGCCTTTTCTCTTGGGTAACATGCCGCTCTGGCCACATTCCAACTGCAGTACGGATCAACGGCACATAGGGCACATGAGGGGTACATCGAACATCCGGCCAATGTGAACTGGGTTACTGCGGAGCGTGAAGCGAAGAACAGGAACTCTATACGGACGGAAATATAAAAAATAAAGTAAAAAATAATAATAAAAACCGGCAGATGGGCGACTTGGTCCATGCTACAATGACCCAAGAGAAACGACGAAAAAACTGAAAAAATGAAAGGAATACCTCCAGGCAGAAGTGTCATCGCCTTAATCGGGCCTCCAACGGCGAGTTCTCTCCGTTCAAGTTCCAGCCATTTCCACGTGCTGCCTTCACGCCAGTGCGCTACTTTCCATAGAGTGTTTGTCCTGAGCAGTGAAGCGAACTAGTTCATAACAAACATGCTTCCTTGAAATTTGAACCGCAACACGTACGTACGCGTGTGACACGGACACTTCACTAACCTGCTGTCTAGCGCGAAGATCACATTTTGCTCACTGCGCACGTCTACAGCGATATGAGTGAATACGACGTCACGGGTTGGAAGGATCGGCGGTCCTCCTAAAATGTGATAAATAAGAGATATGAGGTGCCCCAGGGTAAACTTTCACCCACCTGAAACCGGCTCCGACATCATCAGGTGCGATTTAGCGAAGTGCAGATCGGTGTCAGTCAATGTGTGCGAGTTTGGAACACACTAAAATCAATGAGTAGTAAACTAGTAAACAAACTAAACAGAACACTTTGGCCGGCAGGGCCTACAGTAGATCCGTAGAATGACATTGACAAATCGATAAATTCTGGAGAAATTTTGATCTTCTTCCAAGAGGGTAGTATAGTCCAGGGTAATAAGTAAGCTGGTCCTTTTCATGGAGTCTATTTGGACTAAAGCAGTCTGGTATCAGTGTGGTATCAATTTATCCGAACGCGAGGGGACGGAGGGCTTGGTTAGTCCGAGCGAGGATCGATCGCTTGACCGTGTGGGCGTCAGTATCCGTTCCTACCACTGCACCACGCAAGTCCATGAATTTAAATAGATAAGTAAAATATTCGAGAACAAATAAGAACCTCGAGAGTATACTCATTATCCATACCGACGAGAAATAGTTCTTTACCCACAAATCCTTATAAGAACAAGGACCACCACAATGAAATGAAGGGTTCGATGTAAAAATGTTATTCTTGGAAATTCACCCATATCGGCTGAAGAAACCTTGGCTACCATAACAAACCTTGGGCGGTATAACCTAACGGTAGACTTTACCCTGCCACTGTTTACTCACCGTTCCTGGACGATGCTCCGGAACAGCGTCGGCTGGCAACGGCAACCAAGTCGGACTGTTTGGATCGGCGAAGAAACCGTGATGGAACAACTAAAATAAAATAAATAATAAAACACTTTCTGAAAAGCTTGCCAAAAGGTAGAAAAGGTAGAAGTAAAGGTGAAAAACAAATACCTGGTTGATGCTTTTGAATGAAAATACGCAAACGGCCGAGGAGACGAAAGCCGTGTCCGGAGTGCTCATCGTCGCGTAGAACAACGTGTCATCGGACGTCTCCACTCGTGTCACGGCCTCTGCAGAAATTTGATGAGGCCACGCCCATGCCAGTTTGTAGAACAGTAGAAAACTCGGCACGAATGGGCAAAAATACGGAATACTCACGTATACGATCGAAATAGTACGGATACTGGGACGAGATGGAGCAGTTGAGACGAGCTTTCAGGAAGGACGTCCATACCTGCCTCAACACCACCCGACCTCCGATGTCTTTCTGAACCAATTTGGGTATGCTGGACATTCTAGTAGAATTCTACCCACGGTAATGACTTACCTTACACACTCTGGCGACGCGACTATAGACACTCCTCTCGGCTCCGTTGCTTTCGATGGCAATCTCGCGGAAGAAGAAATAGACGTGTTCCCCAACATCGAATGAGCCAACGAATTGTGGTTCTAAAATGATATTGGTGCAAACTGCAAACTAAGAGAATTTCCGGTTCTATTTAAGACTATGGCGGATTTAGTGCCGCGAAGAGGCGCAACGTCGACTGGGTTTTTTGGAGTGTCGTAAGGAGCAACTAGACACAATTCAATCATGGCATTTCAGATTAAATTTTGATCAGATGTTGCCGAGAGTTCGTTTAGAATTCGTTTATAGATGTTAATGAGGGGAGTGTTGAATATTTTGTATGACCATATAGAACTTGGGTCTCCTACCAGGAGTTCGATAACTAGGGTGATCCATTAGTGACCATTTACTAGCCGAATCGTTTTTTAGAAGGGATTTATTACATTCGGATCACAAACTGATATTCGCTTGTGCCAGCCAACCCCTCCAACCATTCAGGGCCGGATAAATTGACACCAGATTCATTTAGGATGGTGACGACACCGACGTGAACAGCAACAGACCTCGGCAAGTCATTGCGAAGGTCAGTTGCTGTTCAAGTCATCGAAAATGCCTCTACGATTCTGAGAGTATATTGTCGGGTAGAACTACTATCGGACCGAGGAAAGTTTTTTTCATAAGGTTTTTTCTTTTTCTCTTCCTCTTTTCTTTTTCCTCCTTCTTTCTTCTTTTCCCTCACTTCTCCCCACTTCTTTCGAAATCCTCCCCTGCAAACGTCCGCCACACTTGTTTTCCACCGAAATGATGAAAAAGTCATAGGAAATCTTCTCCAAGGAGCTTTCGACAGCTGCACTTCCCCTCCCCATGAGTCACGCGATGTTTCATTCGACCGACGTTGACCTCATGGACGGTCTAACTTCATGAATATGCCTATAGGCGATGTACGTTGGGGAATCAACGACATGTTAGTATATTTATTACCATATTTGTTACAAAATTTGCATGAGGATTGCTTGAGGCAAAGTTCGCAGTGGAGTGGAAAAGCTTGAGAGGTTGTTTGATCAGTTAGCAAGAATGCGCCATGCATTAGTCTTCCCTTCAGAATCGTATAGGAGTAGTGAATTCGTATTTGGCCTATACAGTGACTTGTGGGACCTGCCGCTACTCCAAGTCAGTGTATTCACCTTCCTAGACAAGTATGGTACCGATTTACCTACCCCAGATGGATGGTAGGCATGGTTAGCCTAGGGGAGGACCGATCGCTCGACCATCCAACTGAAAAAAGCGCCTCTTACCGCTGAACCACGTGCCATATTACTGTATTTCTTGTAAGGATCGAAAACGAATCGCCAACAGAGAAGATCGAAAAACTGCTAATGGCAAAGAGAGGGTCACATAGACAAAACAGTTATCAAAAACTTTTTAAAGGGCAAATGTATCAACTGTGAGACGAGCACTACGTAAAAAACGCCCGGAAAGCAGTCGAATTTCTTACTTTTAGTCATATAATCGTCCTTTATTTTGCATATTTCTTGAACAGAATTTAATTTCCCTTAGAATTTGCAGAGGAACTTCCTCGAAATCTATGGCCAGAAGAATCCGGGCACATCAGTCGCAACCCGTCGACGCTGGGCAACCCGCCTAACCTAATAACGTTGAGGATAATCCGATTGCGCTTCCTTTGTAAGCGTTCGTTAGACGTTCCTCTCTTTGATTTAGACCCACCTCTCTATCGATTCCCACATTTACTGCGCGTGTGGTGCAGTGGTCAGGGGCGCTACTCCCACCTACACGGCCAAGCGATCGATCCTCGCTAGGGCTAATCAAACCTCGAATCCCTCTAAAGTCGGATAAATTGGTACCAGACCCATCCGGGGAGTTGAACACACTAAATTGAATAGAATTTCGAATTCATTGTTCTTGCAATTCATTGTACAGCCGAAATACGCATTCACCATGGCTCTACGATTCAAAATGGAAGACAGGTGCACGGCGCATTCTCAGTGACTGATCAGCAAACATCTCAATCGTTACTCTTTACACAACTAGCGTTCAGGCCAGTGCACCCAGCCCACGGCTGATTTTTATGCCGCTACAGCTAATCGCGCCGCGACGCGACGACTTTACAGAGACGATTCGAGCTGACCGCACAATAGCAAAACTCTGCTTACTATCGCGCGGCGACGCGATCGACTTCTTAATGACACTTCACGCAAGTATATGTCCAACAACAGCCAAAGTTTGTATAGGATAAGGCGAAGAATCGGTATTTCAATTGAACCAGCTATGCGCCAGTGACGACACAATTGACGCAAACATGGTGCTCCTTGTCGCTAACTCGTCCGAAATCGGGGCCCATCAATGGTTATCAATTAAACCTGTCAAATATACCCACCATAAAGCCATCGATTGTCGGTGTAGACGCTGCGCATGCTCGAGTGGACCTCTTTTCCTTTTTCAACAAGCGCCGGTCGATAGATCAGATGATTCTCGCCGGCCATACCCGTTCGTATACCCGAGTACACAGACGGCAGCTCGTTCGGGTTTCCCCATTCTGAACAGGTAAATATAAATACCATAACTAGGACAGAAACAAAACCTTGGGTTTGACTTACCGACTATGACCGCCGTGGCATTCACAGTAGAATCTGGAGCGCAGATTCCGATCTCGGTGCGCGGTTCCTGACGATCTTTGAGACTCACGGCGTCCAGCACTCGAATTTCAGGACGCATGGCAACAGAGGAACATACCTAAGGTGGAAAACCATGAAAAACCATAAATTGAACTTTTCAAATGACAAAAATATTAAACACTCACATAGAGTCGCTCCTTGTTGTCCATCAGCGCCATGAACCTCGTCGACGGCTGACATTCTTCGGCCGAGTTTCCCAGTGCGCGACATTCGGACAGCTCGGCCGGTGGTACAGAGATACGGAGTTCGGCAAACTGGAAAGAATACCTTTACCCTAATGGGTAACTGGATTATGAGAGAAGTTCAACAATACAACGCTCGACTACTATACGGAATAGTGTACGTATGGAAATAGTCTTAATAATGCAATACCCGCCATCAATATTTAGTTGAATCATATTTTATGAAAAGCAAGATTATTTTACCAATTATAAGTACTTACCAGATTCTCCGAGGTGTCGTTCACATTGTAAGCCCACAACCGGAAAACTCGTCCACGGGCACCCACGTACAGTGAGGCCGAGTTAGCATCGAGCACCAGGTTACGATAGTCCAGGTCGCCGCGTGTGAAGACATTGTCTGAACACAATTTACAATTTTTTTGAACGCAACTTACAATAAAATACATGAATAAAGTTCAGCCATTTAAATGAATAAATGGAAGTAAAACCAAGGAGAGGTCGGAATGTCAGAAATATCACATTATCATAACCAATTCAATTGTAGAGAAAATCGAAGTCGGTTTCATTCCGCCAGATACGCCGAATTTCTAACACAGCCAAATATAAGCATTTGAGTAGACAATTATTTTTTATTTTACACAGATAATTAATAAAAAATAAAAATGAAAATTAATAATAAATAAAATACAAAATAGTTATTTTTAATTCCGGGAAAAATTAGCACTATGTAGCACTATGAAATGCTATAAAATCTGCGCATTTCAAAATTACGGTAAAAGTCATGATAAATCGTGACTCCGCCCATAGAGGAAGAGACCACGTCCATAGGTTGATTGCGTGACAACGAAATTTTAACATTTTCAATAAAAAAGGTTACTATTATGGGTTAATAGATAAATAAATAGATATGAACGATAAACGTATAAGCCAAGTACACATGACGATCATGACGATTCTAAATGAAACTCTATTGCATTCCAACAGAAATATAAAGAAATATTGTATTAGAAAAGAAATATTGCCGAGGTTTCCAGAAGACCTAATTTGGTAAACGAATAGCGTTTATAATTGGATTCGTTATAGTTCAAGGCAACAAGCGAGAGGGAACAGCTCTTACACGATAATAAATTAATGAAGATTTCGGGGCGATAATCTCGGTAGATAAGATAGTAAGATAGCGGTGCGCTCTTCTTACTTTCTAATTCAAAGCTAAAGTCGCTCGGGTAAAGAACTGCTTCAATCATAAATTTTTAAAAAATTAGCAAGTGTCAACAAAATATTTTGTGACTTGCGAATTTATTTATGAACCGTTATCTCGTTTATTGTTGAGCAGAGGCTATAGATAACGGTTCATAAATAAATTCGCAAGTGACAAAATATTTTGTTGACACTTTTGCTAATTTTTTAAAAATTTATGATTGAAGCATTCTTTACCCGAGCGACTTTAGCTTTGAATTAGAAAAATAAGAGAAGTGCACAGCTCACTCACTACCTTCTCTGCCGAAATTACCGGAATCTTCATTAATTTATTATCGCTTAAGATCACGATCCGAACGGCGAGAAAACTGCACCGTCGTGGATTTCTAGGATGGTTATCAGTGACCTGTGAAGTTTATGTGAGAAATCACGGTTTACACATAATATATGAAATCCAAACAAAAGTTCCTATATAGGAACTCCGGATAATAGTTCCTATATAACGCTATTGTTTGGATTTACTATGCCGAGATTTATCGAAAGTCGCACATGGAATATTTATGAACCTCTATTTCTCACTCCTGCAGCGAGGCTGCCCTTGACGTCCGCACAACGGCGATTTCTGACTCAATCAGCCGGGCGGCGCTCATCGATCAAAACCGTCGCCGACGTCAATCAGAACAAGGTCATGAGGAAATTACCGGTGGTTATGATCCCCGGATGCCGAACGGTGAGAAAACTGCACCGTCGTGGATTGCTAGGACGGTTAGAGTGACCTGTGAAGTTCACGTGAGAAATCACGGTTTACATATAACATATGAAATCCAAACAAAAGTTCCTATATAGGAATTCTGAACAATAGCAATTACATTGGAACTATTGGTTAGAGTTCATATATTATATAAAAACCGTGATTTCTCACATAAACTTCGCAGGTCACCCATAACCGTAAGACTTCTACATATCTTGCCTGTCAGTGGCTATATACCTACCATTATGAATCAGATTAATACAACTATATACGATGAAAAACATGAATGAAGCTTCAACTATTGTTCACAAAATCAATTCACGTCCAGAATGGAAGTCTTTTAATCGGGCAAATAGGGGCAAAAATTCTATATTTCCACTGAGGCTCAGCTGCTCACATGTTTTGCTTATTTGCTTATTTGATGTTTTGTTATGAGTTACTGTTCTGAGTTTAGTTTTACTTATAGCTTTGTTTGGTTCTTTCAACTGGCGCGCAGTATGGTGCATAAATAAAATAAATAAATAAATAAATAAAATAGGAACAAAAATGGCCCCCTCCTTTAAACAAAGCAACCGGCTAGTAGAAAGGTTCATAGAATGAAAGACTGAATGTTGATCACAAATCGTAGTACGCGGATAAAAGTTGTAATAATAGTAGTAATAAAAATATGGTAATAAGTCATAATAAGTAGTAATTGTAAGCGGGTGTTACCGAGTACCGATGGAGTGCTAAAAGGCTCGAATTTGAAACCTCCTACTTTCTGAAAGTGTCTTTTCCCACATTTGAGGACGACTGCCGTTCAGTTGAAGATCACAAATCAATTTTAATGCTTATCATTTGTTTGTGTTTGTTTCCGTTTGAAAATTTGCAGGCGAAATTTTCGTCCCTCAAAGGTGGTTGACCACAGGAATTTTTACGGCTTGACTATGGAGGCGTATGGGGCGGTTTTAGCAGCGTGCCAGCTTGTTCTATTCAAGGCCGCCGTCGAACGCGCCGGAAAACGACCTTCCGCGATGCAATTTACTAAGCTAGAAAAAATGTTGAAAATCTACTAAGTAAGAAAAATTGCTATATTAAAAAAAGTTAGAAAAATAAAATTAAAAATAATTTGAAATAATTCAAAAAATAAAATTAAATCAAAAAGTAGAACGTTCAAAATTTAGAAAATGTGAAGCACTAGGGCATTTTGAGAAAACGTCACTGAGTCTTTTTTTCAACAAATGACATAAAATGACATGATTTAAAATAATTCAAACTCTCACACTTCTCACAAAAACTGCCAAAAAACTTCTGCCTTCGTCGACACCTTTCAAGTAGCTAATTGAACAATCTCGCTTGAAATGGACTGCTTCTAATCTCCTCCCGCCACCAACAACAATTAAGACGCACTCATAATTTTGAGTATTAAAACCAAGTAGAAAACCAAGTAACAAAGTCGTGAAACTCCTTTCTCACGCTGTTGAAGACCATTTGCTAAGGTCACTTCTAAGGCAATCAAAGTGGCCTAGCCTGCCTTCGTCGAAAAACTGCCAAAAAACTTCTGCCTTCGTCGACACCTTTCAAGTAGCTAATTGAACAATCTCGCTTGAAATGGACTGCTTCTAATCTCCTCCCGCCACCAACAACAATTAAGACGCACTCATAATTTTGAGTATTAAAACCAAGTAGAAAACCAAGTAACAAAGTCGTGAAACTCCTTTCTCACGCTGTTGAAGACCATTTGCTCAAATGATTACTTCTTAGGCAATCAGAGTGGCCAAGCCATGCACAAGTGCACCAGTTTCCTCGAGGAGAAGACGTTGGACAATGGACACAATCATCAATTTTATCGATTTCTAAATAAAATATAAAATAAAAGGAAGAACAAAATCAAAAGCAAACCCGTCGCTACAAGCTAACGGGTTCAGAAAAATCTGGGGGTACTGAAGATTAAAAAAACATGGAATATTGAACATTTATAATTACGCCAATAACAGAATATTCTCGTAGAATGCTTGACTTTTCGAACATTTCGAGAAAATTTTCAAGTTTTTCTCTAAATCGCTGACGTATATTTTTTTGTCGAGAAACACTTATCAAGTAATAGCGCCGAAATCGATTGGCACAAAACCTGTCGCCTTCTATCAACAAGGATTTCATTGCTTTTCAAACAAAACGTACAACAAAAGAGTGGATCGAATGGGAACCATTCCGAATACCGTAGGTAAACAGAATACAGAGGCCACGGCAAGAACTTATCCAACAGAAAAATATTCGTGTACGACAAAACACTATATTTACTACATAAATGCAATAGTAATATAGAAAACTAAACTAATGCAATGAGGTAATATAATAAATATTGTGTTTCTGATTAACTCATTCTATTTTAGTTGATTTTAGCGATCTCTACCGATTCTATTTGTGTACATATGAACTTAAGCGTATTCGTAACGAGCGCATGAAATAAATGAATAAAGGCGCTATGTGGGTTGGGGGGTGCATGGTGGTTGTCCGCAACTTTACGTCGACTTTAACGTGTTATCATGGTTATATCTGTCATTGTTTACGATCAACTCGGTCGTTTTTGACATGTTTGACATGTAAACTCTTCTGAATTGTTCACACCTTAACATGTTAACCAGCATAGAATCGACGCAATATTGCAGACCACCACCCTGCACCCCCCAACCCACATAGCACCTGAATAAATGATGAGCATTGCACTTCGCAAAATCCAACCTCTCATCGAAAAATTACTGAGTAAAATCAAACTTCAAAAAAATTCTACTTCTCCCCACTCCAGCGCCCCCCCCCACCCGTATGAAGAGTAGATGGTTCGTAAGGTCGACGAATTGTGCACTTTCGAGTGGCGTTTCGCCTTAATTGCCCTGACCTGACTCGATGATCGTCGTCGGGTTGCGGGGCTATCGAAATAACGAGGATTCCACAAGATGGAACTGTTCGGAACAATAATTGTAGCTAATAAATATAACAGGTAACAAAAACGAAAAAAATTATGAAAAATAAACACATAAATAAGGATTTCTCAAACACCTATTTTCCATCCCACTGGCTCTGACGACGACGGATTCGCCAAAAACGTTAGCCGAATTAAACTTGTACCATTTCGGCTAATCGGCTTCAGTCTATAGCATACTACAATAAGTATGCATACGACTTAAAAACTCAGAGAAAACAATTTTCTTACGCAATCTACGGGAGTGAAGTTATACCAGCATCACTTATCTTAACAGTAACAGTAATCTTATGAAACCTTCAAAAATTAAGAAATAATATTAACAAATTTCAGGTAAATTCTCAGTTTGACATGATCTCTACATGACGTAGTGTTCTAAAAGACAAGAATTTCATAATGGATCCACTATGGCTGTTCTACTAATAGTCAGATTTAATTTATTTCTAACTAGATGTGCTCACAATGGAACAAAGCTAGTGATTCAATAGAATCGAATAACAGTAACAGTAATCTTCCACAACTTTCAAAAAATCAAGAAATAAAAAATAATATAAACAAATTTCAGATAAATTTGCAGTTTGAGATGATATCTACATGGCGTAGTGTTCTAAAAGACGTAAGAATTTCATCATGGATCCGCTTTGGATGTTCTACTAAGCGTCTGATTTAATTTATTTCTAACTAGATGTGCTCACAATGGAACAAAGCTATTGACCAAATAGAATGGTAGAATAGATGTAAATCAAAAATAATTAACGGTTTTTCAAAGGAAGAATTGGCGCGCCTATGTGCTGAGTCAACAGATGAGTGAATAAATTTAAAAAAAAATGCATTAGAATGGCATTGAAAGGCCTCGAAAATGAATATGGTCACCATATTATTGAAAAATAAACGGGCATTAGGGAAGCATAAAAAATCGAACAAAAGCTATAGCACCTGATCGACCAAGGGCCGGTGGTGGTACATGAACAAAAGACACGACGAGGGAACCTTTTAAAGCTCACCTGGATGTCTGGTGAAGCCGCAATACGAGCCAGTAACCTGGAATAAAACGACGAGAAGTAGCCTCATCCTTTGTGGAGCGGAATTCTCCTCAGCCGTGGTGGAAGACGGGCACTTGAGCGTCCTCGACGCCTACGAAGACGACGACGGGCGGACGGAGGGAGGGAGGGGAGGGATGGCGGGGGGACAACCAACACAAACGACACGGCGGGCGGGGCGCAGATGGACAATGGCTGCTGGGAGCAGCATACTGGCTGATGGCGGTGGTGGTGGTGGTCGGGGCTGGTGGCCCACCCAGACGTTAGTTGGCCGACCCCCGCCTATCGATCGAGGCCCCAAACCCGGAAAAGTACGTGAGTTGCGCAGAAGCGTCTACACCCGCTCTACTAACCGGCTAGAGGTTAGTAACCCGGTAGAAATTGGGAAATTGACCCGCATGGGTTAACACGTTGACGACAGCGCCTTTTTCGCGTGTCTGACGCGTGGGATCAACCGATTTTCAGGCGCGCCGAGGCTGTGGCATGATGCCGGCTTACGGCGAATTCTTCTCAAAATGGAAGTGAATAGTAAATCTCGAAGACTACATATACAGTCCTGTAATATCGGGGATTGTGACTATTCCTTTTTTGTAATGAAAATAGAAAAATAACAGCTGAAAGCTTTTAGAATGTCCTTTTTCCCTATCCAGGTTGAAAGGAAACTGTTATTTGTTTATTGTTCATTATTTGTTTATTCTAATGATCAATACTTGTTCGTATTTATGTGTTTGTTTCAGTAACCAGTATTTGTTTGCATTTATTTGTTTCTTGCAATGACCATTATTTGTTTTTACTTGTAAAGAAAACTAGTGCACAATCAAAAATTCCAGTAAATCAGAAGGTAAGAATCATATTCATGAACCATGCTTCCTATAACAATGTGCAAAGGTCTACTAAAAAGTGGCACAAAAACATCCTTCGAAATTCTGAAATGTATCGAGAAAAATACGATGCAAGACTGTGGCGCGGCATTGCGCCACACGGTCCCACGCGACCGCTTGAGCGTGGCGCAGCATTGCGCCACACTGTCGTCAACGTGTTAATTGAGGGTGGTGCTTGCTTTTTTCCGGCTGCTGGATCAAGCGCTGATTCAAGTGGACCGTAGACTTGTGGGTAGAAGTACTGTCCAATGAAAGCTGAATTCCTTTTTATTCCGGGAAGGATGAGTGGATGACAATAAATACCTTTTATTCATTTATTTGTTTGTTTACGTCGGAAAAATGCGTTCGGTGAGAAAAATGTTCGCAAAATCTCCTTCATAGGGGACCTCTTCTGCCCTAGCCGAGATTAGCTTTTCAGGTTAAAAAGATAGAGGTGAAGTGAAGGGCGCTAATACCTTTCCTGGGGCGCGCCATGCATTAGTGTTCCATTCAGAACCGTGGGCCCACGGTGAATGCGTATTTGGCATGTACAATGACCTACGAACTTCATTAGGTATTCGTCATCTTCAGAAAAGCCCTGGGAAGGTGAAACTACCATTGTCGTAAGCACCGAAAGGACAGATGCGACAGTGAGGGAGGATGGAGGGGAAAGGGTAGAAATAAACCTATTTTCATCGGAGATGGTGTAGCCAAGCATAAACAAAAGATTAGATCTTGATGGTTATTTGAGAACAATATCTTTGCTCTTTAGACACATGATTTCTCCTTGAAGCAAATCTTCAGGGCCCAGATTCATGAACGGACGAGCGGTCTCCGAAACCGCGGCGCAGCCAAAACCAGACGGCAGAGTCGGCGAGAGACTGCGTTTAACATAGGAAGTTTAGGATAAGTAGACAAAGGTGGGCGTCGTTCGGGCTATATCTCGGGGTTTATCAGGGGTTTACCAATGATGAATCTGGGCCCAGGAGGGTACAGTCACTATAATCTCCTTCTTGGTCCGAAATCCCTCCTGTGTTTACCGTGAAATTTGCAACTTCCACTCTATACCCAAGTTAATGAGGATAACCGGTTGTCCTCCTGCTAACCTGAAATTGCTAATGAGCCTTCCATCTTTCCGGGTTGGGTAAATAGCTACCGGACGTTTTTGAGAGGGCGATGACACCGACCAGAATAGCTGTCGGCTATCGCAAGTCATTGTATATGCCAAATACGAATTCACCATGTCTCCACGATTCTAAATGGAACGCTAATGCATGGCGCGTCCCAGGAAAGATATTAGCGCCCCACCTAAAAAGTAAATCTTGGCAGAAGAGGTCCCTAATGTAGGAGATTTTGCAATCATTTTGCTCACCGAATTTTGCTCCGACGTAAACAAGCAGATAAATGAATAAAAGGTATTTCTTGTCAATCACTCATACCTCCTGGAAAAAAGGAACTCAGCTTCCATTGAACAGTACTTTTACCCACAAGTCCATGGTCCAATTTAGTTAGATTCAGCACTTGATTCAGCAGCCGGAAGGAGCAAGCCCCACTCATTAACCCATGAGGGCCAATTTCCCAAATTTTTATTATTCAGGGCCGATCCCAGCCTTGGCGGAAACCGGAACGCTGCCAATAAAAAGTTACAGACAAAATAACCAAAATCGGTACAAAAAGTAAAAAGGAAAAACGAAAAAAAACTTATCCTTCCAATAGTAAGCTGGTCCTCTAACCCAACAAGAAATTTCAACATCAAGTAAACGAATTACAATAACTCTTTATCACTTGCAATCTCTTCAACTGACATTAGTGAGGCATTTACGCATGAAGACAGTAAAATATATCAACTACGTGTGTAAAGATGGAATTCGTTAAGTTCATACCCAGCGAATAGAAGTTGGCAAAACAAAACAATTTGGCGGGAGAGCGGTAGCCACGCCCCTTAGTGGGCGGGGCTACTGCGACATGCTTCTTATCATACAAACCAATCATCAAAGCAAATAGTATTTAGACATTTTCGAGAAGACAAAAAAAACCACAGAACAGCACCTCCTAGGGTTTGTTCCGTAGGCTTGATTAAGTACAAAAACCAAGAAAAAAACACGTAACGAGTGGAATATAAAGGCAAATCAGTCATAATCGTCGGCGTCATCGATGTTGAGCCGTTCTTATCAGTGACATGTCACGATCGAGCGTTCCTTGCACACAAAAATCAGTGAATTTTCTGCACTCACCGGTTCCGACAACTTACGGTTAAGTAGACCAAGGTAATGGGTTACCCATGGAATCCACACACACGAACTACTACCACACATACCCGTAAAGGACTATTAGTGTACGAAGAACTGTTAATCTGAAATTCTACGCAGGGCGTATAGCTAGCGAGTTCCAAGCAGCATGTCGAGCGCCTTCACACGATCTCCTTGGGTGGTGAGCAGACCGAGAAACACCTGTTCGGCGGTGAATCCCATGCCGATCAGCTGCTCGGCCGTCTGCGCTCGTTGCACAACCGCCTGGAAACATGTCCGTATCAGATATCAGGTGTAAACGGTAGTTGTAAAGTACAAAGCTGACAGACCCGCACTACTCAAATGATCGAAATTCGGCCAGTTCTGAGGAAAATTTTAACCCTAATAAGCCAAGATGAATTATTTATAGACGAGAGCACGGTGTTCATTGTTACAACTTCGACCGAACGGAAGGGTGAGGACCATTAGTATCTCGTACATCTTTTACATTTTCACCTCTACGAAATTAGACGATAGTGTGGTTAATTTTACCCCAAATTCGTCTGGGGCCAGATTCATGAACGAACGAGCGGTCTCCGAAACCGCGGAGGAGCCAGAACCAGACGGCAGAGTCGATGAGAGACAAAGGTGGGCGCCGCTCGGGCTATATCTCGTGGTTTATCGGGGGTTTACCAATGATGAATCTGGGCTCTGGAGGGAGTCTTTACGGGTCAAATTACAAAGGTGACGTTTATTCGTGAAACATCGACCGAATACGGTAGAATACGGTAAGGAGCAGGAACACTAATGTCTCCACAATCTCTTAGATCACACGTTTCTTTTCATAAAATCGTCCCACTACAATAATACAATTCAGCCCGATTACGGTAGGACACTCCAGAGAGGAGGATCATTCATATCTACATAATTTATCTTTTATTATCTGAGAAAAAATTATCAATTCGGTGTTCTTTTCAAGACACCAACGAGTTACAGTAATACCCTTTCGACCGATTACGGTAGTATACGGTGGGTGGCAGGATTTGGTTTCCAATAATCGCTTTTACATAGTCTGAGTTGCAAATAACTAGTTCGATAATTCCCCTCCGAATAACGACCAATTACAGTACCAGCCATCAAAATTACAAATGTCAGTCCTTTAGCCCGTCCACGGTTTTTAATTAACCATAAAATTCATGACTACTTCTTCAAAATTTTAGTCCCAAACAACGTTTAGGCAATATTGGTTGATCTATGTCCCGCTCCATTCAGTCACACCTACCGTGCTACCGTAATTTTTCGGAATTCTGAAAACGGACGCGGAATTCATGATGGTTTCCAAAAACCCCATTTAGGCTGAATTTATGCAACCTCAATGCATAAATCAATGACAGCCTGTTATTCTGCTACCTTTGGGCCATCTGGGTCGTCGTTCAAAAACCGGCACGATTACACTGCGGCGCCGTAAATCTTACGCGCATCATAAAATTTCTGCCAGGCTCTCTGAACATTTGATTTACTCTCACATAGGACGAATTGTGGAGTACTTTTCGTGAACCGATCATTTAACCCCCTGCCTGAAGAATTTCCCCCTAAAAATATCTGCAAATTTACTTCTAATGCATTTTTGAGAATTACAGTGACCATTACCTTCCTACCTTCTTATCTCTATCAAAATCTATAGTTATTTATCGGCGCCTGACCGTGTGACCTTACCTACGGATACGGAGCCGTGGCTTACCGTATCAGCTCGAGCCACCGCACCCGCCGCGTCACCCACCGGACGCGACGAGCTGGGCCAACCATAGACGCATGGTAACGACGATCAGAATTTTATGCTCTTTCTAATGAGCATAACTAGAACGTGATCAGAACAAACATTAAAATAGAATTTCCTGACTTAAGAAGTGAAACTGGACGCTGTGAATACAAGTTGAAATAAAGCACAATTAGTGAGTATAAGGTGAAATTGTGTTCAAAACATCACAAATCTATAGAGATCCTCCCTAGATTTCTCCAACTCTAGAAATATAATCGAACGCTGAAAATAAAAATGGAAACGAAGTACAATTAATCATTATGAAGTAAAGTTGTGCTCAAAATGTCATAAAATCTTCAGGATACTTGCAGGAATTTACATAGTTCAGCTATCGTTTCTAGACTTACTAACTGAACTTCCTTCGAACTTGTATTCACAGCGTCCAGTTTCACTTCTTAAGTCAGGAAATTCTATTTTAATGTTTGTTCTGATCACGTTCTAGATATGCTCATTAGAAAGAGCATAAAATTCTGATCTAGAAACATATGGGGTTGAATGCCTTAAATTTCTCTGAAGTAGTCTCAGAAGCCGTCGAAATCGGCTGTTATGAACACTAATTCCAAACGTGCTCCTCCAGTGGAGGGCTCTGGTTTCTCGGGTCATTGGAGGCGCAGTGGAGCACTCTGGTTTCTCGGGTCGCTGTTATTACCATGCGTCTATGGTTGGCCCAGCTCGTCGCGTCCGGTGGGTGGCGCGGCGGGTGCGGTGGCTCGAGCTGATACGGTAAGCCACGGCTCCGTATCCGTAGGTAAGGTCACACGGTCAGGCGCCGGACCCCTAACTGCCAACCGGTCCAAACGTCCCTCACCCGAATTTATGCAACCTCAATGCATAAATCAATGGCAGCCTGTTATTCTACTACCTGAGGGCCATCTGGGTCGTCGTTCAAAAACCGGCACGATTACACTGCGGCGCCGTAAATCTTATGCGCATCATAAAATTTCCGCCAGACACTCTGAACATTTGATTTACTCTCACATAGGACGAACTGTGGAGTATTTTTCCGATCATTTAACCCCTTGCCTGGAGAATCCCCCCTAAAATTTGAGCAAATCAACTTCTAATGCGCTTTTGAGAATTTCAGTGACCGCTACCTTTTCTGTCCTCTTATCTCCATCAAATTTATCACTTTGGCACCACTAATTACGCTCACTATCACACTAGAGAGACGCTGGCTGTGTTGACCTGTCATGAGCACACAAACGAGCCGACGACACCGATGTCATTTGCACAACGGCTTGTTGCTATTTGCCGATTAATGGATACTTACCAACCCGCTCCGGCGAACACCAACGAACACAAACCCAAGAGCTGATAGCAAACTAATACCTCCCATGGGTGTACTCCCAGCCCTACTGGGCCCAGATTCATCATTGGTAAACCACCGATAAACCCTGATATATAGCCCGAACGGCACGCACCGTTGTCTACTTATCCTAAACTTCCTACGTTAAACGCAATCTCTCATCGACTCTGCCGTGTGGTGCTGGTTGCGGCGCGGTTTCGGAGACCGCCCCTTCGTTCATGAATCTGGGCCCCGATAATCCAAAGAATCACGGCCAGGTCAACTTTACCTTTTAATGAGCCACCCATTCATCTATAAATAGCTGTGGTCTTATTTTTAGTTATTTCCTATGCTGTATAGGACTAAAAGGCGAAACAGCATGAAAATACTGAAAATTTATACATTAACATCGATTTTTCCTACTGAATTATGTTTATTAATAATAGAACAATATGTCCCATATGCCTGATTTTTAAGTTTATATATCAGATCAGAGCAAGCAGCTCATAACCACACATATGTTTTTAATTGACAACTATAAGAACTGCAGACAAAAAACCTGGGCAACAGAAAAACAAAAACTCTCGTCGATTCTAGACGCAATGTTATTCGCAAAAATAGTGAACATGGCACGACTCGAATCTGCGGTTTACGCCCATTTGGTGCCCAAAGATGCAATTTAAGAACCCTAAAACCTAAATCCACCATCATAAATTTCATAATCGTTCAGACTTCTAATTTCTAGCATGTTTTCAGTAGGTCAGGGTTTGGTAACTAGGCGCTTGTCGGTTTAAAAGTCATGAATTTGCCAGAACAATCGCAATAAGCACCACTAACCTGTATAGCTTGGACTAATTTCCGATAGAGTCCAGGGTAAGGTTAATGACAGATTGTTAAAGGGAAATATGGGTATATTTATGGCGAGGTGGGATGAATTATTACCTCAGTGACCAGGATTGATGGTTGCTGATCATGGCTCATAATGATTATGAGTTGAAAATATGCAAAAAGTCCACATACACAACAAGCCCAACAACTGAATAACTTACAAAGGAGTAAAAGAATATGTTAAATCTGACCTGTTTATCAGATATATTGCTGTCAAGAAGGAACTTCACCGTCTTGTCAGCATCAACACCCTTCTTCTCCAATATACTCATTCCTTTCATGTAGTACTCGACCTAAACGTTTTTTTAAACAAGGTATTTTTCAAAATTGCGCATGGTGAAGAGCTAGTGCACAAAGGATAAAATTAAAAAGTAATAATACAAAAAAAGTCGGAAAGTAACACCGTTAACTACAATCTAACTCTGAATTATGTGGTGAAAAAGTCAGAACAAGGGAGGAACTCGACTAGGAACTAGAAAAATACAGTCCGTTCCCTCATAAAGCTCTTCCCAAACAGGGGCATAGCATGCAGCTCTTCCGCTATTTCCGTTACAAATAACTTTCTGCGTGAAATCGGAATTTGGTGTTTCGCCATGGCAATCGTGGTTGTATGGGTATGATTGATTTCAGTTTTTTAACAGTTGGCTGCACGACATGCCACGGCAAGATCAACTGTAAGGATTCAAGTACTGTATCAACATTATACAAAATAGAGGAACCAAATACCAAAAAACCAAGCCAAAAATGCATATTTAAAAAGAAAAAGGCGACTCACATATTGTAATCGTTCCCTAGGTACTCGCGCAAGAGCCACATCGACAAGATTTTGTCGATAGCCCTTTGTGAGAAGGCGAACCCGTAACGATGATCCTTGAGCTGGTTGAGAAGGCATTTCTTTCACTGGTGCTAAAATCTGAGCATTTCATAAGAATTTCAGATTAGTGAACGACAAAAATACCTGACGGTTTGGTAAATACAGCCGTACTCATTTCACCCGTTGAACTCAGGAACACGGTAGGTTCCTCAGACTTTGATCTGGGCTGAAACAGAGGGTTTTGAAATTACATAATCGAAAATCAAAGCAAGGGATAGTGCAGAAAGCTAGACTGTTTTCGAAGCGAAAAATAATCCCCCAACTTCCGATTTCGAGCAAAGTATCGAAGCTTTGAGACCGAAATAGGTAGGGATTCAACCCTCTTAAATTGTCCATTACATTCGAGAAGAACAACTCTCACAGGAAGAGAAAAATAACTCCAGGTACTTTTGATCGGGCCCGCGTGGTACAGTGGTAAGAGGCGCTACTGACACCCGCACGGTCGAGCGATCGATCCCGGCCCAGGCTAACCAAGCCTTCCATCCCTCCGGGGTCGGGTAAATTGGTACCAGACTTGTCTGGGAAGGTAAAGACACTGACTTGGTGTAGCGACTGGCCCCCGCAAGTCATTGTATAGGCCAAACACGCATTCACCATGCCTCTACGATTCTGAATCGAATACGAATGCGGCGGCGTGTCCTTTGGGGACTGCTCAACGCCGACACCTTTACCTTTACCTTTACTTTTGATCAACGGCGCCCTTTTGTGTTTGTTAAATTGCTAGTTGGTTTTCCCTGTTTTCTTACCGCTCGGCCTTCCAAGTTGTTGGTTTGTTAGGCATCAGAACTATGGCACGTTCTTCAGTAAATAACCAATAATCAATAAATAATAAAATAATTATGACATCACGTCACTCCTATAAAAATCTCAACAAACAGTAGCACATAGGAGATAAAATAAGGTAAAGGTAAGGTGCCGGCGTTGATCATTCCCCTGAGGACGCGCCGCCGCATTCGTGTTCAATTCAGAATCGTAGAGGCATGGTAAATGCGTATTTGGCCTATACAATGACCTGCGGGGGCCAGCCGCTATACCAGGTCAATGTCTTTACCTTCCCAGACAAGTCTGGTACCCCGGAGGGATGGATGGCTTGGTTAGCCCGGGCCGGGATCGCTCGACCGTGCGGGTGTCAGCAGCGCCTCTTACCACTGTACCACGCGGGCCCAGAAGATAAAATAAGAGAAAAAATGAGCAGCCCCAAACATTGCTGAACTACAACAACAAAAAAGAAAAAAACATGAACTCACATCAAAGTCGAGTACTGGATAGTTAGGTAGAACGGGACCGCCGACAGTTCTACTACCATTCACCGGAACAGGTGCCTTGTGCTCATTGGGATTTGGGGTAGTCACTTCCAAATTTGGTGTTGAAGGTGGAGGCGGTGCATCGAGAGAAACCTTTCCGAGGATCTTGAACATCATAGACATCACGTTAGAGAGACGAATAGCTTACGATGGAGAGAAAGGACATACCTGACTCAGAGCCAACTTGTCGTCGATGGTTTTCCACTCGAGTTCGTCGAAAACCGTGCCTTTTCCTTCAAACTCTTCGAAGCTCACCGGTTTCGGACGCACGCAAGTCGACGGTATTGGTGCCGCTACGGTAGGTGGAGCTGCGCACGGAGTGAGGACTTCCTTCAAGAAGAAAATATCAAAATAAATACATACTCTGACACCAATAAATTTGTCAAATCACTGAAAAAATCGCGTGTTGCAGTGGTAAGAGGCGCTACTGACACATGCACAGACTAGAGATCGATCTCGGCCCGAGCTAATCATACCCTCTATCCCTCCTGAGTTGGGTAAATTGGTAGCAGACTTGTCTGAGAAGGTGAAGACCCTGACTTGGTATAGCCGATGACCGCGCAAGTCATGATATACGCCAAATACGCATTTATCAGGCTTTATCAGACTCATGCCAAGCCACTAGGCTAATCGCAGAAATCGTGGATCAAGTGCGATTCGAACCACCGTCCCAGACCTATCGGGGCATTACAATGCTTGACCAGTTTTATACATTCTGTACCAAATATAGAATTCTTCGCAGGATACTATAAGGGAAATTATGTATCATCTGGCTCGCCAAAGGACGTGCGGAGCATTTTAGCGATGAATCAATTCCTTACATAAGTCACTCTTGTTACGTATCTTGCCTAAAATCTTTCCCTTTCGCACGATCTATCGCATATTATGTTTTCATCCTGAGTCATCTTGTTAAATGCCTGCGCTTGATAACTCCGCAGAAATACCGCTCGATTCTGGTAATGAATGAATTTCGATAATCTGGTTCTCAGTCGGACAAAGTTGGAATTGTTCACTCAAAACTCCACAGGCTCAAGTCAATTCAGTAAGGTTTTCGCAGAACTTTCATCAGAGATTTCATTCATCGAAAACCTTACTGAATTGACTTGAGCCTGTAGAGTTTTGAGTGAACAATTCCAACTTTGTCCGACTGAGAACCAGATTATCGAAATTCATTTATTACCAGAATCGAGCGGTATTTCTGTGGAGTTATCAAGCGCAGGCATTTAATAAGATGACTCAGGATGAAAACATAATATGCGATAGATCGTGCGAAAGGGAAAGATTTTAGGCAAGATACATAACAAGCGTGACTTATGTTAGGAATTGATTCACCGCTAAAATGTTCTGCATCTCCTTTAGCGAGCCAGATGATACATAATTTTCCTTACAGTATCCTGCGAAGAATTTTATATTTCGTGCATAATTTAGGAAACCAACACATCATGCAGCTGTGCTATCGATAACAGTTCCGATGAGCCCGTCCTTATTCCAGATTCACACAATAGAAAACGTTAACTAAAGCGTCAGACATTGCGACAGCGTCAGACGTAAGACATTTGCACACACAAGTTCTTCTCATTTGTAAGCAATGGGCGGGTTAATTGGGGAGAATAAAAGGGCGCGATCGTTGATGGAAATCGTGGTCTGACAATGAACTTCATTGCAGTAAGTTTTCTGACTAGCACCCATTTCTAAAAAACAAATCATATTTTCAGCTTCTCTGCTTGCTTCCTGTGGTCGCTGCCTACAATAACCGTAGGTTCTACACAAAAGCAACGTAGCCTCAGGGCAAGAACTAGGTAAGAGTGATATTTTCAGCTCCATGTGGCCTTTCATACGAAGAAGCAGAGGCCTACAAAGGATATGCCGATAGAGTGAAAAATGGCCTGGTGAGTTTTATACGAATTCATCCACTTCCGACTGCGAGAATCGGCCAGAAATGGGATGAATGACTGAGACGATTCTACTTCATGACTTTTTTACCAGATCGCTTCCTGTAACCTCTTCAAAGAGGCGGAAAATGCGATAGATGGTTTCGAACCTGACCTGGAGAATGGAATCAAGTATTGGGTGACAACGTCGATGTGAGAACAGCGAAACTTCTACTCTTGACACAAAATATCACACGAAAATTAGTTTTATTGAGGCCGTACGAAGTCAGTTCGAATGTCATGACACTGCTCAAAGAGGCCATGCAAAAGATGCCCACAAATGTGGGTTCAAGCTTCTAGTTCCTCTCCTTAGTGCTTAATCTTAATTTGACGCTAAATTTCACAATTTCAGCTCGACTACCGCGTTAAGACCTACGGATGCGCATTCAGCTTGAAATATAACACAGGAGACGACAAGATCGACGTTGGCTGCCTTTTCTCGTGAGAATCTTAACATTTCCCATAAATTCGATCTTCTCCAACAATAGTCTTTATTTAGGAGGAAAACGTACTACGGATAAGTCTACCGTTAAGTTACCAGTAATCAACAGTCATTCTGAAGACTTATTTGCACCTTAATTCTCGTTCATCAATAAAAATGCATTACGAGTTGTTTCACCGTACAACGGGTTAACGATTAGAATGAAAAGAAAAAGTGTGACACCATTTTTTCGCTGTTTTTTAGAGATTGATGATAAAACGTGTACTACAGTATACTGAACGAATTTCCTAAGGGCTCGTTCAGACGACGCGCGTCGAAAATGCAAAATCGAAGCTCAATCGATAATTAACGCCCTTGATCGAATTTGCTCTTTTGCATTAGTGGCGCAGTCCGGTTGCGCCTCATATAGGCAAACTTATTGGTCGCTCGGGTTTTTCTAGAATTCTGCCATTCCTTATTAAAGGGAATTTTGACGAAATTCACTTTTTTCGTTTAATTTCTTTCCTATGTGATTATATGCCTAATTTTTTTTGCCTATATGAGGCGCAACCGGACTGCGCCACTAATGCAAAAGAGCAAATTCGATCAATGACGTTATTTATTGATTGAGCTTCGATTTTGCATTTTCGACGCGCGTCGTCTGAACGAGCCCTAATGGATTTCTAAGAGGAAAGTCGGTCAGTTCAAACCCATTGGGATGCTCAGATGACTGGGTAGAGCTGATTGATGGAAAGAAGTGTTGTGACGTTATATCATCAATTTCGCCGAAGTTTTTGACAGAGAAAGCCCCAAAAAATTACTGTACAAAAAAGGTAAACTGGAATGTGGGTGAAGTGGCTGGAGGAATACATGGATAACAAACTTCGTCAGGTATAAATAAAGAGTGCGATGTCATCAATGAAGAATTATATAAGTGGAGTTCCCAAAGAATTTATCCTTTCGCCATCTTTTTATTATGTATTTCTCTATCTTGCAGCTTTAATTCATAACACAGTGGTGATCAAGCACTTTAAAAAAATAGAAAAATACAGGTAGGTTATGGAAGGTGACTCGCAGTGCTTTCAGGAGGCTGTTCAATTCATCATTGAATTTGGAAATTCCTTATCGCGATCTTTGATTTGAGGGCCAGCGTCGTGCAGTGGTAAGAGGCGCTACTGACACCCGCACGATCGAGCGATCAATCCTCGCCCGCTCCAACAATCTCTTCCCCCTCTCCGGGGTCGGATATGGTATCAGACTTTTCCGGGAAGGTAAAAACACATCGAGCTAAGTTGAACTGCAAGCGTTCCGGAACATTCTGGGTCATTTCTTTGGAACTAAAGTCATGAGCGGTAAGTTACTGTCCAACAGGAATTTGGAGACCCCAACGCACATCTAACACTCGTGAAGTTGTCTACTGATCTCGCATCGAACAACTGACGCTAAATTTGGTTTAAAGCTGTCGTGTACTTCTGAATAAGTCTGACTGCATAAAAAAACCGCCATTGTAAATCAGCTTTCTGTAAACAGCCTAGTCGGTCACGCTCCGGTGTTTTCGTCTAGTATGCGAGTAAAAATTTGTGACAGACGGAAGCAGAATTTGATTGGCTCAAGAGTGGTGATAGTAGAGTGGGAATGACTGAGCCAATGGGAGACGAGAGCTTGCGAATCACTGGTGGAGTGGTCTAGTATCGCAGTGCCCCGGATAGGTCTGAGACTATGGTTCAAAGTCCGCCTAAGTCGCAATTTTTGCGACGAGTCTAGTAGCACAAACAAGACGTTAAAGATCTCTTCTATATCCAGAGGTGAGAGGACGGCAAATTGATCTATCCGCACACCATCCTAGGTCTGATAAGCAGGGGCGTGGTACAATGGTAAGAGTGGCACCTACACGATCGAGCGATCGATCCATGCATGAGCTAAACAAGCCTTTCATCCCTGAAGATTTGTCTGGGAAAATGAAAACCTCGACTTGGTATAGCGGTTGGTCATAGTATAAGCCAAATACGCATTCAACATGCCTCTACGATTCAGAATGGAAGAAAAATGCGTGGCGCGTCCCGGGGACTGATCAACACCAATACCTTTCACCTTTACCACCTTAGGGTTTAGGATGCCAGGAAGAATTTACGCACTGGAGAAGCTCCATAACTCTGAGAAAGCTTTGGCGATTTTATCCGGGTCTGATGTTCGAGGAGGAATAAGTTCCGATTCAACAAGGAACTCACTTTCGAAAAGTGCACTACCTATAGCGACTCTGGGTGCCTGATCTTTACTCCAGGCTTCACACAATAGAAAATGTCACAACGCCACAATGGAAAAATGTTCGTCCACACGATTTTTCTTCATCGAGATTTATTCACAGGCGGGGTAATTGGAGAGAATAAAAAGGCGCGTTCGGTGATAGAAATCGTGATTCAACAATGTACTCCATCGCAGTAAGTTTCCCAACTAGCACCCCCTTCCCAAAAATAAATAATATTTTCAGCTTCTCTGCTTGCTTCCTGTGATTGCTGCCTACAACCCATTGAATGGTAGGTTCTCCACAGAAACAATACAGCCTCAAGGCAAGAACTAAGAAATAAGGATATTTTCAGCACCATGTGGTCTTTCATATGAAGAAGGACAGGCCTACAAAGCATATGCGGATAGAGTGAAATATGGCCTGGTCAGTTTCGTAGAAATTCATCAACTTCCTATCACGAGAATTGATCAAGGCTGAGTTGGACGATTGAAGCGGTTATCTACTTAATGACTTTTTCACCAGATCGCTTCCTGTAACCTCTTCGATGAGGCAGAAGAGGCGATCGAAACTGGTTATCAGCCTAACTTGGAGAACGGAATCAGATACTGGGTCAAAAAGTCGATGTGAGAATAGCTGTCATTGAATTTTCACTTTAAGCATGAAACATATAACGAAAATTAATTTTCCTCTAGACCATACGACGGAACTTCGAGGTTCGTGAAAGTACTCAAACAGGTCTTGGAAGAGGTGCCGACAAATGTGGGAACAAGTTTCCAGTTCCTTTCTTAGTCTTTTTTCGAAGCTATACTTCACGAATTCAGTTGGACTGGCGTGTGAAGACCTATGGATGTTGATACAGCTTGGAATATGGCTCAAAGGGAGAAGAAACGTTTAACGTCGGCTGTCTGTTCTCGTAAGAATCTGGAACTTTTCCAAAACTGTCTTCTTCGAGAATAGTCTTAATTTAGGAGAAGAACATACTACTACCCACGAGCCTGATATGGTCAAGGTATCTCACCCACACTGCAACAGCCATTCTGAAGGCTTACTTGTCACCTTAGGAATCGTTCTTCAATAAAAATTCATGACGAGTTGTTTCACCGTACAGCGAGCTACCCATGAAGCCCTCGGAGCAAGTGAATTCTCAGAGGATGCGCCACGCATCCGTTTGCCATACAGAAACGTATAGGCATGCTGAATGCGTGTTAGGCGTACACAAGGACTTGTTAAGACCAGCAGCTCATCCTCTCTGGAACTTTGCAGAAGAACGGTCAACAAAAGCGAAGTTGCAAGAGCCACAATGTCTCATGAAGCAACAAGGGACAATTTGCCCAGTTTTTTTTTCACGCCGTTATCGTTACTTTCACTTCCGACAACTTAAAATTAAAGTACTCAGAGAAGGTACGGTACTTTTCGCGAAGAAAACAAAATCTGTTGCCACGGTGGAGCTCGGGGTTAGGAATGGTAAACGAAAAGGAAAAACTTTCAGGATTTCCGTGGGCCTTGATGTTCACGACGCCCTTGGGCTATATTCCTGGCTGTAGCCCCAAATCTCTAAGCTGCAGACTGATGAAGAACTAACACCAAAATAAGGGCGTGCGTGGTGCATTGATAAGAGGCACTACTTACCCCCGCACGGTCAAGCGATCGATCCTCGCACCGGCTAACCAAGGCTTCCATCTCTTCGGAGTCGGGTAAATCGGTACCAGACTCGTCTAGGAGGGCGAAGACACCGATTTGGTATAGCGCCGGCCCCTCAAGTCTTTGTATAGGCCAAACGCTCATTCACCAAGCGTCTTCGATTTGAACGGAAAACGAATACGTGGCGCGCCCTTAGGGGACTGATCTACGCCATACCCCTTACCATTGCCGTTACTAAAAAAATGTAGTATTCTGATGAGGGCAGCAGTTTTCGCAGCTAAAAAGCGACTACAGCTACGTGAAATAGGGACAAAAGGTTCAAGACTGCTACCCAAAACAGCTGGTCCCAAAAATCAACTTGTGCTACGCAATAATTCTGTACAATAACAAGAAAAGAAAACAGTCTTACATTAGTTGTGAGGGACGCATTCGACGAAGATAACGACTCGGAACTGGTCAATCCATTTGGGGTACCGTTGTGAGACTGCTCTGGTTTTGGCTCCGGTTTCCTATTTGCGTCATCGAACTGCTGACGGGCACGTTGCTCCGCTTCGAATGGATACTAAAAGACCGAAGATTTCACAAAACTGTTAACGATACAATTTATACCCCTGATATTCATACGCAAACGAGCCAATATGGAGGCAATATTTTCCTGGTTGCATTGATATTTTTAGTCATTCTGCTGCTTCAAACCAACATTTCAAGTGAGCTGGCCTAATGTCCAAATCAAGGCCGGTCACGTTGCTCAGTGCTGCTGAGTAATTCCTTGAATCCCTCCGTTTTCCATACTTTATCACATTTTGGATTTCAGCTTCAGAATCATTTCTCGTTGAAAGTTTGAGAAAAGACAAACAAAGCAGTCAACATGTCTAAAAACAATGACAACAATATAGATGTATAAGGGAAACAATGACAAGGGTAAAACTATGACTATCGTTAAAAACCATAATCCTAACTAGCTAGAAATTATGCTAATGTCATAATCCCATAATTCAGCATAATTTCTCGTTAGTTAGGGCTATGGTTTATAGTCATAGTTTTACCCTTGTCATTGCTTCACTTATATATTGTTGTCATTGCTTTCGTGAATTGAGATAAGTTGTCAGAAATGAATAATTCTCTTAAAATGTTTGTGCTATCAAAATTATGTTTTCTGTGAATGAATAGGTAAGTATTTCCACCGGAACCTGTCATAAACTTGTATCAACTTAATTAACTCATATTTCCGAATAGAGCCACTAGGACCTCCTCATTTGTAGAAAATAATCGGTGAACAGCACTATAAGAAACTGCAAAGACAATCATTTCCGAGCAACGTACCGCGAACTCCCTGGGCAGCTCAGGTATCGTCAATGGGGGTAAGTTGATTAGAGGTGGTGGATAGAATCGATGACCAATCTCCATAGGAATATCTCTCAGATAATCTACAAATTAAGTATAATAAAATTAAATATAAAACCAACCATGAAAAACGGCGGATGAAATGTGACCGACCTTGAAATGTGTTTGAATAACTCATTCCACATCACTGGGCTTCAGTTGGCTGTTCGCATCAGGAGTAGAGGTCAGTAAAAATGCTGAAAATATGTCGAAACAGTTCGAAAGCTTAGTCGAAAATGTGCTTTTGCGTCGAGGTAACAGAAATCAATAGTGATCAAACTTCGAATTGAGTATATATGATCGATACATTCGGGTGTTCGAGAAGTTTTCAACACGATGATTATTCAGTTTCCATAATTCAGCATAATATTGGAAGAGAACAGACCAACGGACGATAACAGTCCTAAGGGAATGTGGCGTAAGAGAACTCGTCCTGGGACACGTCTCTTTCTCGATAAGACAAAACATAGAGCGAAACAGACCTTATTCAAAGGAAAAACAAAACAATATCTTCGAAAAATAGAAATTCGCAAACTGTCAAATTGTTAAGAGTAAGGACATCCACCAAGCGGGCAAGCTAGCGATTAGTCAGCAGAGCGGTTTTCGCGCCCCAACGCCAAGAGGTCCTTTAAACTCATGTACAAAGTGCAACGCTGAATTTGTGAATCTTTTTACTATTCATGAATTATTCATGGCTTTTCTTTACGTTTTGGTTAAGGTCGTTCACCGCTCTCTAAGAAGATGTTTCTATTCATCTGTCCATAAGCAATTGTATGAAATATAACGTTTCTAGCTTTTTTTTCATTGAAGTTGTGCTAGATGATTTAATCTTCGCTATTTTTCATCTCCATTGGCAACAACAGGTTTTTTTTGAAATTGAATCCTTTTTTCAACATTTTTGAGGGGCGGGACACTGCTTAAAAATCTGGCAGGACTACCACGTCAGGTATTCTTCTGGAGTCTGTTTGGTAGCGTTTTTTATTCGTATCGCACTTTAAGTTATATTTTGGGACCAACAAGAAGCAAGAATAAATTATATAGGGATTACGGCTACTCCTAAGAAAGTGCAACGTCTTCGGATTTTTAGGTAAGATTTTCCCCCACCTGTTAATCTTTCCTTTCCTCAAGATAATGGGCGTGTAGATCATTGTTCAAGGTGACCCTGATGGTCTCTTTTTTGATTTATGTACATTCCGGCAAACATGACCTGGCTGACCAATAGAAGAACCGGCAATATTCAATTTAGCAGACACCAGTACTCGATTTTTTTCAGTCGTTGAAATTCGCTGAAACTTCGCGTAGGGGGGGGGGTTGTTTGGGGTTCAGAACACGAATCTGCTGTCCGCTTTCCAAGTGGGTGGTCTCCGGCCACCCAAATCGCTACTTGGGTGATCCAGTCAAGATCACCGATTTCGCTGAAACTTTGTTGTTGTGGTTCCCTGGTCCTGAACACGATGGTAAAGTCCGTTTGGTACTATTGTACTTTTGGGGCCCCACTTTTTTTCGTTTAAAATATGCCTATTGGGGGTAATCGGCCATGAGAAGAACGATTCTGATACTCGTTAAGTGCGGAAATGCCTTATAAGCCCGTTATTTTAGGTTTTAGAGGCGAGTAAACCAGCGAAATAGCACGCGGCGGCGGGAGACGCAGACAGTGCACTCTCTTCCCCTGCACATTTCGAAGTGCTTCCACTGCTGAATTTCCTATTTTGTCATACAAAGTCCGCGTTCAGCTTGCTCCGACTGGTCGGAAAGTTTCCAGTGGCACCACGAGGAGGCTCGGGCAACTAGGGTTATCTCGGGGCGCTTAGAAGTACCATGGTAGTACTGTCTGGGAATCGTGGGGGACGGAGACGAATTCTACGGCAACCGCGCCAAGAGAGCCCTTGGTGTTGTTGTCCGAGACTCCAATGGAAACTCTCCGACCAGTCGGAGCGAGGTGAACACGGACTCAGCATTGGAAGCACTTCGAAATGTGAAGGGGAAGAGAGTGCACTGTCTGCGTCTCCCGCCGCCGCGCGCTATTTCGCTAGTTTACTCGCCTCTAAAACCTAAAATAACGGGCTTATAAGGCATTTCCGCACTTAACGAGTATCAGAATCGTTCTTCTCATGGCTGATAACCCCCAATAGGCCTATTTTGAACGAAAAAAGTGGGGCCCCAAAAGTACAATAGTACCGTCCGTTTTTCAAATGGCGACCGAATACGGCAGTCATAGGTGAGTACCTACCGACCTTATCCGGTGAGACTCACCTATAACTACCGTATTCGGCCGCCATTTGGAAAACGGACTTCACCATTATGGCCAGGACACCAGAAAACCCCCATAGGCAAAGTTTCAGCGAAATCAGTGATTCTAGGTGGACCACCCAAGTAGTCGATATGGGTGGTCCGAGAGCACCCACGTGAAAAACGGACAGCATATTCGTGTTCTGGACCCCAAATAACCCCCGCAGACGAAGTTTCAGCGAGTTTCGACTGCTGAAGAAAATCGAGTACTGGTATCTGTTTAGTTGAATAGTGCCGAAGAACCAATTGATTCTACTTTTCAAACTCTTTTTTCTGCTTTTTTGCCTTTTCTCGTCGTTGGAATCGTGAAAGGAACCTCTTTGTGCCAAAATGTCGACGTTTAGGTTCCACCTGTATGTGCGATAAGCCTAGCGGAAGTCAGGGCCCGAACTCACAATCGTCGTCGCCCATCCATCCATTGAAGAAACGAGCTCGACGCTCGAGCGACGAGATGGACAGCGAGCCGACTATAAACATGATGGAGGGCACCAGCGACGGCACCTCAGGCTATTGCTACCTGGAGCACCCGGCCGACGTCCAGGTGCACTCGTGGGGTCCGGATCTGGCCACAGCTCTCGCCCGAGCCGTCACCGCCACCTACGGCTACATGACGGATCTGGAACTGGTCGAGGAGCAGTTCTCGATGTTCTACACCGCCAGCGCCAACGATCTCGAGGGTCTAGTCCATGCCGTGATGGAAGAGGCGTTGTGCGGTTTCCAATCGGAACCGTTCTTCGTCGGTAAACGAGTAGTTGTAGAAAAACTGGACGTGAATAAATGGACCGCCGAATTTCAAGTGTTCGGTGAATGTTTTGATCTTGCAAAACACACCCAGCTCACTGATGTGAAGGCGATCACCTATTCCAATATGCAGATTCATCAGAATGGCAACCGCTGTGATATCTATGTGATTCTCGATATTTGAATCGTTTTAACCCTTCGTGGTGCTTTTTTATAGCCTCGCTTCAGAACTCAGTTCTCTGCTTTTACGAAATTTGTCATCTCGGTTATTTTGTGTATTTTGCCTCACTTGCTGACGAGTTGTTGTGACCCGATTATTATGTAAATTTATATTTTCAAATAAATTATTATAGATGGGTGTCGACGTGAAGAAAAAGGTCTTGAAGCGGAAACTGGAGAAGATGAAGGCTAGTCAGGTAAGTATTTTCTTGTGGGTTTTAATTTACCTTTTTTTCTTTTTTTCAGTACAGACGTTCTTGAATAATTTCCAAGTGTCACATAAATAGCAGCAATTTGACATTTACCCTTTTCTAAGTTCTTGCCCGCTCATGTAGCAGGGCTTGGGTTTAGTCTTACCCATTCAGTTTAGGAGCAATTTATCCCAGCCTTCAGAAGAATACTCTCGATTCAGTACATCGTAAAACTGACGTTTTCAGGCAAAGTTGCGAAAGAAGGAGAAAGCGATGAAAGAGGAGGAAGAAGATGTCGAGGTGAAGGAGGAAATTGTTGAAGAAAATGGCGATGATGGATCTCATCAGGTAGTTTTCTCACCTCTTGATGATCTGTGCCTAAGAGTTTCTTTGAATTACAAGGTTCTTCTAATTGATCTTCCAGAATGGCACTTCCAAAAAGGAGAAAGAGGTAGCCCGTCCTGCTGCCGCCGATGTCGCTGTAGAGTCGTTCTTTGCCGGAACGAATTTCGACAGTTTGAAAGGCAAAGTGAACGATCGAATCCTGCAGGCCGTTGCGAAAATGGGATTCACGTCCATGACGGAGATTCAGGCGAAAAGCATTGAGCCGCTGCTTGAGGTTCGAGCGTTTTCATCTCCCATGTTTTTATGAAGTTTTGCCTATTTTTCAAGGATTTTTATATATTAATTAAAGGGTAGAGACGTGCTAGCTTCGGCAAAAACCGGATCCGGAAAAACCTTGGCGTTCCTCATCCCGGCTATTGAACTGTTGCTGAAATTGGAGTGGAAGCAGTATAACGGGACGGGAGTCATCATCATCTCTCCGACTCGAGAGCTGTCCATGCAAACCTACGGTGTGCTTACGGAACTTCTCGAGGGTAGGTTGTTATTATACTCGTTTTTTATTATATCAGTTCATTTTGGGCGCGCGAAGTGCAACGAAAGGGGTGCTACTGACCGCTCTTGTTCTTTAGGAACCAATCTCAGCCACGGCTTAGTGATGGGAGGTTCGAATAGAGGCGCGGAACAGGAGAAGCTTGCAAAGGTTAGTTGTGATTAGATATGCTTCGGTATTTATAAGTTTCCTCGATCACAATGACGGAACATTCCACTAAAAAGAAGTTATACAAGTTTCATAGTGGTATTTAGGGAGTCTGCGTATTGGTGGCCACTCCTGGACGGTTGTTGGACCACTTACAAAATACCGAGCCGTTCCTTGTGAAGAATCTGAAATGTCTAGTTATTGACGAAGCGGATCGTATTCTCGACATTGGTTTCGAAATTGAAATGCAACAGGTTCGTTTCAACATGCGGTGATTGTAGTTCTTGTTATTTCATTGGTATTTCAATTTTTTTAAAGAGTATGGTAAAATTTTCTTCCTTTCTAAATTTTCTATTTCTTGCCTTTCCTGGACGTTTTCTTACCAAAATAAGGCCGAGGGTCCTTACAATGTACCTGTTGGACAATTTGGATATGCTTACCCTCGTGATTATTGTACTACCAACGTTCAGATCCTGCGTCACCTTCCAAAGAAGCGTCAAACTATGCTCTTCTCTGCAACGCACACTCCTAAGGTGTATTTCGAGAACTTTCTTTTTTCATTAGAATCAAAATATAGTTGCTTTGCTCATAGGTCGATGAATTAGTCAAGCTTTCCCTTCATTCAAATCCAGTGAAATTGTCTGTCGCAGAGAAATGTGAAGCAGCAACCGTGGAAGGACTGCAGCAGGTGGGTTTTTATCTGCTTATTTAATTCTTGCATTTTATATGAATTGTTGACTCCTTTTTTCTAAAACATTGACCTACAAAGGTAATATTTCCAGGGCTACGTTGTATGTCCGTCTGAGAAACGGTTCTTGATGTTGTTCACGTTCCTGAAGAAGAATAAGAACAAGAAGGTGATTTCACTCATATTCTCATTTATTTAGTTTTATTACCTAACAACTTCTTGTTCAAGGTTATGGTGTTTTTCTCGTCCTGTAATTCTGTCAAATACCACCATGAACTCCTGAACTATATAGATATCCTTTGTATGTCAATCCATGTAAGTTTTGGATACTTTTAATACGGTAGATTTGTGCTTTATGTTATTCTCATTTTTATAATCTTATTCAAAAATTGGGAGCATTCAGGGCAAACAAAAACAGGCGAAACGCACGTCAACATTCTTCCAGTTTTGTCAAGCGGAAACAGGAATACTGCTTTGTACTGATGTAGCTGCAAGGTTGGGTCTCCTTTTTTCTCTTTTTTTTAGGTCCAGAAAGAGTTTTGTTTTCTTTTTTTCTTCTATCATTTCCTGTTTGTTGGCTATCTAGTGGTTTCATTCAGAGGTCTAGATATTCCTGCTGTTGATTGGATCGTTCAGTACGATCCGCCAGATGAGCCGAGGGAGTACATTCACCGAGTAGGCCGAACGGCGCGAGGAAAGGATGGACGGTTAGAGCTCATTTATCTATTTGGTCATTGATATACAACGCATGTATATTTGATTCATGTCTTTTATTCTCATTGTTATTAAACTGGTTTGTAGAGGTAATGCCTTGTTGGTTCTGCGGCCGGAGGAACTGGGATTTTTACGATATCTTCGAGCGGCCAAGGTGGTGCTGAATGAATTTGAGTTCTCGTGGTCCAAGGTAAGGTTCAATGTCCCTTTCTATCACTTATTGAAATTGGTGGGTAAAGTTTTAATAGCCATATCACTCAGCCCATTACCCGTTTTAGTTTGTGTTTTTCATTGTTTTTCATCGTTATTTGATGAATGCGGCGATTGCAACTTGTCAAGCTTTACTTATTGAAGCCTTTGATGACCAATTTTTCAAATTTGACTTGTCTATACTTCTTCAGATCGCCAATATTCAATCACAATTGGAAAACCTTATTGATAAGAATTATTACTTGAACAAATCGGCTAAAGAAGCATATAAATGCTACGTCAGAGCGTACGATTCACATTCGCTCAAGGTTTGTTAACTTGTCTTCTAATTTTTGCCACGCTTTCAAAATATTTTTATTTGTTATTATAATGATGAACATTTGTTTAAATGAATTTGGAACAAATTTGTTTCCATCAGATGTGAAGCTCTCGAGAAAAACTTCAGCTGCAGAAACAGTTGAAGCGGAGCGGGCACCCCGATCCAATCGCGCGAAATTCAAATGGTGGCATAACTGATTGCTAATCGTTCCGAGGAGGCAATCGATGTTGATTTATATATTTATGATCTTTGTCGTTTTTTACTATGAATTTTTTAAGAGCACCTTATTTGTAATCTATTACTTTTAAAGTGTTGTTACCGAGAATCTCCGATTTCAGGATATATTCGATGTGAACAATCTCGATTTAATATCAGTGAGCAAATCATTCGGATTTTCGGTGCCACCATTCGTAGACCTGCCCATAACACACAAGCCAAAGGTATGTGTTTTTGGATAACCTTCTCTTCTTATTTATAATTCTATCTTCTATTTTTTATTCTATTTTAAACTTCTACTTCGCATTGGTGTCGATCCGAAGCAGATTCCCCTATTTTCGATTAAATTTACCTTGTTTAGGTGCAAGTAAGATCAAAATTATCAGGAGCTGGCTACAGAAAACGACCGAAGGCGTTTATGATTAAACAGAAGTCGAAGAAATGAAAAATCCTCTTAGAGTTTATCATTATTTTATCTGTCACACTGTTGTTCAATATCTTGTTAGTTTGTTGTTTGAGATGGAAGGAGTTTTGGTTAGAGATTGTTGTTTCTGGAGGCGCACGTGCATCCGTTGTTGTTACCTTTATTGAATAAATGTGCTACTTTTCCCTATTTATAATTTTAATGTAATGGCATGCAAAATAACGGAAATAGCTACATACATTATTTATACCACAACCACACAATCGGTTTGAATGTTAAGTTCATGAACTCTGTGAAAATAATCCGTATTCGGTTCATCCAATCTCGGGCGGCACCATACCCACCACAAATAACTATACCCCAGCTCAATCGGAAAAAAGATGTAATAAACAAAAGAAGAACAATCCGTTACATGCTCGCGACGGCTGACCATTTCCTATTTCGTCCGTGGTTGATAGGAGATTCGGAGATTGGCGCCAACCAGGGCCCAGATTCATCATTGGTAAACCCCCGATAAACCCCGAGATATAGCCCGAACGGCGCCCACTTTTGTCTACTTATCCTAAATTTCATATGTTAAACGCAATCTCTCATCGACTCTGGTTCTGGCTGTGCCGCGGTTTCGGAAACCGTTCGTACGTTCATGAATCTGGGCCCAGGTAGCCCTGCCCTACCGCAACCTTGTGCTAGGGCGGTGACCCTACAAAGGCGGGAAGCGAGAGCGCAAAAGGTGACCCGGGTCGAGAAAGGCGCCAACCGGGTGACCCTGAATGCCGCAACTTTACCCATTGGCATGACTTTCATATTCGTCTTTGGCTATACTTGTTGGCTGGAGGCTTTTTCAGTCGTTATATATTATAACCTTCATATAGTCAATATAGCGTATTCTTAAGAACCCCTTGACTATTTTAAGTGTTCGGTGTTCATCGGCACAGTTTTGAAGGGCTCGTGTAACGAACAGTTAGAATTGATTTTCTCTTGCCTTCTGTGATTTATGTAGTGATTGAACGGGCACGATTGTTCCTATGATGGTTTGAGTGTAAAGTTTCCTGTAGAAGCCGTTCTGTGTTTATGGTGGGTATATTATTGATGAATTTGGATCTTATCCTTTCAGGTGTTGAAATGATATGATTTTAACGACGGCATACCCAGATTGCAAGACGGTTGGATACGAGCTGATCCATAGCTTTCGATTCCCCATATCGATCGATCGGTCTTCGCTATGGTCAACTCGCTATATGTATGCATGGAGTGACCCAAAGGTCTGTTACGTACTCTTCGATAATGCTTCATGTGTTAATGTGATGAGATGAGTATTCTGGCCCTTGTTATACGTTCGCTCACCCCCCCCCCCAGCGTAACTCGTCCATTCAGTATCAGACACCGTGGGGCCAGACACGTTTGTACGAGTTATCATGGTGACGCTGGCGTGGTGAACTCGTACAAACGTGTCTGGCCCCACGGTGTCTGATACTGAATGGACGAGTTACGCTGGGGGGTGAGCGAACGTATAACAGGGGCCTTAGTTCTTTACTTCAACAAATTTTTCGAATTGTAGCCCGTTCGCCTTTGTGATGATTCCTGTCTAATTTTGCTTCTATCTGGCTCGTCAATATCAATAGTTGTAAACGAAATCTGCGTGGAGAACTCATGTGGATTGTTTAGGTCTGCCGCATCTAATTCATTACAAATACAAAGCTTTCCAAGTATTGGTTTCATTCGCTTTGGTTTATTAAGGTTACGGATCGTTCTCATATAGATGAAGAGAATCTGTCGATCGTTTATCCGAGACCCTTGAACATTAACAATTTGATAGCAGTTTTCTTGATTTGTAAATTAGTGCAAACAATCTCATAAGTTTTAATTACAGTACTATTATTCATCAGATGCTCATTCTTGGAAAACGATTGATGAATAGTGCTGGTGTGTTCTGATTTCCATTCTGATATAGTTTTACGTCTAAAGTTGGGTCGAACATAGTTTACTGGCCGGTCAACAGTTTCACTGTATCCTTGAGGGTTAATTTGTTTTCGTCCCGCTTTTGATAGAACGAATCGAGACATTTGACAAACTAGCTACCCGCTGTCTTTTTTGTCAGTTTTCATTGTAAATTCTTTGATTGTGATCGAATCTCCCATTCGTGGCAGGTTTCTAACGGGTTTTGTTTGTTATAACCGGAGCAGTTGTCCTATTGGAGTAAACCATTTCTACTGTATGTTTAAAGCGTATTTTTGTGCTTTTTGTTTCTGGAGGTCTCTTCTCTTGCTTGGATAGAATTTTGGAGTATATCTGCATTATCACCGCCACGATGTGTGACTTTTCGAGGTTTTGAGATTAGATGTTTCGAGATCTTCGGAGTTTCGAAGATATTTCCTAGTTTCAACATTAGTATCATGGGTTACATTCGCTTAAGGTTCGCTTACTTGTCGTCTTAGTTTTGCTAGGTTTTAAAAATAACGTTTCTGTGGTTGTCTTGAAGATGGATGAAGTACCTTCTTTGAAGCTTTGAATAACTCATATTAAATGGATTCTACAGCGTCGTCACTTTTCCTTAGAGATTTTATAACATTTATTGCATTTGACCACATACATATAACAAAGCGTCTAAGTTTCGAAATGACCTCCTTTCACACGAATATGAATAACTCATCATCAAATGGTGCTGAACTAGTAGGGGTAATAGGTTTAGCTGATCGTGATCGAGGAAAAATTTCGTTTTTAGAGTTTGCATGATGGTTGCGTAATGTGCAAACTGCCGACAACAAACTGTTGGACAATTGTAGGCTGACGCTGTTGCTTGACGACTCCATGAGTCATCGGAGACTAAAAGGATCCTGGGTCACACCGCGTCATCGCTGTTTGATAAGAGGCTTCGTCCGCTCTTAAATAAGCCGCTGGCGAGCAGATAATATCAGTGGTCTCCATTTCTAGTCATGTCCTCCAACGAAATTCAGGTATGCTGTTTTTTTTCTTAATTTTTTTTTACAAGATCTCGTCATGAGTTGGTTTTCTGATAGCTTTATAATGTGTAGACGGGAGGCAGAATAGGGTCAAAATACATGGGATAAGTGGCAGTTTGAGTATCAGATATTCTTTCTTTGAAACATTAAGTTCTTCTTATGCATCTTGATGGTGGAGTGGTAAGAGGCGGTACTGACACCCACACGGTGCAGCGGTCGACCCCGGGCCGATCTAACCAAGCCTTCAATCCCTCTGCGGTCGGTAAATTGGTACCAGCTTTGACTGGAAAGATAAAGACACTGTTTTGGTATAGCGAGTGGCTCCCTCGAGCCATTATCTAGGCCCAATACGCATTCACCATTCCTCTTCGATTCTGAATGGAACACGAATGCGTGGCGCGTCCTTCCTTAGGGGACTGATCAACACCGACACCTTTACCTTTTACGTTATCCTGATGTCCGGCTTCTTTTAAGATCTTCTGGCCCGTCTTCACAGGGTTAGGTAAATTCGTACCAGAGTTAAAAGGTGAAGACACCGACTTGAACAGCGGCTGGTCCTTGTGAGCCATTGTGTTGGCCCACTACGCATTCGCCGTGCATTTGCTATTCTGAATAGAAGACAAGGGCGTGGCGCGTCCCTAAAGATCTGATCAGCGTCGTCCACTTTACCGTTGTTTATTTTGTTGATTTCAGAACGCCGGCTACCAACCTTACGGCAACCAGCCGCCTCCGGCTTACAGTCCTCAGCCAGCCGTTGTGCAAGCACAACCGGTGAGACTTTGGCTTTTGATTTTTCATTTTTTAAATAAATTTTGACACTGGTGACATATAACATCAGTTATATATGGATATATTCCAGCTATTTTTGCTTATGGCTTAATTTTAGGTAGTTATTGTGAACGACTATCACCACGGTCACCATCACCATCACCACGGTCTCCTTCATCGTCTTTTCCACCGTCGTCACTGCCGCCGTCACCACCATTGTCACGACCACTGCTGACAGTTTAAAGACCGGAAATTCATCAAAAATGTGAAAAAGGTTAGCCTCTTTGGCCTGAACCGATTTATTCGATTCTGTGGATGTTTGTGATTCCTACGAGTCCTCGGTTGTGTGACGATGTCTGTATATATGTACATATGACGATGTGATAACTCTGCGCCTTTAAGAATAAACGCGAACTGCCAGTGCGATGAAAAATCAAACTAGACTGTGGAAATAGGTTAATTTCTACCAAAACGTAGAAGCTTTGGGTTGGTGTAGACAATAGGTCCCAAACTGTCCAGGACTGCGTGGGGTTTCGCAGCACCAACTCTGATAGCGCTTCTATTGATTATAGGGGTAAACGTGAAATGGCCGGCACGAAGACGCGCCATACATTTGTTTTCAATTTGAAATCGTGCAGACGTGATGAATGCGAATTTTGCCTGTACAATGTCTCATGAGGCCTAATCGTTGTTCAAGTCATTGACTTTACCTTCCCAAGTCCTTGTGCCAATTTATCCCATCCATAAGGGATGGAGGACTTAGCTTAGGCGAGGAGTGATCACGTTACTGATGAACGGGTAGCTCCCACCAGTAGTCGACGAGCGACCTCATCTGAGTATTATGTTAACGTACTGTAAAGACATAGGTTCAAAAAACTGCGAAGATGACCCCAACTGTTTTTTATTTTGCCTGTGGTCAGCCAGGATTCTCCCCCTTCCGTTGTTTGGTATGTCGATACCAAACTTGCCAGTGAAGAGAGTGAATTGTACAGGCAGGCCACCGCTGTCTTACCATGGCTGTGTGGTCGGCACAGCAGAGGCGAGGAGACGAGCCCATACGAACGGCGAATTGTCGGTTAGACGCCCCGTATACCTTCACCTGACCGTAAGAGGTCGTAGTATCAATAATGTATCAGGTTTGACAGTTTATACCTACTTTTATGCCCTATTCTAACGTTTACACTCAATCAGTACTACTTTCTCTATAGTTGAACTATCTTCTCTGTAGTAGGAAGCCATAAACAGATTATTTGAGTGAAGAATTCGAATATATAGGGTTAAAGTGAGTATGATGCTCCAGAGTGCCTCAGGTGACCCTCAAGGTACGCTAAAGATGGCGATTGATCCGTACCCACCGCCAATGGACAGCCCACCGCTGTCTTGCCATGGCTGTGTGGTCGGCACAGCAAAGGCGAGGAGACGAGCCCATCCGAACGGCGAATTGTCGGTTAGGCGCCCCGGATACCTTTACCTGACCGGAAAAGCGAACGTCATGTCTACCTGAGTCGCACAGGTTAGCGCGCTACTCACGACGGTGACAACCTTCCACGGAGTCGCTGCAAAGGCTAAGACTCTATACCTCCACAACTTAGAGCCAATCGGAGCCGAACCTGGATTCCGGTTTCGGATAACCGTGAGCATGGGCTAGTGTTTCCTACATTTGATTGATTGATTGATTTGTTACACGAACACAGTCGTGCGTAGAACAAAGTGTAAACGACATTCCGAAGAAACATAACATCATAACAGGAGGTGCTAATAACCAGAACGAGACCTGGAACAAAGAAAAAGTACGGGGAGAAAAAAGTACATGGAGACGAACAAATACAGCTACAAGGCGGAAGTAGTTAAGACATCGGGAAACTACGGGCTTAAGTGGCGCTGCAGAAACTTTTTGGATGCTGGCAGGCGAACAGGAATTTCTCCTCTGGTCCTAAGCTTTTGGTATAAAGGTGCTGCTCTACATGAGTAACGCCTACAGTTGAGCTTGGCTTTACCAGGATCATACTTAACACAACCGGCTCTGGTAGAGTTTAATCTTACAGCCATAATTTCTGAAGGCTTAATAGCGCTCATATGATGAACAATTTCATGGTAAAGAATGGCATCATTTCGCTTCCTACTATGTTCCAATGTTTCCAAACCAAAATTGATATTTCTAGCAAAAGACGTTTTCATTTTTCACTTTATAGGCCAAAAAAATTATAAAATTCTCAAATCCATACTATTAGGAATCTGTTCATAAGAGAAACCTCATTGTTTAATCATAAGCCTTCTTGTAATGTTCTTTTGGACTCGCTCAAGCACTTCACTGCTCTTCTTAAGGTAGGCATTGAACACGGAACACAATTGCGATACCCCAAAGTTTTGCCTCGAGGGTTTTCAGTGTAGCGCATTCTCCATTCACTAGGGGACCTACTTAATGCCTCAAAATTCAATAAATGTTTAGTCAAAATTTCACTATCTTTGTGGGCACCGCGTCCTCTGCGTTCCTGCTTCATGCTTAAGTCTAGCGGGCCTGGTTGGAGTGGAATTAGACTCACCACGAATGAAACGAGTTTTAAAGGGATTAAATAGTTTAATTCGAGAATTTAATTATCGACTAAATCCTTGTAACGCACTCCTACACTGACATTTGTAGCACACGGTCGCCGTTACCCTACCTTTCGAAGAGCCCCACTTTTAACATCAGCGACAATTACTCATCGCTAGATTCCCCGCAATCAGCCGAAATTGTTTGAACAGAGGGAGCAACGCCTGCCTACTGTTGACAGTTCACGCGGGAATAAATATCCCCTCGGTTGCGGATTTCAACGTTCAGCAGCTTTCCCAATGTCTCATCATCATAATCATCATCATCAGGACCATCATAATGTGAGTTCGAGTTTTTAATTTTTTTCTTAAATTTGGTCAAATTTATGAGTGAAGAACTTGCTATAGGGTCACGAAAGCTACTCGGCCTATCCTCAACCGTATCCAGCTTACGGTGCTCCGGCATACGTCCAACAACCACCCGTTTATGTTCAGCCACCTGTCCACGCTCCTCCTCAGGTCAGCTCCTTATCGTATTCTTTACGTTGTTATTCTTGGAATACGGTACCTGTAAAGTGGGTTACTGTATCGCACAGTCCAAGAAGCTGTGTTCTATTTTCTTATTTTTTCGTGCTGTCGTGTTTGGAGTTGTCTCTTCTACCCGCACGGTCGAGCGATAGATCCTCGCCGGCGTAACCGAACCTTCCACTCGAGGTCGGGTAAATTGATACCAGACTTGTCTGAGGAGGTGAGGAAATTGACCTGACCAGCGTTGCCTAGGCCATTTCGCATTCTTCCTAACTCTGCTATTCTGAATGAGATTAAATGGTAAGCGCAATATCAAAGGGCTTATCAGTGCCGACAACTTTACCCTCATCTTTAATCTTGTTGGAGTATTGGATCAGCTTAGGCCCATACAATGACTTACTGGTTAAACCAGTGTCTTCACCTTCTCAGACAACTCGGGTGCAAATTTATCCAATCCCGGTGGGATGGAAGGGTTAGTTAGCCCGAGCGAGGATCGATCGCCCGACACTGCGGGTGGAAGTAGCCCTTCTTACCACTGAGCCACGCATGCTGAATTTGGATTGTACTAAATAATTTCTTTAAGCCAGTGATCATCCACGAGGACAGCCATCACAACAACTCTCATCATGACGACCATCACCACGGTCGAATCCACGGAATGTTCCACCGCAACCACCACGGGCATCACTGACATTTTATCAATTGACCTCTAGAAGTTGTGAAAGAACAGATCGTTGTCGTGTATAGTTGTTGTATTAATTTCGATAATTTTGTTCTTCAAATAAAATCGTACGGTTTTTTTCTGTTCGTGATTTGAAGGTCTGCCAGCCCAGCTGCCAGTCAGTAGGTTACTGAAATCCTGTTATTGATGTTATATGGTGTTCTTAACCTGTTGCCGGGGTACTTTTTCGTTATTTTTTCGACCTATTTTAAGTATTCAATTATAGTAATTGAACCTACCAGCATTGCAAATGTAACCCTAGATGGCTTCAGATCATATGAGCTATGATAGTTGACCTTTTCCCGAAGAGTTTCCCATAGGGGAGCGGTTTAAACTGCGCATGATCTGCTCAGCCATTAGTTCGCATCGATTGATCGAGTGCTCAATAGTGCGCTGGTGAGAACCGCCTGCTCTACATTCCCCCTTTTTCGCGCATTTTTGTACTTTCCGATTTTTTAGTTAAGAATTGTGTGATTCTTCAGCGGATTTTCTTCCTGGTCAGGTTTCCTGTTCCGTACTGACATCGATGTGTACTATAAGAAATCGTGATTTAGCTGGTATCGTTTCACCCATAACTGATCCAGCAAGCTCGTTAAGGTTTGAGTTCACCCGAAACTATTTAATATTCGACCGTGCGGATGGAAGAGCGCCTCTTTTAGATAGTGGAACTTTACCCACCTGGACAGTCGAGTATTTTGGTTCCTTGCGCTTTGGCCGCCATTTCTATCAACAAGCGCTCCCTTATCGGTCGACTTGTGAGCGTCTTCTTTGCTTTTGTGGGTTCTTACAAAAAAAAGATGGTAAATTCATTATTAATTGTAATCGGTATTGATTGATTGCTGATGGTCACGTACTTTTTGGCGAACCACCACGGCTTTTCGATTTCCTTGAGACTGGTACAGGAAACGCTACGCTGATGCCTCTGAAGTATGATAAAGTTCAGGGTGGTGATTTTTTCCAGTTTGATATGTTTATGAGAATTTCGTGGGGGTTGTAAGCTCCGAATAAACTCTGTCTAGGCCAAGGGCGCGTTGACGAATTCCGATTTGCGCCGCATTTGGGGAATATTTCAATGTTTGTGGTGGCTATACCGTTCATGAATCTAAAGAAAGCTTCCAATTGAAGATACGAAACAGAAAAGGGCGACGTCGATCAAAAAGTACCTGGAATTATTTTTCTCTTCCTGTGAGAGGTGTTCTTCTCAAATGTAATGGACAATTTAAGAGTCCCGATTTATTTTGGTCTCAAAGTTTTGATACTTTGATACTCGAATTCGAAATTTGGTAGTATTATTTTGCGCTTTGAAAACAGTCTAGCTTTCTGCACTATCCCTTGCTTTGATTTCCGATTATGTAGTTCCAAAACCCTCTGTTTCAGTCCAGATCAAAGTCTGGAGAACCTACCGTGTTTTTGAGTTCAACGAGTGAAATAAGTACGGCTGCATTTACCAAACCGTCAGATATTTTTTATCCTTCATCTAAATCTAAAATTCTTATTAAATGCGCAAGCTTTAGCGCCTGTAAAAGAAATGCTTTCTCAACCAGCTCAAGGCTCATCGTTACGGGTTCGTCTTCTCACAAAAGGGTATCGACAAAATCTTGTCGATGTTGCTCTGGCGCGAGTACCTCGGGAACGATTACAATATGTGAGTCACCTTTTCCTTCTTTTTATACTTTCATTTTTTGTTCAGTTTTTTGATATTTGGTTCCTCTATTTTGTTTAATATTGGTACAGTACTCCAATCTTTACAGTTGATCTGGCTGTGGCATGTCGTCTAGACAACTGTAAAAACTGAAACCAATCATACCCCTACAACCACGATTGCCATGACGATACACCTAATTCCGATTTCACGCAGAAAGTTATTTGTAAGGGAAACAGTGGAAGAGCTGCATGCTATGCCGCTGTTTGGAAAGAGCTTTATGAGGGTACGGGCTGTATTTTTCTAGTTCCTAGTCGAGTTCCTCCCTCGCATTGACTTTTTCACCACACCATTCAGAGGGAGATTGTGTTTGACGGTGTTACTTTCTGACTTCTTCATAACACTGCTTTTTAATTTTACCCTTTATGCAATAACTCTTTATCATGTGCAAGTTGAAAATTACCCTTTTCTAAAAAGAAAAACGTGCAGGTCGAGTGCTACATCAAAGCTATGAGTATATTGGAGATGAAGGGTGTAGAGGCTGAGAAGACTGTGAAGTTCCTCGTCGACAGCAATATATCTAACAAGCAGGTTGGATTTAACTTATTCTTTTATTCTTTTACAAGTTAATCAGTTGTTTGGCTTGTTGTGTATGTGGAGTTTTTGCATTTTTTGAACTCATGATCGGGTGAGGGACGTTTGTGCCGAATCGTAAAATGAAGCCATACAGGTGACAATACCTGCGGCGGACAATAAATGAGTACGGTATCAGTATCGATGGAAGAAAGCTGAACCATTTGAGGTTTGCTGACGACATCGTGCTCATTACGCGGTCCACGGATCATGCGTCACGTATGCTGGAAGAACTTCACAAGGAAGGAGCAAATTTTGGGCTGACAATCAACATGTCGAAGACCAAATTCATGAAGAATGAGTTTGCCGACGAGAACTCTGTACGAGTGCAAGGAGACCCTTTGGAGGAAGTCACCGAGTATGTCTACCTCGGTCGTCTCCTGAACATGAAGAACGACCTTAAGCCTGAAATTCTCCGCAGGAAGAAAGCCGGCTGGGCTGCTTTCAATTCAGTAAGAGGTGTGATCGGAAGCGTGAAGGACCACGCGCTGCGAGCTAACATCTTCAACTCCACAGTGCTTCCGGCACTGTGTTATTCGTGCGAAACGTGGACTCTAACAAAGAAGACCGAAGATCAACTGCGAAGAATTCAAGCAGCACTGGAGAGGAAAATGGTTGGCATTTCTTTGCACCAGCAGTTGGATGTCCGGAATTCACAACGACCAGATAAGAGCTATGTCCAAAGTGCGGGACATCGTAATCCACGCTGACGAAGCGAAGCATCATTTCGCTGGACATCTAATGCGACGTACCGATGGACGCTGGAGTACGGCCACAGTGCGCTGGGAACCGCTGGACAAGAAACGCCCCGTAGGCAGGCCGCCGTTACGGTGGCAGGACTCACTCGCTCACCGCAACAACATCCGAACTCCAAATCCTCGACCGAGTAGAATACTAGCCCACTGGACAACGTTGGCTCAGGATAGAACAAAGTGGAAAAGAAGTTGGGACCCGCGCAAGAAGAATCGTTGCTGAGGAACGGGTCGCAAGTATCGCAAGTAAGTAAGTATCGCTTCTTCGTATGCGGACTGTCTGGGCTCGGGCTGGCCCGTCCACCATGGCTACACCGCGGTGCGGCGGACCACGCCGCCCCGATGACCCGACGTTGTGGAGTGAGCCACGACGATCGACTACGGATCTGCTCATTACATAGAGCTCGAAATTTTGTTGCGGAATCATGTTGCATTTGTGTTGGTTCGAGCGTTCATATAGTTTTTGTTATTGTTCCAAGGTTAATAATCAATGACCGAAGCATCGAGTGTGGTCGACCTTCGTGGCCCTGGAGTATCCTACCGTAATCGGGCTTGTTGGAAGATGGAATGAAAAGAAAGCTCTGATGTGAGAGATTGTGGGGACATTACTGGTCCTGCTCCTTACCGTACTCGGTCGAAGTTTTACGAATGAACGTCACGTTTGTAATGTGACCCGTAAAGATTCCCTCTAGGCGACTTTGGGGTCAAATGAACCACACGATCGCCCAATTTCGTAGAGGTGAAGTTTGTAAAATATGTAGAGATACTAATGATCCTGCTCAACCTTACCCTTCCAAGTTGTAACGACGAACATCAGGGTTAAAATTTTCCTCATGATTGGCCGAATTTCGACCATTTGAGTAGTGCGGATCTGTTACCTTTGTACTTTACCACTACCGTTTACACTTGATATCTGATACGGACATGTTTCCAGGCGGTTGTGCAACGAGCGCAGATGGCCGAGCAGCTGATCGGCATGGGATTCACCGCCGAACAGGTGTTTCTCGGTCTGCTCACCACCCAAGGAGATCGTGTGAAGGCGCTCGATATGCTGCTCGGAACTCGCTAGCTGTACGCCCTGCGTAGAGTTTCAGATTAACAGTTCTTCGTGCACTAATAGTCCTTTACGGGTATGTGTGAATTCCTTGGGTAGCTCATTACTTTTATCCATTTAACCGTAAGCTGTCGGAACCGGTGAGTACAGAAAATTTACTGATTTTTGTATGAAAAGGGCGGTCGATCGTGACACGTCATTGATAAGAACGGCTCAAAATCGACGACGCCGACCATTATGAGTGATTTGCCTTTATATTCCACTCGTTACGTGTTTTTTCTTGGTTTTTGTACTTAATCAAGCCTACGGAACAAACTCTAGGAGGTGCTGTTCTGTTGTTTTTTGTCTTCTCGAAAATGTCTAAATACTATTTGCTTTGGTGGTTTATTCGCATGATAAGAAGCATGTCGCAGTAGCCTAGCACACTAACGGGCGTGACTACTACTCTCCCGCCAAATTGTTTTTTTGTTTTGCCAACTTCTATTCGGTGGGTATGAGCTTAACGAATTCCATCTTACACACGTAGTTGATATATTTTACTGTCTTCATGCGTAAATGCCTCACTGATGTCAGTTGAACACATTGTAAGTGATAAAGAATTACTGTATTTCGTCTATTTGATTTTGGAATGTCTTGTTGGGTCAGAGTCCCAGCTTACCATTGGAAGCATAGGTTTTTTTTCGATTTTCCTTTTTTACTTTGTGTACTGATTTTGGTCATTTTGCCTGTAATTTTTTTTATTAGCAGCTTCCCGATTCCCTCCGAAGCTAGGATCGACCCGGAATATTATAAATTTGGGAAACTGATCCGCATTGGTTGATGAGGGTGGTGTTTGCTTTCTCTCTGAATTAAATTAACTACTGAATCTAAGTGGACCATGGACTTGTGGGTAGAAGTACTGTCCAATGAAAGCTCAGTTCCTTTTGATTCCAGGAGGAGTGAGTGGATGAGAAGAAATACCTTTTTATTCATTTGTTTGTTTACGGGGTCGATCGATGTACGACGTTACGTTACGGGGTCGATCGATGTACGACGCCAGTCCGGTTGGTCGACCATCCCGATGCTGCTCGTTTTATAGATTTTGTTTTTTCTTTTTGTTATTTTTCCACTTTTTCTTTACTCACGAGGTCCCATTCTTCATCGCATCGTTTTTCCGTGATTTGCACACTAGTGGATTGCTGTTCTTGTTTCTAACCAACGGATATCCTATACACCAACTTTACTCTTTGTGTAGTGATCAACGACGCCGACGCTTTTACCTTTATTCTGTGCTCAAGCGTTGTCTTTTCTGGGTCGTATGAAAGTGGGACTATACAACATCCATAATCTTAGATTATGATACACATGTGTTATCAGGTGCAGCCTGTGTTATCAATAATTGATCTTATTTTATCTGTGTTGTGTGTATCTTATCTGTGTTGTGGGTTATTCGCGGTGTGTTATTAAGGATGAAAGTGCACGCTACTATATGGTGCATCGGCACTGATCGGACTAGCTGCTCCATCAATCAAGCAGGATCAAGAAGCAAGGATCAGCCACAAGAATCAACGTGAGCACTTTGTTCTTACAATGTCAGCGAAATTGTCAGTATGCCAAAGGCTTCTAACTTCGGCATGTAACCGATTGAAGTGAACGATAGATGACGACGACAAACTTCTCCTGGCCAGTAACGACGAGAGAAGGGACAAGGATTTTCAGAGGCAGGTACGCAAGGCTCTGCTCGTAACACCGGCTGAATTAAACAAAGTGGAGAAAGCGCTATACAAGTTGTGCGAGTCATTCGAAGCGCTATTAATCGACAAGGATCCACCGAAGTAACGAAAAGTTGACGATGCTATTCAAGAAACGGAAGTTCTCCTCGGACGAGCACGGGAGACAATATCCAATTTAATGAAACTTCAGGTGGGCATCGAGCAAGCAGCTAAGCAATAAGCAGCTGAAACTGAGCCACAAAATGCAAAATTGGCACCCATCCCGATCCCAAAGTTCACAGGTGATATCTGGAAATGCGGAACAGCTCTAATATTCTGATCTTCTCCAGTTTGAAAGTGATTTGCTTTGTGTTGGTGATTTATTCATTGTTACGCATTCAATGTGTCCTTCTTGCCTTTGATACTGTAAGTGGTGGTACAGGCCAAATACGCAGTCCCCATGTCTCGATTCCGAATGAAATACGGATGTGTGGCGCGCCCTTAGGGGACTGATCAACGTCGACGACTTTACATTAACCCTTAACTATAACGATTATATACACTAGATTTATTTTTAATTACAAGACATCTAAAACAAATCGGCCTAGTGGGCGCTTTAATGATGGTGATGGTCGTGGTGGTGGTCATGATGGTGGCCATGGGTCAGATTGTGCATTATACCATGATGATGATGGTCGTGGTGTGGTGGCTCGTGGTGGTGGTTGTCGTAGACGACCTGAAACCAGGATATGTATAGATAAATGGTAAAGCTAAGACAGTCAGCGTCGATCAGTCCCCTATGGACGCGCCATGCAATCGTCTTCCATTTAGGATCGTAGAGGTGTGATGAATGCGAATTCGGCCTATACAATGACTTGTGGAGATCAGCCGCTAGACCTAATCAGTGTCCTTACCTTCCCAGACCAGTCTGAGTCCAATTTGCCCAACCCAGAAGAGAAGGAAGGCTCGGTTACCCCTGGCGAGGATCGGTCGGTCGAAGCAGCAAGTGTCAGTGGCGCCTCTTACCACTGCACCTCGCGCGCCCAGAATGTAGAGTAAAACTCAGAAAAAAATGAAACTCATAGTTACAACCGTTGTGAGGTTTTGATTTTTGGAATAGAATTTCGCTCGGCTACTGTGAGGTGTGTGGTGCAGCGCTAAGAGGCGCTACTAACATCTGCACGTTTGATCGATCGATCCCCGCCCGGGCAAACCAAACCTTTACTTCCTCCAGGTTCGGGTAAATTGATACCAGACATGTCTTGTATAGCGGCTGGTCCTCGCAAGTCTTGTATACGCCAAATTCGCGTTCATCATGTTTTTATGATTCTGAAAGGAAGACGAAGGCATGGCGCGACCTCAGAGGATCAACGACCAGCACTTTACCCATTTGTTATAACCGTAGTATAAATAGTAAATATTATAAGGGAACATCTTACCGGTGGTGGAGCATGATGAACCGGCTGATGAACGTAGGCTGGTGGCGGTGGTGAAGGGTGGGGATATTGCTGCCCGTAGGGAGAATATCCACCTCCTGGGTATCCCTGAAAGGTAGATGGTTTTCCATGACACCGACAACAAAGGAGGGAGAGCACAAACCTGATTTCCGTGATAAGACATGCCGATAGCGGGTCGTCTGTGTCGGGTCTGGCCGCTTATTTATGGAAAATCTGCCGTCGGGGTAGGCGACCGCCCTTCTCCTTATCCAAACACCGTCGTCACGTGTTACGAAAAACCACAAAATGAGTAATCATGTACGATTCGTTCAAGGTTAAGGGTATAATGACCTCGAAATGATTCAGAAATTGAAATTTTTACTTAATGTCATGCTTTTCGTGTGGCATGGTGCAGTGGTAAGAGGCGCTACGTCGACCTTCACAGTCGAGGGATTGATCCACCCCCTAACCGAACCTTCCATCCCGCTGGGGGTTGGGTAAGTTGGTACCAAACTTATCTGGAAAAGTGAAAGCACAGACTTGGTCAACGGCTGGCCAGTCATTACATAGGGTCATTCATGCCCCTGTTATTCTGAATGGAAGGCGAGTGCATGGCGCATCCTTAGGGAACTGATCAACACCGACCACTTTACCTTGGCTTTTGGTTTTCAAGCTGCTTACCTTTTATTGTGAATTGTGTCTATGAGCGCTTTGCCTTTTGATGTGAAATGTGTCTATGATCGCGTAGGTATCGGGTTACCCATTAGGTAGGTAAGCACTCGACTCGAATTTCTCCCAGGTGCTCGATTCATTTCGCTTTTGTGCCCGGCGTTGATCATTCCCCTTAGGATGCGCCGTGCCCTGGCCTTCCATTCAGTATCATAGAAGCATGGTGAATGCATACTTGGCCTGTACAACAACTTGTTGTTCTAGCCGCTAAACGAAGTCAGTGTCTTTACCTTTTCGAACGAGCCTGGTACCAACTTACCCAACCCCAGCGGGAGGCTCAGTCAATCTAGGCAAGGATCTACCGTTTTTTTTACCGTGCGGGTGAGGTGGCGCTTCATACCACTGCCCCATGTATCATATGTATGGTAAAGAAACCCCGAACTATACCCTAAATGGCGTTCAAATCCTCCGAAGAAACCCCGCAGCCCGTTGATGAATCAGGATTGCTGAGCCATTCAGGGTATCCGAACCCTCCCTGGTTGTTGATGACTTTTGTTAAACCTCGTACAAACCCCAGAACGTGTTAGTGAATCAGGGCTTGTACACCATTTGGGGTATACTTCGAAGTTTACTACGGGTGTAACGGTATTAAATCATGACTACTGGTTTCAGATGTAGCTCATATGGTTAATCATCTATCTTTTCGGATATTCGCTTTATTTCTCCTTTTTCCGACTTTTTTCTAGGAAATCAAAATAGCATGATTAGACCCAGAATAGACCCTGAGTAAACCTAGATGGTGCGTGACTGAATCAGGATTTGCATTTGGCGCATATTTCGGGGTTTGCTTCGAGTATACCATTGATGAATCCAGGCTGAGGCTTCTTGAAAGCGAAAGCGATCGCGTCGCCGAGCGACTTCACATTATTTCTTAACAGTCAATCACCATGTGCTCGCTGTTCTATACCTGATCAATTTGTCAGCTTATCAGTGGAAATTATCGATGATTTCCGGTCAGCTTACGATAAACCTCCGGTTTTGGTGTTGATGTTTGTCACGAGCCTCATAACATTTGAAAGTCGTGGTGAACTGTTCCGATCTGATTCATCACGATGACTCAGAGCGATCAGAAAATGAGGCGTATTCGTTCCGCGTCTACGTCATCAATATTTGATAAGAGGCGTCGCTTCTCCCTTTAAATAAACAGCAGGCCTGCTTTCATATCAGTCCACCTCAGCGACTTCCTACGCCCGCGATGTCTTACCCAGGCAATCCGGTACGGTAACTTACCTGTAATTCGACATTTTTTGGTTTTTTCTTTTCTCTTCAAGCTAATTTTGACTTTCATGTGGTGATTAACCGGCTTGTCAGATTTTTATCGATTTTTTTTCAGTACGGTTATCAAGGCTATCCCCAGGGGCCGCCTATGCACCCACCGGTCTATGGACCTCCGCCGGTCGTTCATCCACCTCCGGTACGTTGATTTTATCTATGTAGACCTCATTTTTTAAATATTTATTTTTCCAATTTTGATTTATTCTTAGATTACGGTATTTCTAGGTGGTAATCATGGACCATCATCACCATGGCCATCACCATCATCATCATCATAGCCTACTTCATGACATGTTCCACCACCATCATCACCACCACGGCTATCACCACGGTCATCATCATCATCATCACTGCTAAATGCTGAAGATATTGATTGGAATAAATGGAGATCTGTGACGACAACGGACTGAATTGTACAGTACCCCGTGGCATTTACAGTAATCGATGTGCGATGGGTGGCTGAAATAAAGGCTTTCAGAGACGAAAAATTGAAGAATGTTCAAGATTTCGTTGCATCTATTCGAATACTTGCTCTTTTTAACAATTGTGTAAACTTCGCAGCAAATTTTGTACACGCGTTGCGGTCGCGACGCGGCGGCGACGCGGTTGCGTCGCGGTCGATCGAGTATATAAGCTCAGTTCTAATCCCATTCCATCATGATAGTGAAGTGACATACGGTTTATTTTTCGCAGAATTCATTCACAAGCGTCTATAGAATCAGGCGAAAAATCAATAAATCGATAAGTCGATTATCTCCTCAAAGTGAGCAATGCGAGGGCTATACTACACCCGAGAACGTTGCCAAACGCCGGCTGCAGATGAATAGCGAGGGCGAACTGAGGTGACGGCGATGTAGTCGTATGTAGGCCGCATCGCAGCACCGCGGCCACACAGTCCTTCAAAAAATCAATACGCAAATTTCGATCGATAATCGATTTACACACCTTCGCACCTGTATAGTTCTGTACGGTAATGAGATGGCACATGCGGTGACGGTGTACGATTCTCGTAGGCGGTGCAGTCGCTCGTCTACCGATGATTTCTCGTCCTGGAGGATTTCGCGAAGGATTCTGAATGATAATCGTGTCAACTCACTAGGTACATGAGCGAAGAAAATGGATTACGGTAGCTTTGGTCCCACCTGGATACCATCAGATTCCACTGAGGAATGCCGAACTTTCGAGCTTCATCAAAGCGCAATTTAATTTCGCGCTCTATGGAGGATCGAAGCTCGATAATAGCGTCCTCAGATATCTGAAATGAGATTTATTGATGGATTTATTGATTTTTTCAATCAAGAGGTTAAGTAGGTATAGAGAAGTAAGTGCCTGTGCATAGGGTAAAGTAGGTGGTTGAATCGATCGAATATCCTCGAGATCCTTGTCGAACAGCGGCTTCCAGTCGCTCTTCCTCTGAACGATACGTTGACAATGGCGATCGAGAAGTCGATAATTGATCGAATCAATCAATTATCGATCGATTTTACTACAGGACTCACGTTGAGATCGAATTGCAGATTACTGGGATGTGCCGATGACTGAATATTCCCGTAGATGTTTCTCGGTGTTATCACCGTCCCGACCGATATCAGTGGGCACATCGCATCCGAGTTGTGATATACGGACCCTGGGCGTGGAAAAGATACGTATTGATTTTCTAAAGATCATAGTTAACCCGTGGGTATGTAGAGTAGGCAGCTTACCATCACAAGGATTCGCTAGATAAAGTCCATCGGGTAGGTTGACGAACACGTAGGCGGCTCGGGAACCTTCTGGTAACGCGAAACCTAATAAATTGGGTTTATTATACCCTCGACGGTTTCGGATGAATCTTCGCAGACTTACCCAAGACTAGACAGCTGGGTATCTGTAGGAACAGCAACCAGCAGCACAGAAGAGTCGCGTGCTCCTCTTCGTCGCCACAACCGAGAGAGAGGAACTGGAAACTTTCGTTTTCAGTTAACCCAAGGAGGGACAGATGGGCGGGTAATATTTACCCGGGTCTCAGAATCTACACCGTCCATCTCAAAGGGCTTTAAACGCAACTGCTCTCCCGGGTTACCTAGATGTAGCACCTCTTTTTAACCTCAAAAATCTCGCTCGTCGCGTCGCGCCGCGATCTGGGGGAAATGCGACTTACGTAGTGTAAGATAAAGCTTTTTATGATTATTCGAAAGCGTCTCGGTAACGAGTTGTGGAAAAATAACCGCCACTACTAGACTTTAGCGCGAGGATGTGTCACACACGCAACGCACACGCGACGCATCCGCCCGCGTTGCAGTTGTGTGACAGGACGTCTTTATAAAGCCCATTATTTTCTCGATTTTTTTGCCTATCCACGGAAATTTTGCATTAATATTGTTCTGTATTTTAATGATATGATCTGAAATGAGCGGACCTTCTCCGACGTCGTCCACAAATCCGTGGATCCAGGAAAAAGCGCCGCATCGCTGACGAACGGGATCAGGCTCACAAGTCGGGCGGCCGTTTCGACTGTGAGTTTCGGATCTGCTGAGGGCAGTGGGACAGCCGATGGCGGTTGAATTTTAGCCAGGTACCTGCACTGCACCTTTTTAGTTTATTTTCGATAGAAAATTACCCTGGGTAATTCTATACCTGCACGCCAGCACAGCTTTCCCGTTGATATCGGTCACCAGAGCCGTGTATCGACGGTCGTCATGCAGCAGACCGCAGACTTTCGCCCAGCTGTTGCACTGTTGCAGGACCTGAAAGAAAGCCCAGAGGGTCCTGCAACGATCTACAGTATCCCATGGATGGCTCACCTTCTCGTTCTCGGCGGAATCGAGCCGACGGGGAAGCGAAATCCGTGGTGGCACCAGCAGAGGATCGAACGCGATCAACACCTTTACGTAGGACGGTCGATCCGGGAAGCTGAACGGATAGACTAGTTGCCTCGGGAAATCAATCGATAAAAAATCAATCCTTGATCAAAATTATTTTTGCATACTTGTACTCGGTGAAGAACACCGGACGCTGTAATCTCAGCCATCCGTCGATTTTTCCCTTGGTGAACACGGCCGAGAATGGTATTTCTACCCAACCGATCAGACGTCGAACCAATTGCTCGTGGACCACGTTCACCAGACGATCGTCCTTGTTCAGAGAGCTCACAATCTGTAGAAAATCGATATATCGATCGATAGGAAATCTTGGGAAACAATCAACTGATTCTACGTCATGATTTTCACGGATCCTATACTAATTGCTAAATTTCCTGCGATAAAATCAGCGAAGGTGTTGAGAAGCCGCTTTAGTGGCTGCCATTTGCATTCAATCGATTTATTGATTAGACGCTCAAGGGGAACAAAAAGCCTTTTGTTAGCCACTAATGCCTTGTAGAATCTATAATTCTTCGCTGGCTCCGTTGAAAATTCATAAAAAATTTACTGCATAAAACGATGTATGTATTTTATCTTTATTCTTTTTCCGCTATCTGACAGACATTGATTTACTAATCAATAATCGATGATAACAGAGCTGTAAAGTAGTGCACGTTTGATGCAGCTATAAGAGGCGCCAACTCCAACCCACAAGGTTCATCGATCGATCCTCACCTTGGGCAATCAAGCGTCCAGGGTCGGGTAACTTGGAACCAGACCTTTACCCTCAGCCTTACCTAAACTCTCACTTCTTTGAGGGTTACTCAGGCGGTGATTACCAACCCTATGGAGCTCCGTACGGACATCAGTCGCCGGTTTACGGTCACCCGCCGATTCATGTCGCTCCTCCGGTAGGTTTGGGTATACTTTTGGGTATGCCCAGCAGAGGAACCTGGAAACCAAGCCTAATTCCATGAATTTGAGGTGGTAGTCCACGACCATCACCATGGGATGGTAAAGACATTGAGCGGGTGGCTCTCGCAAGTCATTGTTTAGGCCAAGCACGCGTTCACCAGGTCTTGAATTCTGAGTGGAAGACGTCTGCATGGCGCATCCTCGGCGAAGAGGTCAACGCCGGTTTATCTTTAACCTCGAATAGTAAAGAAGGTATCTTCTCAATCCCTTACTTAGAGACCAAAAGGAATAATAGTCGATATTTTCATAAAAAATAATTTTTTAAACGAAAATAGACAGGTATGACGAATTCTTGTATGTTGCTCTTTACCACGTCCGGGTATTCTTAACCCCGGTTTCGTCGCCAAAGGATTAGTCATGCGGGGAGATTGCACAATTGATGACGTTCGTTTGAATAGCGAGGCGACCCCGCCCCCGCCCCCGGTCGTCACAAATTTTTAGATAAATAGGCCCCGTCGGCCTGGTGAAGCAGATCGCTATCAGTTCGCCTATCAGCATGTCCTATCACGGAAACCCGGTACGTCTACCAACCTCTAGGCCTTCCATTTTCGCCATTTTACCCTCAGCCTTACCTAAACTCTCACCTCTTTCAGGGTTACCCAGGCGGCGGTTACCAACCCTATGGAGCTCCGTACGGACATCAGCCGCCGGTTTACGGTCAACCGCCGATTCACGTCGCTCCTCCGGTAGGTTTGGGTATACTTTTGGGTATACCCAGGAGAGAAACCTGGAAACCAAGCCTAATTGCATGGATTTCAGGTGGTAGTCCACGACCATCATCACGAGCCTCATCATCATCACCATCATCACGAACCATTCCATCACGATCATCATCATCATGATCATCACGATCATCACCATCATCACGATCATCATCATCACTGCTGAGCAGAGAAAATCTCGCGTTGGAGCCAATTTCGTGCCTGTATTCAGCCCTTCTGTATTATACCGAAACATTCCATCGATAGATGGAAAGCTATGTAGATATATCCATATAATTACTGTAATAAAGCATTAGAAAGTATTCTTATTTTAGTTCTCAGTCCGACTAGTTATCGATTACTTTTCTTATGGAGAAGAGTATCAACCGATCAACATGGGCTGAGCTCCGCCCACTTTTGAGACCAATCGGACCCGGAAAACTATGCGATTATGATGATATAATTACCTGTAACATTGGTTTAAATTGACACAGATGAGTAAATGGATAAATATGAATAAGTGAAGTAAATAAATAAATTAAATATAAAATAATAATTAACTAAATAAATACGTAAATAAAGAGAGAAATAAGTGATTGATAAATTTCTATCGTGTACTAGGTCATGTTCCTTTCTTTTCCTCAATATTCGAGCAAAATACACTCATTGAACTTAAGCGAAGATATAAATGGCAAATTTGTAAATCTATGGTAAATATAATATGGTAATACAATAATATGGTACATATAATATGTTATGTTCATTGCCTCAGGAGTAACTGATAACAGCAATATCACCGGGTTACGATCAAGGTAGAGCAAGCATATTACCCATGCACTATCAATCAGGTCTAAAATCAGAGGCCCAGGTCGAATACATGGCGCAATCTCCACCAAGCACATACCAGAAAATTTTCTTTGTTCTTAGCTTTTATTCCAGCTAAGACTCGTTTCGATTGGCTCACTTTCGCTAAAGTTATGGTATTTCAAACAGGAGGTACATTTTTTTTGAGACACCCTTTATAATATGGTAAATCTCGTTAGGATTAGCGAAAATTGCCGGTTACGGTGTGGGTATGCTGAGTAAGGCGCTTGAGTAAGCTGGTCAGGCCTATAGTCTTTACCCACAGACATCTTGGGTGAAAGAAGATGGGTAAACGTGATCCAGAGGGCACAAAGATTTCAGCATGATTAACCTCACTGGGTGAATTTTCGCGTGAAAATCTCATCAAACCGCTCAGCTTACTCTGCTTGGTTTTCCGCTGGTTAGTTTTACCCTCGTTGCTAGTCTCTTCCTTGTTGAATCAGTAAAACTATGAAGAATAGGCCTTGTTGAAGCCCTGCCGCTGACTGATTGGCGGCCTTGATCTACATCGATCAGACCCCACCGGGGCCGATCGATGTGCGACGCCAATCCGGTGGGTCGACCACCTCGGTGCTACTGGTTTTATCGATTTTGTTTTTTCTTTTTGTTATTTTTTTAAAAATTTTCTTTACTCACGGATTCCTAATCTTCATCATATCGTTTTTCTGTCCTTTGCTCATTCTCTGGTGGATTACTGTCCTTGCTTTTACCCAATAGATACCCTATACCCCAACTTTCCTGGAAACGTGGGTTTAGGTCGTGTTTTTGAAAATGAGGATGATTTCACGAGGATCCCAGTCATCACAATCATTCCAATCGATCCTTCATAAGTTGCTGTTTAGCGTTTGATTTCTCGGCAAGGTTTTTCAGCCTTATCGATAAGTGAAGTGCACTGATAGGGCTGCCAAACATGGACGGCCTGAGATGTCACGTTTCACATCGCAGGCCCATCGTTCGTGGGTTTACGGAAACCAAAAAACTCTGTTGACATGGTAAAGGTAAAACGTAAAAGAAGTGATGTTGATCTGTTCCTTTAGGAGGCGCCATGCATTCGTCTTCCATTTAGAATCGTACAGGAATGGTGAATGCGTATCTTGCTTATACAATGACTATGCCAGACGGACCATTAGTTCGACTATTAGAGAAGTAAACTGATGGCGCGTACGATGTACTGGTAAGAGGCGCTACTAACACCCGCACGGTCGAGCGATCGATCCCCGCCCGGGATGACCAAGCCTTCCGTCCTTCCTGGGTCGGGTATATTGGTCTGTCTGGGAAGGTAAAGACACTGACTTGGAATAGCTGCTGGCCCCGCTATTCATGGTTTAGGTCAGTTACGCATTCACCAAGCCTCTACTATTTCGAATGGTAAACGAATGCGTGGCGCGTTCTTAGGGAACTGATCAATGGCCGTTATCTTTACCCTTCAAATTCGGGGGACCAGATGGGTTCCAAAGTGGGCGTGGCCAAGGCGACGAGGCGATAGACAGTATGGGACGGCAGTTCACAATAAACAACCAGGTAAAAGTCGTAGGCGTGTTCGTTCAATGTGGGCCAGCAGGCCTGTATGATAAGACCCGGCACGAATTGCTGAGGCAGTTATGGCCTATCACCCAGACCGAACGGAATGTCGGACCAATGAACCTTCGAAGCTAAAGATCATTCCGTGAAATTGCCCATTTTTGCATCAAATTACTCTTATCAAGTACTCGTCGACCTGGTTCAGACCCTTTGGGCTTCTCCTGGGGTACCCGGAGGTGTTTCAAAGAGGAAGAAATGAAGAGAAAATTGAAAATTTTCCAGTTCCCAAGTAATGATCTTTTTCTTATGGGTAAAAAGCATTGTAGTCAGCGTTGGTCAGTTTTCTTGGTTCACGCCGTGTACTCATCTTCCATTAAGAGTCGTAGAGGAATGGATAGTAACTATACAATGACTTGCGGGGCCCAGTCGCTATACCAAGTCAGTGTCTTTACCTTACCACAAATGTCTGGTACCAATTTACCCGACCCCTGAGGAATCGATGGAGTGGTTAGCCCAGACAGGGATGGATTACTAGACCGTGCGCGTGGAAGTGGCGCTTCATACCCCTTACCATTGCATCACCCTCCCCAAGCAGTTTGATACTGTAGTAACTAAAAATTCAAAGGAAATTCCAAAGAATATTGGTGATATTGGTGATCTCAAGGTGATCGCTTGATAAGGAGGCTAAGTTATCACTGACAATAAGAGGGGTAAAAAGCTCATGGATGAATTGTATGTGGTCTATGGGCACTATGCCTTACCAATATCCATGAAAACGACGAATAAAATCGATAAATCGATCTTCCAGGCCCTCCATTTTTCATCGCTTGATTTTTTTTTGTTTCAGTCAATGTCCTTTTTATAAAATGCTCAAATCGTCATCGCTCGTTTTCTTCGATCACTTTTCTTTCCTTTCCAATATTTTCCATAGATTGTGTTGTTTCAGGTCATAGGACCAACTAGGACCAAAAGTGGGCGTGGCCAAGCTGGAGCAGTGATTTTCAGTGTTGACAGAGTAACGCCAACGTTAAAATGTAATGGTTTTCAGTCAAACCTAATTTTGGTTGTGAGTCGAGGCCAAAGACCTTACTATTTGGTATACAAATCGTTAACCTTGAAATGTTTGCGGTAGCCAAAGATCAGGAAACTCAAACAGATGGATCTCTTTGTCATAACAAGTACAAAGACTAGAGTCGGCCTGGGTAAATCTGGTGTTTACCCACGATGTGTCATCCATATTATTTTTCGTTTTCTCAAGGTGATCGGTTGATAAGGAGGCTAAGTTATCACTGACAATAAGTGGGGTAAAAACGCATGGAATGAGTCACTGAGGAAAAAAAAACAAAAAAACTCTAGTCAGTCACGAGGCGAAGGTCATTTCTTTTGTACGTTGGCGTGAAAAAAATTTGAAAATTGAAAAAAAAACAACTGATGGAAAATCAAATATGAAGGCCTCACCTGATCGTACACGTTCAGCTTCACGCAATCGATTATCGATTTTAGATCGTTGACACCATCGACCGGTAAGCTGAGACCATGATGCCAGCTCGGATTCCTCCCGGACACCGACGGAGTGGAGCAGCGTGAGTTCTGAATTTTTTCTGAGAGCTTAAAGTAGTTAAAAAATGAAAAAAAAATAAAAATAAAAGTTAAAAATAGAAGCAAAATTTTTTATAATATATTTTTAAGGTTTTATCTTTTTAATTTTTTTTTCGACAATTTTAGGATGTTTAGGATGTTTATTCTGGTTTAACAGCCTATATCTACTCTGAACCAAGGTAAAGAGAGATTAGGATGGGTAACTCTAGTGGATGATTTTAAGGGAGTGCTTTCAACCGAATAAAGGCAACTGCGCTTGGTGCAACCCATGATTGTTTTCTTCATATAGATTATACCCTATACTCTTGTCATTAAGAATCCGCTGGGTATAATGCTACCTGGAACTCCACTTCAACGACGGCATGCACTTGACCATCGCTTCTTGTCGGCAAATTCATCCCAGACTGTACGTTCACGACCAGATTCAGCGAGGATGGCGAAAAATTCTGGAAAAACGGTGGTTACCCGCGGTGGGTAAAGGGAGTGGGTTAAATTGCCCCGGTTTCCCAACCTGTTGTCGAATCGGGGTTCTGCGCATCGGTTTCAATTTCCTGGAAAGGTCCGCTGGTCCGAAAAGTGAGCCCAGAGCTCCGAATAGGCCCGGTAGCGGCTCTTCTCGGACGATTTCCGAGTAGGTGAGGGCGGCGGCGTCGTTCTCGTTGTCGAGTAGCTTGGTGCTGAAGGATTTATTGTGGATTTTTATTAAGATCAATATTGATTAGACACTCTTACCGTAATCTTACCGTAATCTTATGGCATTAGCTCGTCCAACGGCTCGAACTGCGTCGACGGTGGTGCGGAACAGCGCCTTCGTCCGGCGATCATCTCCAGAGGCCGTGGATGGCACGTCGACGTCTGAGCCGTCCATCGGGATCCTTTAAAATATACCCATTTTGGGTATAGGTAGAGTGACTGACGCTGATCAGTCGCGCCATGCCTCCGTCTTCCATTCAGAAACGGAGAGGTTGAGTCAGCCATTATACCAAGTCAGTGTCTTTACCTTCTCAGACAAGCCTGGTAACAACTTACCCAACGCCTAAAGTATGGGTAGGGATGGTTACTCCTGGCGAGGATCCATCGCTCGACCGTGCGCGTGTCAGTAGCGCCTCTTACCACTGCACCACGCGCTCCTATCATTTTTAATACGGAGGTTAATTAAAAGTTGAATGTAAATTCAAAGATAATATTGATATGTACGGCTACAGCTGTCAATCTCTGATCAATTAGTCGGCAAAAATCGATTAATAAATTAATCAAATCGATAAAATCATAAAAAATAAAAAAATAAAATCATAATAAATGACTAAAAAATAAAATAATAAAAATAAAATCGATAATCAAAATCGACAAATTTCGCATTTCTCTGGAAGCATTCGATCGACTGAGAGCAGAGCATCGGCTGCGCTCATTTGTTTTCCTCTTGCCGATTAGGTTACTGTTAATAAACCTAAAATGATGGGATGTTTGGGTTACGGTAGTCGTCCAATCGATATATTGATTTCTCTCAGAGCACTTCTCGCTCTCATTTTGCTACAGCGTTCAAAAATAGGCCTGTTTTTCGACTTTTCTGAAGACTACCGCCCCAGGGTAACCAACCGCTCCAACCCTTTGGTGCCGGGTAAACTGTTGCCTAGTAAGGTGAAGATACCGGTATGTTCACCAACTGGCCAGCAGCAAGTCATAATATGAACCAAGTGCGGGTTCACATTGTCTGCGTTTCTGAACGAAGTACAAATGCATGGCGCAACCCGAGGGAATACAGTAAGGTGCCCAACCTCCAGTTTGCATTCCGCTTGCGAGAGCGACTCTCAAGCGCATTCCATCGCGGATTCGAATCGAACTCCTCATCCGAGATCAGCCGAACCGCTGCAGGAATTATCGCGAATGGCATGTCCATGGCGTTCTATAAAATCGATATCGATCAATGGACTTCTATCGATGTATCGATTATCGACAGATCGATCACTTACCGTGGGTTGAGAAGCGGCACTTTCACGACGACGTTTCGTTCTCATCTCTGTCGACCACGCGGAACCGGCCACAATGAAACCTTTGATCGACCTAATAGTAGTTCTTATCAGGGTTGTGCAAAAATCGATAATCGATTGATTTGGCGTTAAGTAGACCTACCCTTCGGCGCCTTCAAATGCAATTTGAGTGCGGGAATTAGTATCATTGTCGTCGTTGTCAGCAGGAAGTGGGATGTTCACCTAAAAGAAATAAAAAATTGAGATAAAAAATAAAAATTAGAAGTAAAAATTGATCTTATTTAGAGAAAAACGATCGGAAAATGATAAACAGATTAGAAAAAAGTTGGCAATGTGAAAAAAATTGTCTGGAACCAACCTTGATGACGTTCTTTCGTTTTGTGCCCAGTTTCTCTATGATAGTGGCTGTTATCGTTCTCGGTTCGGAGATTATCTGAAGAAGAAAATATCGATTTTCGCGCGAATCAATCAATACTTATCGGTTGTTCTTGTCCGTTTCGGTACCGTTAAATAGAATAAGCGGGAGAGCTATTTATTTTTTTCCTCAAAATAGTTAAATAATTGAAAAATAGCTGAAAATGACAGATTACCATCCGTATTATGAATAATTTTATTTCGAAATTAATTTTTATTAATTTTATTTTTTTCAAAAATTGCATTAAAAAACGTCACCTCCAAATTGTAGGTGTGGTCAAGCTTGTGCCTGAATCCATCCAACGGCATAGTCTTCGTTTTGCAAATGAACATGTCATTGAAATGTAGCAGCACTTGAAGTGAGGTCTTCTTCAGGGTTTCTGGAAAAATTATTCGGTTGGGTAACTTTATACCCTTGAAATAAGGTAGATGTAGTTACTAACCTATTCGACTTCGTTCCGCTGCAGGAAGTGCTCCCAACGGGGTGAGCGGACTGTCCATGGTCAGTTTGCCCAGCAGAGACCTTAAAATTGACGGAATAAAAAGCCATAAAAATAAAAATAAAAATAATGCGAAATAAAAATAAATAGCCATAAAAAACCCAACAATACGGATTAGGGTAAAGGTATGGTAAAGCGGTCGGTGCTGACCAATCCTGTTAGGTCGCGCCACGCATTCTTCTTCCATTCAGAATCGTAGATGCATGGTGAATGCGTACTGAACCTATACAATGACTTGTACCATATTAGTGTCCTAACCTATCGAGATGAATTTGGTATCAATCAACCCGATCCTCGAGGGATGAAAGGCTCGGATGGCCACGGAGGTAATCGATCGCTCGACCGTGCGGGCGTTGATGGCACCTCTTACCACTGCACCACGCGCTCCCTCTAACTACAGTATTAAGTCATTTATTTGGTTCAGTAAAGTATAGATCCCTAATTCTCAGTGGCTCCAGATATATTAACAGTCTCCCTTATTAATACTTCCTTGGTTTGGAGAGTTGGGCTTAGATTCATGAATGGCTTACCATAAACCCCGACAGATACCCCGGCGCTCGAATTGTGATTCGTCAACGCGTGGCAGGATTTGTTCAGGGTTTATTTTGGGTGTATTTGAGATTTTGCATCGTCACTACTTTGAGCTTTCCTAGCCCTTGCCGCGATGGTGAGCTGATATAGAGTCTGTATAAACCCCGAATAGACCCAGACTAGATCCTGCTGCGCGTTAGTGAATCACGGTTTATGTATCACTCCGGGTGTATACAGAGTGTCCCAAAAAGATGTATGCACTGTTTGAAAAGCCATAACTATTCCGAAAATTAAGATATTGAAACACTCCAAGTTTTAAATGAAAGCGAAAAATCTCTGAAACAAGCATAAATGTCATTTTTCGATTAAATTATTACACGAACATAGGGTGCACTCAATCAGTCGAGTGTAAGATGTGGGATTTGAAACGAATGCATGGCGCAATCTTCACCGTTCTATTTTCCTTCACTTTCATCCAAACCTTGGAGTATTTCAATGTCTTCATTTTCGGAATAGTTATGGCTTTTCAAACAGTGTATACATCTTTTTGGGACACCCTGTATAGGGGTTTATGGTGGGTATGCTAACCACCAGTGGGTCCTGGGATAAGAGTGTGGAATATGCCGGGTGACTTACCCGTTTTCCTCCTCCTGATCGATCGTATACCTCAGCGGAGAGGTGGTGAAACCCTGTTGGTTACGACATCTCTCCAAATCGGCGTACTCCTTCAGAAGGTTCTGTGCGGCTCGTCTTACGTCCTGGTAAAGCTGATCAGCGTAGTCCCGTAGAGCGGCAGAGTTTTCACTAGAAGAAGCACTTATATTTTATAGTTTTGTAGTTGAGAGTCCCTTAGATAAGCATCGATAGAACTTCTGGTAACTTTTTCACCAACTGAATGGTAAAATTTACCCCGTTTCGCTGTTTTCAGCGTCCATCAGAGCCTCGGTCATTTCGTTGATACGATAGCACTGCTCATCGTACAGCGATGAGACGCGGACGTGAAGTTTGTCCTAAGATGCGAGAGATTACTGTATCTTGGGTATCCTTTGAGGTTAAAGATACGGGCTGACCCAGATGGCACCTGCCGGTCATAGGAACACCCACCTCTACAGCGCGGGACGTGCCGCAAAGCTAAAACCACCCCGGCGGCGGTTTTTTGCGCCGAAACCGCCGTTTTTTCTGTATTTTCTTTAAATTGCTTTGTTCGTAAAAATAAGTATGTTTTCGAGCTCAGCAGTTTGATTTCTATGTTTTTACATACAAATTTTTCATTTTTGTGGAACTTGCTAACTCGCGATTTTTTTGACCTCTCGATTGTCGGTCCATTGTTCCTTCGATTCCTCGTCTGGTAACTCATCGCTCGACGAGGCTCCGCCTCTCACCGGGCTACCACGCGGGGACCCTCGTTGGGCATGCGGGATGCAGGGTAAATAAATTGAGGTAGGCTCTGTCCAGGCCACCACGTGTGGACCCCAGAAACGGCACCTTTAGACGCAAAAAAGCGCCGCTGCCGTCGTTTTATCACTTTGGCACCTTTAATACTGTATTTCCTACTCTAAGGTTTTGGGCAGAGGCATTGTTTTTAATTAACAGAGACCTTGATTTCACCGAAAAATCTATTGCACGCGCAGGCGTCCAGAAAACTAGGACCAACAAGATACCTGGTGCTTCTATCTGGGTTCGGCATGAGACAGAGGTATGTGGGAAGGTATCCGTTTACCTCTGAGACTCACCTCCTCGCTGGCCAGCGGATGTTGCTCGAAGAAAACACCTCCGACGAACAAGTCCAACTGAACGTAGTCGTTTCCACGAATCTCGTCCACGAATGACTCCCAAGGCTGAGCCTTCACGTAGTTGCACGACACCTCCTCGTTATCGATTATCTTCAAAAAATATTTTGGTATGGATCACGACAGGTTACCAAGCTGGTAAAAATTTAAGCACGATAAACTCCAGCCAGTGCGTAGGGTTTGGGGTTGGGGTAAGATATAGGTAAGTTACCCGGCTGAAAAGGTATCCCGATGAGTTGGCGAGAAGCAAGGAGGACAACATTACTCCGAAGACATCCATCAACGCTGTGCATGGTTTATTCAGGGTTTATTTGAGGTTTATTCAAAGTGCTCAAAGTTTCAAAATCCTCGCCGTGCCAATAGTGTAGCTGCACAACACCTCCTCGTTATCGATTATCTTGGAGAAATTCTTTGGTATGGATCACGACAGGTTACCCAGCTGGTAAAAATCTAAGCAAACTCCAGCCACTGCCTGGGGGTTGGGGTTTGGGTAGGATATGGAGAAGTTACCCGGCTGAAAAGAAATCCCGATAGGCGTACCTGGTTGGCGAGAAGCAAGGAGGAGGACATTTAATTACTCCAAAGACATCCATCAACGCTGGCATGGTTTATTCAAGGTTTATTTGAGGTTTATTCGAAGTGCTCAAAGTTTCAAAACCCTCGCCGTGCCAATAGGATGTGCTGGACCCGTGTGGATCTCAAATAAAGCCCTATAAACCCTGCGGCGAGTTGTCAGGTTGGCGAATTATCCAGGGTATAGTCAGAGGTTACCTTCGGGTATATCATGCATCACCATGAGCTCAGCCTTCTTACCTTCAGAGGCCTAGTGAACTGCGTCTCATCAATCCGGCGAAGTTTACCATCGCTGAAGAACTTGTCGGACAGCCTTTGGGTCATCCTTGTAGTTGCTGCCCTGAAAATCAATAATCGATTGGCTGATTGTATGATTGCCGGGTGAAATCGATCCTACCTATTGTTAGACTCCAAATCAACAGGGCGAGATTCGTAGTAGACCAAATTGCTCGTATCGTCATCACTGATCATCTCCGCTCGGCAGTATTTCACCGCCTCTGCGCCGTTTACCCTAGGCGGTGAGGTAGCCTAAACCCAGTGATCATCTTTAGACACTTCATGGGTAAGTCAATCGAGGAGTAAGGGTAACCTTCTCGTCATAGTCCTCTACGAAAAACGCGAACTGCACATCGTCCGGTGGGTACATAGAGGTCTGCTCTTGAAGAAATCGCGCTCCAATCTGAAATTCCATCGATTCTGGTAAAAATGGTAACAACGTGGGTAAGATACCCTTGGGAAGGTATGTGAACAGATTCTGACCTTTAGAGAGTGTTCAATTTGCTCATCGACCGACTGCAGCTCCCCTTCGGTGGGTCCTTCCTGGAAAAAAGTTTTATACCACGCGTGCTGCAGAGGTAAGTGGCGCTACTGACACTCGCATGGTCGAGCGATCGTTGTTTGCTTGGGATAACCAAGCCTTCTACCCCACTAGGGTCGGGTAAATTGGTACCAGACTGGCATGGTAAGGTAAATACACTGACTTGGTATAGCGACCGTCCACCGCCAGTCATTGCATAGGTCAAATACGCCTTCACAATGCTTCTACGATTCTGGAGGGAAGACGAGTGCATGGCGCATCCTCAGAGAACAGGTCAACGCCTGTCACTTTACCTTACCTATTACCAGTTCGTACTAGTTATTTACCCTAGGTACTCTTTGTCCTACAAGGGTGATCTTTTAGTGGACCGCAGGTAGAATGGATGCCAGGGACCCGTCGATTGGACGAGTTTGCACCCAGCCTGTCGAAATCTCGTCCGATGGTGGGTCCCTCTTCTGGTAACTTTGACCCCTCACGAAAGTGTTGAAGGGTAGAGACGGTGGGTCCCTCTTCTGATACATCTGACCCCTCACGAAAGTGTTGAAGGGTAGCGAAAAACGGTCTTGTAGAATCAGCACTTCTGGTTTTAACCAAATTATAGTAATTAGTTTGATCCAGACGGATTTCTGCCATGCGATCTAAGGGTAAAATTTACCCCAACTCCGCTCCCAACATAGAAACCCACCTCCTGATGAATGGTAAGACGTCGCTGAAGTCGCTTAGCCAGATGAACGGAGCCACGTTTCCGTTCCACTGTCTGCTCGGCCTGCAGGAATGTTGTTGGTAACCTTAGGGGTAACCTTTGATAACCCGAACCCCTACCTGCTTCCTTAACCTCGATCGCATCGAAGCCTTCAGCTCAGCGGAGGTGGTGGTGCGACGAGATGACTGGGAGAGTGAGGGGCTGGAAGATAAGGCTGTTCAGGAGAATGATTTAGTTTCAGTAAAAAATGAAAAAAAATCGAAAAAATAAATAAAAATAGAAACAAAAATTTACACACATACCTAACGACTCGGTCGTCCATGGAAGTGCTCTCGTCGACGTCCACAGAAGTGCGATCTTGAGATTGGTTAGCAGGTGACTAAATGGGTAACTGTAAACCCATTCACAAGGGTGTGTGTACCAGCAGGTTAGGAGGTGACTAAATGGGTAAATGTAAAACCCAATAGGTTAGCAGGTGACTAAATGGGTAACTGTAAACCCATTTGCAATAGTATGTATACCAATAGTTAGCAGTGTAAATGGCTAACTGTTTTTACTGAATGGGTAACTGTAAACCCGTTTGCAAGAGTATGTATACCAATAGGTTAGCAGGTGACTAAATGGGTAACTGTAAACCCATTTCCCAAGGGTACACATACCAGTAGATGATTGAAGGTCGTACAGTAGTAGTTATGCTGTGCGTGTTCTCTGATTTTGCTGGATTTTATGACTGCTTCTGAGCTTTTCACCCAAGTTGAAACGCTCGTGGTGTAGTGGTAGGAGGCGCTGTTTCCACCTGTACTATCGAGCGATCGATCCTCGCCAGGGGTAACCAAGTGCTTCATCCCTCCGGGGTGGGGTAAATTAAACGGGTAAGTACTAGACTTGTCTGGAAAGGAGAAAGCAGTGACTTGTATAGCCAAGTCATTGTAGAGACCAAATAGACAATCGCCATGCCTCTGCTATTCTGAATGTAAGACAAATGCATGGCGCGACCTTAGGAGGGTGATCAACGTCGACTACTTTACCTTCGTGGTTTGTCTCAAACTTTTCATGTTATAATAGCAGTAAACCTACAAAAAAGTGCCGTATCATCGCGTCGCGGGGCGATCGGTCAGCATACCGTACCTTCCCCTTGGACTCGTCTCTGCGTTGGGTAAATATTCCGGTTTGGGTTTGAGTTTACCTCACTTTAACCCCACATCCGAATCGTCTCATACAGTTCCTGTTTTTATCAGACTTTTTCTTTTCTGATAATTTTTTGTGGAACTACGGTTATCGGTATAGCCTTCCTGGTATGGTTAGCCCTGTTACCGATTTGGGTAAAAACCGGTGATCGCTTGGGTAAGCGTAGAAAACGAAAGCGAGAAATAGAACTAGAAATTTCTTACCATCAACGGCGCCACAGCCACAGTAGAGTGGTCGTCAACGAGACGATCGTGAACGTCGTCGAGTACTTTACCAGCCTAAGACAGGTAAGGTTAGGGTTTGGGTAAGGTTAAATACCTGGCGTTCACGTTCGGATAAATTGCTTAAGAGAATAGGCTAAGTTTTAACCTTCATTTTGAACTTGAGCAAGTGATCCTTGATCGAGTCGCGTCTGCTGTTCTTTTTCTCCGATTTCTCTGGTTCCTTGGGATCGGAGGATGATGAGGACTGGAATAATTATTTTTATTTTTAATAATAATTTTTATTTTTTATATTTTCATTTTTTATATTTTTATATCACTTTTTATTTAATTTTTTATATTATTTATTACTGTTTATTTAACGAAAATATGGATTGATCTGTGGTGAGTAAAGGACCTGAAGACTTCCCAACTTCTGGCTAGACATGTTACTGTCTGAAGTGAGTTTTATCGCACCCAGGTGTAAAAATTTGAAAAAAATAAAAAAATAGATGAATAAATGAATAATTGATCAATAAATACCTAATAGACATACCTTCGTAGGCGATAGGATCTCTTCCTCGGGAAACGGCCTCACCTCGCTGTTTGATCGGCTGAAGAAGGTCTGCAAGGAAAAATAATCGTTAAAATAATTATAAAGAAATTTTCCTATTTCTGATATAGAAGCTGATGTTATAATGGTGGCGCTTGGACACTTGCAAAAATTGTGGCTCAGGCGGGATTCGAACCCACCCTTGGGCCTATGTGTGACACCGCAGCGTTGAACCACTACACCACCGAGCTTGAGAACACCATTGTCGCAACATATTATCCCATTAAGGCGCTTATTAATGCAGAATTCCTCGTGAAAGATAAAGTGGTCGGCGCTGATCAACCCTGAGGTCGCGCCATGCCTTCCTCTTCCATTCAGAATCATAGAGGCATGGCGAATGCGTATTTGACTTGTATAGTGAGTTGTGGTGACCAGTCACTATACCAACACAGTGTCTTTACCTTCCCAGAAAAGTCTGGCGCCCATTTATCCGACCACGGAGGGATGGAAGGCTTTGTCAGCTCGGGCGGGATCGATCGCTCGACCGTGTTAGTGTCAGTAGCGCCTCTTCCGACTACACCACGAGGGTCTTAGAATTCCTCGTAATTCAATTTCAACCATACCTTCGATGAAGAGGCTTTCGACTCTGGCGACTTCAAAGCTTCCGGTGTCCTGGCCTCAGGCGATGGCTCGAGGTTCTCCGTCCACGAGGCTGACATGCGTCTTTCTAGAAAAAAGTTTTAAAAATAGTAAAATTCTTGAATCAGGCAGTGAATGGGTAAAATAACCCACTGGTTTGAATCGGTGGCAGAGGACCTCGTCTGGCAGCGGGTAGAGGCTGCAGTTCGGCGACTTGAGCCGCTTCCATTGCTTCTGAAATTTCAAACCTAAAAAATCATATTTTTTGTCATTTTTTCGCCCTTCTGTTTGCTTTTTTTACGCTGAAAAATTGGAGAAACTGTTGCGGAACAGAAAAAAGACTGAGGAGAAAAATTTAGGCATTGCGATTTCTTGTTCAAGTTGTGCAAAAATTGCGGCAGATGTGAGATTTGAACCCACATCTCCGACCTTCCAATAGGGTTTTGGTTCGTATCCACCTATTTGTCGAGGATGTTGTTGAAAAATCACCTAAACAATATGTAATACAACGTCTGATCGCAGGACAGCGAGAAAATTTGGAAATATAAATTTAATTATTTATTTACTCATTTTTTTCATTCGGGACGTGGAACAGAGTCTCATGTGGAGGTAATCTAACATAGCTAAATTTTCAAAAATAAGTAAATAAAAATAAACGATTTTTAAACAAACAATGGATAATTTTCAAAATTTTCATAAAAATAAAGAATTTGAAGGTATCGGTATTCGCTGATCAGTCCCCTAAGGCCGCGCCACGCATCCGGGTTCCATTCAAATAGTATAGGCATGGTGAATGCGTATTTAGCCTATACAGTGACTTGCGGTAAAGTCAGTGTTTTACCTTCCCAGACAAGTCTGGTACCAATTTACCCGACCATGGAGGGATGGAGGGTTAGCCCTGGCCGTGATCGATCGCTTAACCGTGTAAGTGTCAGTAGCGCCTCTTACCTCTGTACTACCGTGAAAATTTTTTTTGAAATCACAATTTCTTATTATTTGAAATTTTTCATTGATTTGGTTGTTTGTTTTTGACCAACTCATTTTGAGAATGTCCAAAAAGCCTTTAAAAAGCCATAATACATTAGATGACATTAAGCTAAAATGTAGTAGTAAATTTGAAAAAAAAAACACAGGGAAGGACCCAGAAAATTGATTAACAAATGGGAAACTATACAAATCGGAGAGGAATTAAATTAAAGCACTTGTTAGTGCAGTCTGGCGAAAAAGAAAGACGCGGGTTCAATTCCCGTCCGATGTCAGCGTTTCGCGGATAACCTATCGTCTCCAAATATATAAATTAAATCAATTAGGAATTAAATAAAAATAACGAATTAAATCACGTCAAATATTTTCAGGACAATTTTATGGAGGACGGAGAAAATATTGGTAAATAGCCGGAGAAGCTGCCTAGAAATCGCGCACCAACTGGCCGGTCGCCATGGTAACGAGGTGAGGTTGTTGCCAGCGCTGTTGGTTAGGTTATTGGAGCTCAGAGCTCGAGCTATCTTTAAAATTGAGATTGACAGTAAGGTCTTAGGGATCTGGAGTGGAAGATTGAGCCGTGCATGTCAAAAATAGCCGCGATTGCGGAGCTGATTGAGCCCATTCGACGGCTGAAATTCCTTAAAAAAGGATGGAGAACACCTTTCCTCAGAATCGGTAGGGAACAGGCGACAAGGATCAGCAGGTATTCAGCACCTATTTCATTTTTTTGCTCTTCTAGAGGTCACCGCATGAACAAATAAATAAATAAATAAGTAAGTAAACGACTAATACATATAACTAAATAACGCATCGACAGTCTAAATAAGGAATTTTATTTATTATAAAATTTATTTACCCTTGGCGACTAAAAATACAAGTAAGTGCATCGACAGCCTAAATAAGGAAAATAGTAGCCACTTAAACCCCTTTGGGGTATAAAAATGTGAGGATTTGGGATTTGCTACAATTATTCAATCTACACCACATCAATTATTTGTCAGTTTCAAAATGTGGAATGCCATTCGATCTTATCATCCATGACTCCATCCCGCAAAAACGGTGGGTTACCAAATTGTAGACTACCTTACCATGCAAGTGAACCGGCTGTGCATTCAAATTTACCCATCGGGTGTTCGTCATTGCCCGGCATGCATGAATGGCAGTTGGTATAATGGAAATTAGCGGAGTTGATTTGTGTTGACCCGTTCTGATCGATCAGAAAGGCGATCGGCCCCGGCCGACCGCCCGGCAGGCCAGTCGACCCCCCATCGTCCTTTTGGCGCGCTCCGCGCCACTTCACTTTTTTTTCCAGCGGATGACTTTGTTTCTATTCATTTTGCTACCTTTGAAATCATCTTCTGAATACCTGAATTTCATATTTATCGATTTTTTCTTCTGTGGTCTTCCTCCAGCTTATCTGATCAAGGACCCCGATGATTATGTTGGCTAGAAAATTGAAATTTAAGCAAGTACTGAATGCTCTGCTCGACCTGGTGTACTTTGTTTTTGACCCTTTTTTGCAAAAAAAAATTAAAAAACCTGCTTTTTCTCCGTGAATTTTGTCTCTCTAGAAAGTCAGTCAATATACCCAATATAAATTTCCAATCATTGGACGAGGCGGTGGCCAGAAACTACTGACATTGAAGGAGAGTACGCCTAGCGATTCGTATGAAGGTTCTAGAGTTTCCAATATATTTAGTTCTGAATTTTTATTTATTTATTCATTACAAGGGACGTTATGGTATGATTAGAAAATTAGTGAATAATAATTTTTTATTCATTGCATAAAATAAAAAAATAAAAAATAAAATCTAAAATTAAGTTGTGCTTTCTAGTTTTTTGTTTGACATTGATTTGATTTTCATTTATTAATTTGAGCACCATGAAACATGAAAAATAAATGAAAATAAATAAAATAAAAATGAAAATGTTTTCTAGTTCTCGTTTGTTTGACCCGGCTTTTACAGTGAAGAACTGGGTAGTCTTATAACTTACCATTACCATTTTCTGGTCATTTCCTCTTATTTTTCCTTTCTCTCATTCATACCAAGCCGTGCCAAAATGAACTGACATTTTTCATTTTTTTGACAAGAGGCGCTGGATGGCCATGACAGGTGTCTGCAGTTCCTCGACAACCTGCTCCTATACCTGTCGTTTTCTGAATCAGAGATCAGACGCAGAGCTCTTGGGTATGTCGTTCCCTTTTGCGATTGCACCCTGGGTATCTAGGTAGATCATACCTGGATGGTTACCCTGATCACTCGCAATGTGATGGTTTCTAGGTTCCAGAATTGCCTAGGAATCTTGGAAAATTCCCTTCCTTTTTCTGAGTACGACTCGTGAGGTTAGGATGATTTGAAGAATATAAAAGCACAAAAATTAGGTCAAAAGATGCGGTCCAGCTTTGTTTCGGACAAATTTAACAAAAATTAGTGGAACTTATTCAAAACGGAGATTGTGAGCAGCAAGGAAAGAAAAGAAGAAACAGAAAAAAATGAAAAAAAATAAAATAGAATTTTTTTTTAAATCGAAAAATATTTATAAAATACCAATCCCATCGATTCCGTGCATGTCAGTAACAGCTCTCGTCTCTCCCATCGTTCGACAACGTTTTTTCGACATTTCATGGACGCCGGGGGTGATAAATAGATATTCGACCCCTGAGGGAACTCCGGGCACCGATGGCAATTAATCCGCCCCGAGGCTTCGCAGGCCTGTTGACTGGAGGATTTTCAGCTTTTTCGAGACTGAAAGCGTCTAGCATAAGGTGGCGATGATCGGTACGGCGTTGAGGATAGCCGAACTTGGCTCCGCCCATTTCTAGTCCCCAACAGGCCCAAGGACTTCGACTGCGGTTTTCCGTGGTTTTCATATAGTGCTATTTTCAGCGCTGTTTATCCGGCTGCTCGTCTTCACACTGGCCCCGTCACATAAAAGAACTTGGCGCTCGGGGCATATGGCGCTCGGTGACGGCTGTTCGGGGCTCTCCATCGGCCGCCCCCCCCCCTCCTCCCGTTCCGGCTGACCTTTTTCGCCCTCAACGAGGCGGCCGCCGGCCAGCAGATGCCTCTGCTAGTCTTACGAGCTTTGTTTTCGATTTTGCTCCACTAATTTTCACAGAAAGACACGCATGGTTCAGTGGTAAGCCGCGCCACTTCTACCAACACGGTAGAGAGTTCGACCCTCACCTAGGTCTACCAAACCTTCCATCTTTTTGGGAAAAAAAATTGGGTAGATTGGTACCAGACGTTTTCAAGGCTTTTTCAGGTGAAACTCTGACTTGAAAAGCGGCTGACCTATGCAAGTCATCTGCGATTTTGAGTAGGCGACGAGTGCGTGGCGCGACCTTAGGGGAGTGATGAACGCCAACACTTTACCTTTATCTTTACCTTTTCCTTCAATTTTCGCTGGGTTGAAAACTAGACCGACTTTTTGTTCTGTTTTCTGTTAGGTTATTTTCTAAATTTATTCCACTTTTATGAAGTTTACCCGCACCGTCGTAGGGTTCGATCCCCGCATTCTTGCGGCTCTAATTCCCTGATTCATGAGATTTCAGTTAACCCTGAGGTTAACAGACCCTTACCGAGAACTCGTCTCGATTGCTGGATAATGAGGCATCCGATACCACGAGGAAGGCTCACGGCTTGATTGAGTCAGCGGTTTATGGGAATTGTCATACGCTAGCAATGCACACAGTTGGCGCTTCCAGGTATCCGATACCCGGGCCAATCGGGTGTGTTTGAGAGTTAATAGCCGGTTTCTTAAGGTTGAATCTCTGCCCAGGATGTCTTAGTGGACTTTCTACACCCTTGCTCCTTAGTGATTGTTTTCTAGGCATACTGGGTATCATATACCCCTGACTCATACCCGGATTGTTCTCTGGTCTCGTCACAATGTGTCCTTCTCACATAAGCTTCTGCAATCGGATCCTGTCTTAACTGTCAGGACACTTGACCTCTATTCTTACTCGAATAGGTATCCGATACCCAGAGGAATTTGTCACAGCTTGTAGGATGACATTTGAGTTACGGGCTCAGTAAAAGGTTTGCAATGTACGTGGTTACTGCTGCGCGGTATGCGATACCCGGGCTAATCTGGGTGTGTTTAATAGTTAGCAGCCGGTCTGTCAAACATGATTTCTGTACCCTGGGCCCAGATTCATGAACGGACGACCGGTCTCCGAAACCCCGTCGGCGATAAACCCGCTTGATACCGTCGAGGTCTCCCAAATCGAGCCTCATCGTGACGTGTGATAGACCCGCGATAAATCCCGATTAAACCCGGCGCGCGTTCACGAATCACGGTTTTCGCGCTGTTCGGGGTATATCTCGAGGTTTATCGGGGATTTACCAATGGCGAATCTGAGTTCTGGTTGTCTTGATGTACGTTTACCACCCCAGCGGGATATCCTGGGTATCTAGAACCCCTGAGTAACACCTAGATTGTTCTTTGGTTCGCTCAGAATGTGTCCTTCTCACCTAAACTTCTGCAATCGGATCTTGCGCTGACGTTCTTGACACCTGACCGCCTCGTTTCGTAGTTTAACCAGTCCCCTCGCCCATGTGCCCACCTGTGCATCCTCAAGTCCCTTGAGGGCATTCTCTGAGATGCACCAATACCCTAGATGGGTAAACGCTTCCTTCAGGGGTTTGATCACCTCTTATTGCTGGGTTCCGCGAAATATTGAATTTTGATAATCTGATAATTTATAGTAAACAACGATGGTTCCAAAGCGTTTGCTTGTTCGCTTAAAGTGACAAATTTTGCCATTTCCAGCTCAATTTTTACTCATTCATAAAGTTTGTGAGCTATGGTCCAGTGGCTAAAGGCACTGGATCCAATCGCAGGGTCAGGTGATCGATCCTCTCCTAGGCTAACCAAGCCTTGGATGTCCTCCGGGGTATTTTAACTCTGATCGGTATATATGATAATGAGGGATGAATCCTCTTTAGCTTAGACTTGTCTTATTGACTCTCCCTTACATGTGGTCTCCTTAATAATAGAAATAATGATAAATGATGATAAAAGAATGATAAATATCAAATGTTATGAATTCTTATCTTTCTGTATAACACTTGAGAGGGCGATGCTGTGTTTTTTCGCTGAAATGTACCATCTTAAACGAAAAAATCAAATCTTGAAATCTCATTTATCTTCATTTTACCTGAATTCGCTCCTGTCTCTCTCTCTTTTCAAATGAAAAATCCAAATCGTGAAGGAAAAAATCCTGTCTCTCTCTTTTCATTATTTTCCTTTTTATCATAATGAGGTGTCTATTTCATGTCTTCATATAGCTGAATAGCTAAGTTTATTATAATAATTTATGACCAGGGGACATCTGTGGAAATTATGGGTCCGCCCTCCCTGATAGCTCACCAATAGCGCGCTGTTGAAGAAAGGAAATACAACCATCGCCCATCCCATCATCAAGATATCTCGATTTTTTAGCTGGGACCCGTACTTGTTGTTTATAAATGGAAATAAACCAACAGAACAACTGCGGAAGTAGTCAAAGAGGAATCTATTGGAGTAGACGTTTATTTATTGTTGGCGCAAAACCAATAACATGGCATAAGATCTGCTTCTCATGTGCTTTCGTATGGCTCATTATCTTCGGATTTTATATCAATATTATGTCTCAAACAGTCATCGATTTTTTGATTCGAGAGAGAATTGTTTGCACTGCCAGAAAGTATGTTTTGTTTTTTCGCAGTGCTGTTTGCGGAAAAAGTACACGTCCCAAAAGTGAATTTTTGAGTGAAGGAAAATGTATGTTTCGAAAAACTTCTTCTATTTCTTCAGATTCAGCACATCTAGAAATTTCTTGTATTTCGAGGTGGTCCGCCTTCTTTTTGGCTCACCGCGACCGAGTGTTAATAGATTTTTGGCAGTTAAATATTTCGGCCAAAGTTTTTAATGTATTGGAAATGACTCAACGAGAAGTATTCAAAATTTTTTGTTGGAAAACAATCTAACCGCTAATTTATTCATTTGAATCAAATTTAGGTTTTCTGAGCTAAAAAGTATTCTGAAAGGAATTTTCTGAAAGGATTTAATCCAGAAAACCCTGCGGCTGTCGGATAACGATGGCCCTGGCTGGGCTTGGCTAATTTTAAGTCGCATTTGAGTACGATTCAAGAGCTTTGCACTCGTCAGTTGTTGAGATAAAGTTTGAGTCCTTTTTGTTCATCCGTGCACGTCGGGCAGTGTTACTAATGGTTACTTCGTAACGCTCCGACGTGATTTTGTGGACTAACTGAAAATGAATTCCCTGAAGATCAGGGTAAAGCTTGAAACCTTTTGAGCCCTGGATAAATCCTCAGAAGAAAAGCAGTTTCTGAAGTCATGAGGATTGCGTTTAACGTAGAGAGACTTAGGATAAGTTCAAAGGTGCGCGCCGTTCGATATGACTTTGAAGGTTTATCGGGGGTTTCTTTAAGATGATGATATTTTAGCCAAGATCAGCATCACCCTCTCAAGAGTTATAAAGGAAGATAAGAATTCATAACATTTGAGAGAATAGCAGCTTCTGAAGTCATTAGATTTCTCTTGACGTCTCAATTTCTTGGGGGGGGGTTTCTTCAAGTTCGTCAGAAATGCTAGGGAGGATGCGGCGCTGGGCCGTATCGTTCGAGGATCAAGGAATTTCGAAGCACTTTTAAGGCCTCTGATCAATAGATCGATTGATTGGATTGATCCACCTTACTAGCCTCGGCATTGAGAAGTTCAACACCATGCCGAGGTTTCAAGAAGAGAGAACTTGAGCAGCTTCTTTTCCCGCAGCATAGAGCGTAACATGGCTTTAATAAAAAAGAATTCAATCATTATTTTTATAATTTTTATTATTTACTTTTTATTTCCATACATATTTGGCTAGTTTTGGCCATTATCCGGTCTTTCAACATGGAACCAACGAGTTGCTCTTTCCGCATTTTTTGCTATGTATGGCGAGCGTGTTACAGAGGTAAGAGGCGCTACTGACACCCACACGGTCGAGCGATCGATCCCGTCCAGGGCTTACCAAGTATTCAATCCCTGCGGGATCGGGTAAATTGGTACCAGAGTTGTCTGGGAAGGTAAAGACAGTGACCTGGGCCCAGATTCATGAACGGACGAACGGTCTCCGAAACCCCGTCGGCGATAAACCCGCTCGATACCGTCGAGGTCTCCTAAACCCTGCCTCATCGCGAAGTGCGATAGACCCGCGATAAACACCGGCGCGCGTTTACGAATCTCGGTTTGCGCACTGATCAGGGTATATCTCGGGGTTTATCGGAGGTTTACCAATAATGAATCTGGGCCCTGGTTTAGCGGCTGGCTCCCGCAAGTCATTGTTTAGGCCAAGCTTACGCACTTATTTCTCTACAATTCTAAATAGAAAGTGAATGCGCGGCGCTTCTTTAGGGGACTGATCAACGCCGAAATCGTTACCTTTACCTTTACCTAATGGTTACGGTCCTCGGTGATTTCGGGCTCGCAGTGGCCATCAAACACCCAGGACTTTTGGTTCAACCTAATATTACCCGTCCCCGACTTCCTTTTCTTCTTTTATTAAATGATTTCCACGTCCTCTCGTCTTCAAACCTCGGTATTGACAATGATTTCTCAATATGAGTAACTTGTTAGGTGGATATACTTTACTTGCGGCCTAAAAAAATGAAAACACATCGAAGTTAGTGACTTACCGTAAATAAAGTATTATATTGCCCAGAATTTTTTGACATTTTTGAGTACTATCGGTCGTTTCAAGACATCATCACCAGATTTCATTTTTCACTAGTGGTTAAAATATCATGGAATTGACAAACGCTGGTTTTGGATATTTTCAAAAAAAAAATTTCAAAACGAAAGAACAGGAATTATGAATGGTTTTGAAAATTACTTGAAAACACTAAAAACGGTCAAAAGATAGCATAGAAATTAGTGGAAAACTATGGAATCAATCTATGAAACAACCAAATAAACTATTACTGAAACTATATATTTCGCTATTTCCTAACAACCTCGTGCGGCAGAAGTAACTTATATCAAATAATTTCCACTTCTTCCAACAGTTCAGTTGTTGTTAGTTGTTCATGTGCATGTGATATAGGGCCGGATGGCCGGCGGCCGGCGAGAGGAAAGCAACAGGCACATAACAATTAGTGGCGGCGAGAAGTGCTATTTTCTAGTCGAGTCGCTTCCCACCCGGCCAGCCAGGCGCCTCTTCTGTCGCCTGGCTGGTCGTCGTCTTAATCAGCGCTGTTTATTGTTGACTTTCATCGCTTTCAGACGTTTCCGCGATGTGTTTTCTCGCGGCTTTTCGTGATTATCGCCTCATCCAGCTACATCCGAACATCTGAGCTTTATTCCCTTCTGACTGTTCTGTAAATGAAAAAATTAAAATTATTTTTTTATTTTTCATTTATTTTTCCTCCAGTCCCTAATGGGCTAAACAATGAAAACCAGTAGGTTACAGCCGACTGGGATATAATGTTAATAACATAAAAAACAAAAAACACGGTTAGTGATTAAAAATTAGGTAAAAGGTAAAGCTAAACGTTTCGGCGTTAATCGGTCTCCTGAGGTCGCGCCACGCATTTTTGTTCCATTCTGAATCGTAGAGGCATTGTGAATGCGTATTTGGGTAAAGGTCAATCAATCAATGACTTGCGGGGGCCGGCCGCTATACCAAGACAGTGTCTTTACCTTCCCAGACAAGTCTGGTACCAATTCACCCGACCCCTGAGGGATGGAAGTTTGGTTAACCCCGACGAAGATTGATCGCTCGGACCTGCTAGTGTCAGTGGCGCCTCTTACCACTGCACCTCGCGGGTTATTCTGGTTAGGGTAGTCGAGAACCAATACCAATTTACAGGAATGAGGGAAGGCTTCGTAAGCAAAATAAATGTGCGTAAATCGTGATTCATCAACGCGCCCGGTGGGTTTACTCATTGCTTCCACGCGGTCTGATACTCAATAGGGTTCGAATATACCCTGAACGTTGTGCAGGACGTGATTCATCAACGCAGTCTGTGGTTTGAGCACGCTATTAGGAGGTCTCGTGACCTTGCTAGTGAGGTCTGTTATACCTCGGGTAAACCCCGAATGAAGTTAGAATAAAGACCAAGGCCCAGATTCACCACCAGTGTCGGCGCTATATACCCCGAAATATACCCCGAACGACGCGCAAACCGATATTCGTGAACGTGCGCCGCGGTTTAGACGGGGTTTAGGAGGGGTCTCCGTCACCTCGCGATGAGGCAGGGTATCGGAGACCTCGGCGCGAGACCTTTGTATACTTATTCTAAACTTCTCATGTTAAACGCAATCTCTCATCGACTCTGCCGGCTGGTTCTGGCCGGACCGCAACGCAAGAGCAATTCTTTTAGCTGCGCCGCGGTTCTGAGCTAGAGCCAGACGGCGGAGTCGATGAGATGCGTGCAGTGAGTGCGATTGCGGCGATTGCGCCATAAGCCGTCGATGTCTCCGAAACCCCTTTCTTCGCGAATGAGAAATGGCCGCAGATTCGTGGTATCGAGCGAGTATAGCGTCGACGAGGTATCGGAGACCGCTCGTTCCGTTCGTGAATCCGGTCCCAGCGGCGCTTTGATGAATCAGGTTTTTGCGCGCCGTTCGAAGTATAGCGAAGTTAGTATCGGGTATGAAGTTGATGAATCCGGGCCATGTTGTAATCAAGAAGAATCACTGGAATTTCAGAATCCATTCAACTTTTTATATCGCTACGTTACCCCCCCCCCCAACTAAACCCGACTTGTTTCCTCGACTAAGTTGTCGAAATTCGAGTAATGTTGCTGGTTGCGGCAGCCGCAGGCCGCCGCACCTGCCGCCATGAGCAGGTGAAAAAGTTGACGATGGCCAGACATCTGTCATCGAGCCGCGTCAAGTGAATGGGCCGAGCGGCTGCGAGATGATTTTCCGTGGCGATGAGGTGGCACTCGAGTACTTTGGTGGCTCTGGAAAACCCAGAAACGGCTTCCAACGCGGCAACTTTTTCTCGTTCTAGCCATATTCCTTTCTGGTCGATTTTGTTCAGGACCTTCTATTTAACACGTTGACGACAGCGCCTTTTTCGCGTGTCTGGCGCGTGGGACCAACCGATTTTCTAGCGCGCCGAGGCTGTGGCATGGTGCCGGCATACGGCGAATTTTTTTTTCAAAATGGAAGTGAATAGTGAATCTCGAAGACTACATATACACTCCTGTAACATCGGGGATTGTGACTATTCCTTTTTTGCAATGAAAATAGAAAAATAACAACTGGAAGCTTTTAGAATGTCCTTTTTCCCTATCCAGGTTAAAAGGAAATTGTTATTTGTTTACTGTTCATTATTTGTTTACTCTAATAATCAATATTTGTTTGTATTTATGTGTTTGTTTCAGTAACCAGTATTTGTTTGCATTTATTTGTTTCTCGCAATGACCATTATTTGTTTTTACTTGTAAAGAAAACTAGTGCACAATCAAAAATTCCAGTGAATCAGAAGTTAAGAATCATTTTCATGGACCATGCTTCCTACAACAATGTGTAAAGTCTACTAAAAAGTGGCACAAAAACATCCTTCGAAATTCTGAAATGTATCGAGAAAAACACGATACAAGACTGTGGCGCAGCATTGCGCCACACTGTCGTCAACGTGTTAACGTCTCCATGAAAAATCTTCAAGTTCTCTCTTCCTCAAACCTCAGCATCGTTGGGGATCATTTCAGTACCGTCTCCTTCTATCTGAAGGGGTTAGCATTCAATACATTACCTCAGAAAAGCGGATGACATTGTGATCTGTAGTGATTTGAAATTCGGCTGAGAATTACAGTACCTATCAAAATATCACCTCGGATTGATATCATGTCCAGTGGTTCCTGAGCTATAGTCGTGCGACTATGCATATAAAAACGCGTTCAAAATTTTCTAAAAAATTCCAGATTCTCGAACAAGCGCATACATCCATGTATTTTTGAGTGGATTTACTAAAACTACCAATTGTACTAGGATTCCCCTTGGTTTCGACTATTTGTATTCAAAAATAAAAGGTGACATATCATTTTGATCGGTACCGTATATGTATAATACATTCACGGTTGAGGTTTTTCCTGTAACAATTCAATTTTCTTCAACTTCCAGGCTCACCAAAATTCTTCCATCGCTCCCGATTCGCCTAAAAACCTTTTCGAATTAACTAGAAAAGTGCAACGGCTCCGTACTATGATAGGCTGGGCGTCGCCGTCGGCGTTTACTGGTTCTAATTAGCCGGGGGCAGCACGTCGCAGTGAACTTTTTCGCTCCGACGACTGAAAATCCAGGCCAAAAATAGCCAAAAATGCCGCCGACGGACCACTAGTCGTCCAGCAGGGCAGGCACATCCCATTTCTGCTAGGGTTTGCCAGGTTATTTCCTACTAAGGTAAAGCTAATAGCAGTGTGCCTGCAAAGTAGAAGAATAATTAAAGGTAACAAAACAAATAAATAAAAATTAAAATAAAAAATAGCATTAATAATGGCACTAACTTGCTCGTTTCGTGCCTTCGCGCAAACGAGCAGAGGTAAAGAAGCCGGCGTTGATCAGTCCCATAAGGATGCGCCGCGCATTCGTGTTCCATTCAGAATCGTGGAGGCATGGTAAATGCGTATTTGGCCTGTACAGTGACTTGCGTGGTCAGCCGCTATACCACTTCCGTGTCTTTACCTTACCAGGCTAGCCTGATACCAATTCACCCGACCACATGAGGATGGAAGGCTTGGTCAGCTCAGACAAGGATCCATCTCTCTACCGTGCTGGTGTCAGTAGCGCCTCTTACCTCTGTACGACGCACGCCCAAATAAAGTACCGTATCCCGAGAAACAACTAAATAATTGTGTCAAGAGGGTTAGAAAACAATAGTAGACAAACAACTAGGACAGATAAAATTTTAAAAAAATTAATGTTAAATAGTTTAGTCGAAGAGTCTAAAAAAGCTCAGCTCCTCCTTATTCTTCCACCGCCTATCCATCTGTTGCTGGGTTTGAAGCGAAAAATGTATTTATGTCGAAAAATGATGTACCAAACCCCACAAATTCGCTAAATTCGCTCTTACAACACCTGCGAATGTCACTTTTGGAGTTAAAATTATTTTCGTAGAACTAGATAGTGTTATTTTCACATCAAAACTATTTTTTGATCCCGTGGGAGAATAATGGAACAGTTAACTTTTCGAAGCCAATGAAACATTTCTTCTCGTAAACCACAAATAAATAAAATGCAATTTCGTGTGAAAAACGCCGTCGTTCGTCCGTCTCTAAATCTCAACCAATCAATCAATCAATCAATAATCAATCAATTTCGAAGAAAAGTGGAAAGCGTGGCGCATGCCAGCGTTCACTGCTTGTTTGATTCCACCTCCTTCTCTCAGCATAATACAGTCGTTTACCTTTACTCTTTTCTATTTTGTTTTATGCCCAATTTTTCGCGACTCCTTTTGGAATGAATACGTCTAGTGCTCTTGAGAAGCGGATGAGTGTGCGCCGTGCACTTCACTTGGCATGGGAATTCTCCGGGTATTCAATTAGGCACGCGAAAACGCAAAGGTCGCGGTGAGTCCGTTGAGAAGACGAAGGGTTGGAAGAACATAGCTCACAGGTGCCATTAGTCGATAAGGTAGTGCAAGATTCTAGGGTATACTTGGCCGAGTTGTCGTCGGATAAACCGGACGAGTTGTCGGTTTGCCAGACCGACAACTCGTCCGGTTTACGAAAAGTCCGATTTGTCCAGCGGCAACTCGGCCTCAAGTAGCTTACGGACAGTTCTTACCTTGCTTTCTTCGAGGTACCTGTGAGCTATTATCTACTCTCTTCACATCCTCAACAAATTCTCGTAAAAGGATGCGCCGTGCACTTTACTTTGCAGGGGAATTCTCAAGGCGGCAATTGTACATCGGAATCAGACAATGATAGCACGGGGGCTAGGGGGTAGGTAGGAGGTGGCTTAAAGTTGGTCTACGTAGGTAGGGTAAGAGCTGCCCCAGGGTAATCCGAGTTGTCGCATGAAGTGGACGAGTTGTCCGTTCTCATCTCCTATACCCTGGTAGATGGCTCGTCGAAGACAAATGCTCCAACGAAAAGGAGATCTGTCATAGACCGCGGTTAATGTGGCGGACAGGCCTTTCTTTAGGCCCTTCTTTAGGCCTCGCCGAGTGATAAATGAATGAGCGGACGATTTTAGCGTCCGAATTCTCACTGCCGGCCGCTATTGGCCTCGACGGTGGCCTCCAAGGTCCCCCAGCTGTTCTCGCCCACTTTCTTCACGTCTTTGTTCGGCGATGAGGCGGAAATACGGCCGGCAGCTCGATGGATTCGATCAGGTGCACGGCGCAAACCAGCGGTCTAAAAGACAGCTGTCCGTCGAGAAATTGCCTGTAGTTTACCCCACCGCGTCACACTAAGGGCCCATCATTGATCAGGGGCAATTAAGGGGTCGTCGGTCGGCCGCCACAACAGTCGGGGTGGAGTAACATCTGTTCCATTCTTACGTCGTTCAACGAAAGCCATCCGACCTCTACGACCAGCTCTTTTCACCATACGATCGGAATTGTTTCTGGCAATCAATAAGCAATCAATAATCTGATTTTCGAGCAATCAATAATCTGATTTTTCTGACATTTGAGTCATTTTTCCGAGGTGTTGCCAGGTTTTTCTGCATGGAAAGCCGCCATCTTTTTCCTTTTTGTCCAGCTTTTTTATATCCAAATTATGCTCGCTGACTTTGCTCCTTTCGCCATATGATCAGAAATATAAAGAAATATAATATTTCTAGCAATCAATAATCTATTTTTTAAAGACGTTTGATTCATTTTTCCGATGGGTATCTAAGTTTTTCTGCTTGGAAAGCTGCCATTTTTTCCATTTTTCGGCCATTTTTTATATTCCGAATTATGCTCGCTGATTTTTTTCAACGACCTGAGATGTCTTTGGCGATCAGTAATCGATCGGCAATCGATTTTCAATTCATTTTTAAAGGACTTTGTGCAATTTTTCCCGAGGCAACTTTCCGACTTTTCCTTCGTGTCGGATTTTTCTTCTTGGCAGGTTTTTCTGATTCTTCCTCGCGCAGTTTTCCTGACTGCGTTTTCCGCCCTGTTCATAAGTGTTTGAGTGGAGTGCGCCATGCACTTCAACATCGTTTGAAATTTTGAAAGAAGGCGCAAGATTGACCTGTCCGTGACTTATTTCGGGTTGGATTTTTGGCTATTTTTTCTTGATCCTCGCCTTCTATACTATCACAATGCCGGAGATGCGTCTTCTTGATCGATACCCGATTTATTTATTGATTTTTTCGCCTCGAAAAGGACTTTTCAAAGTTTTCGCCCTAAAAACCTACCATTTTTTTGTTCGATGATTTTTTCATCTGACTCCAGTTCGCTTTCTTGTTGGGTTTTTTTGTGAATAAGTTGGTTGAATCTCTGGCGATGTGTTTTTTCCACTCAGCGGCTGCTGGCCACAGCGTCTGCCACTCTTTCCACAGGTGTTTTAGTCTCCAGAGATCGCGCCATGCATTCGTGTTTTCTAAGAGTTCTCAGAGTTTGCTCTTTATGCATTTTCCGCTAATTTTTATTATTTTTTATTTTATATTTTTATTATTTTATTTGTTTTTATTATTATACATATTTATTATTTTTTGGCCTTTCTCTACCAACACCCCATTCCACCACTATTCTTTCTTTCGTCAATAATCAGTTTTAGAGGCTTTGTAAGTATCTTTTAAAAAATACGTAAGCAAATAGACTTTTCTGGGACTTTCCATTTTTTGTGAAAATTGAATTTCTGTGGAAATAAGCGAATTTTTCTTTTTCGCGGATTTTTCCATCTAACTCGCTTATCGGCTTTCTTCTAGTACATAGATAACTTGATTGTCGCTTTTGAAACGAGCTTTTTCTTCCGGCAATCTTTGGTGACAGCGGCTTCCCTATTCTTCTTACAAGGTACAAGGAGAGCCTTTCTGGATGTGCCAAGCTTTCGTGATGCAACTTTTACAGTATGTAGGGTCCCTTGTAGGTACTCGAAAACCATAGTTCATTTTTCCTCTAGGCACCTCTGTGATGGGAAAAACGGCTGCCAAAAAAAATGGAAGGCAACCACATCACACAGACCGCGCGTGCTCATGAGAGGTCGCCGTATCCAAATAGACGTGCCCACTTAGCGCAGTGGTAGCGCTGCGGACTCTTGTGCGGAGCTTGTGAGTTCGGTCACGCATACGGCAGTGATTTTTGCACTTATTCGGCTGTCGTTATTATGTGCTTGCATAATCACTGGATGCAATTTCTACGGGGTTAACGCTCTTTGTAAGTAAATAGCACGTATTGCTGCGCTTGTATGAGTTACTTTCCTATGGATCGGACCTACACGTCATTAAATCACCGTAGATACCGCAAATGCACATGAATACTCTAAAACTAATGTCAGAATCGTGATCAGCAACCCAAATAACCCCCACATGCGAAGTTTGGGCGAAATGGGTGACCACGATGTCTCGAGCCTCGTGTCAGGTGTCGGTAGAGTTGCCCAAGGTTCAGTCTCAAATGAATTACTGGTGATATTTTGCCACCATTCAGACTCTACCTGTCAGAAAATCTTCAGCATCCACTAGCTTCGTCCCAGGAACTGCCTGAAAGTCTCACCTAAACCGCTGATCATGAATTTTATTCTCGTTTCTTGAGCTCTGATTGGTGAGCGCTAGCTATGGTAAGGGTGGGTGAGTGAGGTGCCTGGGTCGAAATAACCGATTTGGACCAAACATCGCATGTGGGGGTTATTTGGGTCGCTGATCACGAATCTAAGATTAGTTTTTGAATTTGCGTCCGTTTAAGGTAAGTTACGGTGGATATTGACTGTGTGATGTGCTCGCCTTCCATTTTTTCGGAAGCCGTTTTTCCCATCACAAAGGTGCCTAGAGGAAAAATGAACTATGATTTTCGAGTACCTACAAGGGACCCTACATCCTGTAAAAGTTGCATCACGAAAGCTTGGCACATCCAGAAAGGCTCTCCTTGTTAGATGTCGCAGCACACACTGGAGTGCGCCATGCGTTCGTGTTTCTGAGTGTTTTTGTTTTTCCACTTCGAATGCCGAAATTTTCGTTCACATTCGAAGGCGTTTTTCAGCTTTTTTTTTTGAAAATTCAGTCCAAGGACGCGCCAAAAAAGCAAACAGAGACAACACCGCGAAAAAACCAAACTCCAACAAAAAATAGCTCAGAAACCTAACAGAGAACACTACACAGATAAAATTTGAGAAAAATATATTATCAAATCAGTGATTTACCGATGGAAAGAGATAAACGCCGTAGGCTCGCCCTGCAACTGATTCTAATTAATCCAACAATCGGGAGCCGAGAAGGTCTGATAAAATATTAGTTTGATAAAATTTAGTGGTGTCAAAAACATTTCTCTCGGTAGTTGTTTGAGCTCTAAAAATGTCCGGTAATTACCGGAAATTTTGCTTGCCAGCTGGGCTAATCGTACTGCTGACTGACGTCTACGAGCCATTAACAGCTCAGTTGGGAGGAAACTTGCCGAAGTTCTTTTTTCTTCCACCTAAGCCTCTCCGCTACTCTGTCAGCCATGGCGAAATTGGAATGGCGATCGTAAAACGCGGCTACTACCACTGTTGTTTTCCATTTTTAGTTCCAGCTTTTCCTGCCCTCAGGGCATCGGAGGTTTCAGAATATCGGAACTAAAAAAGTGATGGAGTGGAGGATCTTCCGGATTTGTTTTCATTTAGCTTTGGCCGCCCTCTATTAACGCACCGGACCTCCTTCCCACCGCAAGCCTAGCTATCAGATTACCTTAATATTTGAACACTCCCAGAACTTGAGAAATCTTCGCTCAAAGAACCGCTTACTTAGTGAGTCTAGGCTGTCCAAAGCCCAGACGGACCCCGACTTCGGACGAGTTGTCGGAGGTGGTGCAAATTTTGCGCCAGCGCTTGGCGACTGACGCCACTTCGGTGTCCGTTCGTGGTCAGTTTTTTTCGCTCTATTTCACACAGCATTAGCCCTAGAGCTTTGCTTTCGCCTCCGTTTTTTTTTTGAGCCGTTCCCTTTTGGTATTTGCTGAGAATTAGACATTTGCAGCTTTTCCCTAACTCTGCGGAAAACTTCTACAATATGTCTTCTCATTCATTTTCCTGCAGCGTAGAGTGTAACATGGCTTAAATAAAAATGTTTTTCATTTTTATACATATTTTGGCTAGTTTTAGCCATTATCCGGTCTTTCAACATGGAACCAACGCGTTTCTCTCCCCGCACTTTTTGCTTTGTATGGCTTTTCTTTCCGATGGGCGCGCGTGGTATAGAGGTAAAAGGCGCTACTGACATCTGACCGGTCGAGCGATCGATCCCCGCCCGGATCAACCAAGCCTTCCATCCCTTCGAGGTTAAGTAAATTGATACGAGACTTGTCTGGGAAGGTAAAAACTTGGTATAGCAGCTGGCCTCCGCAAGTCATTTTATAAGCCAAATGAATTCATCATGCTTCTACGATTCTGGAGGGAAGACGAATGCATGGCGCATTTTTAGTAACTGATCAAACACCCTCTCAAGCTCTTCCACTTTATCATTATTAGCGAAGTATGCCTCAGGCAATCCTTGTCAGCGGTGCGTCCTTAGGGGACTGATCAACATCGACACCTTTACCTTTTCTTGCTTTTTGCAAGGGCAGGTTAGAACTGGTGGTAGAAATACGTTGTTCTTCATTACACAGCAGTTATCATAGACAATTTGCAGTTCAACCTTTTTTGAAATTTTTGTAGACGTCAACGTAGATTTTGCTCAGTTCCCTCAGGTGATAAACTACCTAGATCGATCGATGCAGTAACTGAAGCTGTCAGCTGCTGCCGACGGCGATCGGTGCAGGACGGGCGCCCGTCCACCCACCCGGCCACCGGCCCTCCAATTTCCGGGGTCATTCCAGTGGTGTCCTTTTCGGGGTGGAACGCCGCCTCGATGCCTCCCCGTTCGCTCCTCTTTCATGTCTTTCATCTTCGTCCACGTCCTGTCCGTCGATCCGTGGTGGTGGTGGACATCTCTCTGGGGGCTGAGCAGATTGGGCGGCTCGCCCCGGCCAATATCCCCGCCTCCTCACCAACTAAACTGCTTATCGCCCAGGAACCCATGTTCGGGCGGGAATTTATGAGAATTGATGGTCCGTTAAGGTTTTTTCTGCTTTCTCTGGTCCCTCCCCGCCGTACTGACGATCCTCCTAGAGTACAATTTTGTCACCAATATTTTCCATACATGATATTAGCTTTTATTTCCTTCCACGTTCATCTTTGTGCTGTACAAGATGTTGCCAATAAGATTTTTATTGTGAATTATTTTAAATTACTTTAAATTTGAGTTTTTTGTTTTGATTAAATATTCATCTTCAGTAAATACATGATTGTTCTACTAACTACTTTACTTGTACTTTTAGCGCGTGCGTGGTTAAATAAATAAATAAATAAATAAACAACTAAATAAATAAATAAATGCATAAATAAATAAATAAATAAATAAAAATAAATAAATAAATGAATAAATAGATAAATAAATAAATTAGTAAGTAAATAAATACGGGAATAAATTAATAAATATATAAATTAATAAATAAATAAATTAGGAAGTAAATAAATAAGTAAATAAATAAATAAATATCCTGCACAGCGCAATATCCTGCACAGAGGTGAAACAGAATACCCACAGTTCTATCTATCATTCTATCTGTTTCTCGATACTATATTTATTTATTTGTTTATTTATTTGTTCATTTATTTATTTACTTATTTATTTATTTATTTATTTACTTATTTTTAAAAAGACGTGCTAGCAGTGGAACAATAAAACGTGGTTAGTAAACGAAAGGAACAATGTTAGATGAGTTAGTATTACAATTTGTATAATACTGAATCAGAAACCGGTACCATTAACTATATTCTTTATTTTATTTATTTATCCTTCAATAAATACATAAATATTGCTTTTTGTAGTAATTTATCTCTATTCTAGTTGTTTTTTCTCACTGATCGATCGTGTTGCTGCTGTCGAGTCACATGTTACCTAGGGTATTTATAGCCTGTTGTTCAGCTTGGTTAGCTTTACTTCAAGGTATATTTTGAGGAATTTTAGCGTAGTTTTCGACTGTTTTGTCACTAGAACCGTTTTTCTTGGTTATTTTTTGTGTTTTTGAGCGAAAAAAGCTATTTTTGAAGATTAAATGACAATTAGAGAGGCTTTAGCCATCGTTTCTCTGAGATTGTTATTGTTCCACGGCCATCGTAATCCAATGCGCATAAATTCGAAATGGAATCAGGATCCGTCGTTCTGATGGAGCTGTGTACTGCTTTCTCCTGGACTTCATCTCGCCTATTATACTTTATCCGATCAATATGATGATTTTTTAATTTTAAATAATTCATTTCTGCATAAAATTTTAGAAAGATCCTTACGATATTTCATTTTTTTCCTTTGAGCTGATTAGGCGGCCAATGGGCTACGAAGTAGGCTTAGTTTCACGCCATTTTGGAACTCTTACATACTTCTTCCCTTTGTGGCGCACGTAGTACAGTGGTAAGAGGCGTCACTTCCACCCACACGGTCGAGCGATCGATCCTCGCCTGGGCTAACCAATCCTACCATCCCTTGGAGGTTGGATAAATTGTTACCAGGCTTGTTCGGAAAGGTAAAATCAGTGAACAGTCACTGTACAGGTCAGCTATTCAACATACCTCTGCGATTTTGAATGGAAGGCGAGTGCGTGGCGCATCCTCACGGGACTAATCAACGTTGAGCACATTACCTTCACCTTATCGTTATCTCTATGTAATATTTTTCTGGAAAAGCGAAAATCAACGAAGTCGTCATACCTCGTGGTGCAGCGGGTAACCTAGGATCTCCATCAAAGAACCCGGATCTGGACGAGTTTTCCAGTGGGAGCCACCGGAAAACTCGTCCAGATCCGGGCTCTTCGGTGGGGGTTTATTTAGACCTCTATCTTGAGAGAAGTGTTCACAGTTTGCTACGCTTTTTTCGACAACTTGTCTGTTAAATCTTTTACTACGTTCTATCCCTCTGTTTTGATTTTTTTCTGTACTTTTTCTCTTTTCAGGGACTTAATAGGATTCAGGCAGATTGGCCATTTCGGTTTTTTCCGTCTCCAATGTCCAGATGTCCGTCTTGTTCCATGGAACGGGTGTGGTGGATATGGCTGAAATATGAATCGTCGGGTGTAATTATGTCGCGCTGCGGGCAATTGTCGTCTGATTTCTTTGAGGTTCTGGTTCAGTGGTTACCCATTACCCACGACTTCCTCGCGACGGCGTTCGGACCACCACCACCACCACCACCACATGGTGGTCCGAAATTGATCGTCCTCCGCCGGTCGTCGTAATTATGCGCCCAGGACTCCGATTGAATAGCCAAATATCATTAGGTGGTCATTGTTGATGATGCGGTTCCGATTTGGAGGAAGAAGCCGGCGGTTTTTGTCCTCCCTTTCTCTTCCGAGTTTTCTTCTATAAGCTATAATAATAGCTGAAAAAGGTCCCAAAAATGTTCCTTTTCTGCCGCCAAGTATATACTTAGTTTAAGAGGTTGTAAAAGCAACAACAACCTTATAACTGCAACTTGTTCCATATCAACCAAATTTTATTTATTGGTGTTTTTACATTTATTATCGCTGTCCGACTCGGATTAGGACGATTGAGCTGACAGGTAGACGTTGATGTTTCTTTTAGGATGCCCGTAGAGCTTTTCTTGTTCCTTTTCGGCTTTTTTATCCGCCTTTTTGCCTCTTCTACTCTTTACCCATACTGTTTATTTGGGTATTTAATATCTGAAGAATTTTCTTCGAAAAAAATTGAGAGCACGAATGAATGAGAGTTGTGCTATAGTATTTTATGCTTGCCGTAACTCCTCTACGAAATTTTTTTCGAAAATTTTAGACTCAATTTATTTTTTATACCCAAGAAAAATTTTTATCTCCATCTTTCTAGGCGTTCAACGTCTACCCATTTCTGTGTTATTTTATGTTTTTTTTGAGAGAAACTATTTTAAGATAAGCGATTTGAAGAAAAACTGTTTCAAGATACCCATCTCTGAAAAAACCTATTTTATTGGATAATCTGATTTTTTTGTTTCTTTCTTTTTTTTTCAAATTCAGTATGTTTGATTAGGAGACTTTAGAAACTAGTCAAAAGAAATTGGTCTTAGGCAAAAAAAATCGTTCGTAAGCATGGAGTTGTGAAAGAGAGCGACTTTCATGATACGTGTGCAAACAATCCAACTATTTTTATTAATTTATTTATCTATTTACTTGACATGAACCAACACGATGTAGAATTACCATACGGCATAAAACATTTCAGAATAAAAACACCATGAAACACAACAACCAGACATGTTCAAGCTGAGTTCGCGCTTCCGCTCAGCTGCACTGAAAATGTTTTCCTTATCCCAAGTTTTTTTTGTAAAAGAAATGTTTCAAGTTTTCATAATCGAGTGCTGTAGATGTTTCACAGCACTAGAAGAACCAATCGTTATTTTCTTTCTGTAAAATTTCTTTGTAGCTTATACTCAAATTGTAGGTTCGCTTCTTCAGTATCGGACATGCCGCAACGATAAAACGGCGGCAGCGGCGCATTTTTTCGCCGAAAGGTGCCGTTTTTGGGGTCAACGCGTGGGGCCCCGGACAGATGCTGCCTATATGAAACGAAACAGCTCTAGCTGCTGAGTTCAGAATTGTATTTATTTTTATGAATAATTCAATTTTAAAGAAAATACATAAAAGCGGCGGTTTCTGCGCAAAAAAGCGTCGCTGGCGCCGCTTTCTCGTTGCGGCACGTCCGGTTCTGTATTTGTTGGGAAAACTGTTTCGTCGCAGAACATGTGTTCCCTTCCACTTTTTCGGCGAGCCATTTCCGATTTCTTTTTTCTTTTTTTTTTTTGCACCCGGAAAGAACTGGACATCAGCGCTGAGAGAATTTTTTTTATGGTTTATGAGTCCATGGAGCTTCGTAGCTTTTTCATCATTTCAATTTCGTAAAGCGTTCACTCTCCCCGGCTCTTTGGGACTTTTTTGGAGGGAGGTTCACCCTTCTAAAGGATGTCGAGGAACATTAAAGTGCTCCGTAATACTCTCGGACAAGGCACATTCGATATGCATGGAGCAATTGAATCGTCGCCGGCTCATCTGGACAGAAGAAGGAAACTTGTCCTTCAGGGACTTTATTCGGCAATTTTTCGTCCAGTCATTTCCGGTTTTCTTTTCAACGCACGGCGCACTCTAGCCATTCATAATCGTCGTTGTCGAATGGCTCATTGTTATTCAGAAAAATCGCCGACTAATGTTAGAGCTTGTCTTTGCGATGCTATTTTTCGTCGTTATTCGATTTTTTCTTGAAAAAATTTAAATAATAATTTTTACAGGTGGCGCGCTGTTGCTCAATATTCGGAGTAGATGTGGTAGCTGCAGATGCTGTATACGGGTTCACTTCTGCTCTGGTTGTTCGCCAGTTGGCCCCAGATTGGCCAGCTCAGTGTCGTCGCACCTCCGGTCGAATGGTCCAGCAAAGAAGGTAAGCCTGATTCATGAACGATATACTCGAGATAAACCTCGGATTATGCCCTGAATGGTGGACTATTTTCTATATTTTCGTGCTTCTTTTTGTCCTTTTCCGACAGTTACAAGTTTTTTTATGGAAATCATGTCCCATTTTCCATAAATGGAAGATTTTAAGAAACCGAGCAGGCCAGTTATCTTTCATCTTATTTATTTTGTTATTCTGTTCCGCTTGTTGGGTTTCTATTTTATCGATTTTCGTATTTTATAATGCATATTTTCTTACCTTGGATCCACGTGGTGCAGTGGTAAAGGGTTGTACTGACACTTGCACGGTCGAGCGATCGATCCCAGCCCGGGCTAACCCTGTTCTCAGTTGTTCTTCGCAGTTGTATGCAGCATTTGGACCATTATGAGGTTAGCATTATACTCTAGATGGTTATGGCTTTCCATGTGCAAAGCGTGACCCCTGGCAAAATTACGGTTTGGCGGGTAAATTTAAATCGAGATTTGTCCGCATTTAGCTGTCGCACCTTTTCGGTTCCAAATCACTTCACACGATGCCAGCAACCTGTGAACAAACCACCACAACTTTTGAGGTGCACTGGACACTTGAAATGCTTACCAGATTTATTTCATTTAAATGCTCAAAACTTGAGTTTTAAACATATTTGTACTCGATTGTTGTCCTCGTCGCATAGATTCTGTTATACGTGATGATTGGCATGAGGTTCGACGTTGAATTGAATACCAACCCCTCGTCGTCTTTTGAGCAGTGCCTGAATGCAATACCAGATTAGGTATATTCCACAGATGTCCCCTAATAGTTACATCCTAAATAAACCTTGACCCGGTTAGCCTTTGATCCGCCTGCCATTTAAACTCCACGCCACCATACGTGCATCCGTCGACTGCGATGCCTTGCGGTTGGAATTTGAGCAGTCTCACTTGAATTTTCTTCCCTTGCGGTGCCTAAAATTATCGCTTCAGAAGAGCTCCGTGGGGTTATTGGGAAAATAGTACCGTAATCCAGTGGTGACACTTCATGAAATCTTCTCGAACTTTCGTATCAGTTGTGACGCCAACCGTATCCTCGAAGACTTGTGGTTGAGCCGAGGCTTTCAGAATTTCTCCGCAGCCCCTCGGCTAAAAATGCATTTTTACTCCGCAAACAGCTCATAGTGATGAAACGGAATCACGAACCTTCTCGTCACAATAATCTCCGCCGTATCCCCCGGGGCAAATGCATCTGGAGCAGTCTCTGGGATGAGGGAAGCCGTGGTTCCTGCATCTCGCCCAGCTGACCTTGGGGCATTTTTCTGAAATATTGAAGATGTGGACTCCATCAGCCGATTTCAGTGAGGACAAAAGAGATTACCAGTGCAGTTGTAGTGAATGTTCATCATGTAAAGATCGATGAACGAGATGAACGGTGATCCGAGCGTTTCAATGTATAGGGTAGTGTTTGGTACCATTGAATACATATTCGGTTTTCCCTTCTCTTTTATGGCACTAGAACTGTTCGTTTTTCTAGAGAGAATCATCGTTCATGCGCTCAAGCAACTCACCTTGTAGCTCCGTACTGTAACAGGCTACCGTAATCATACGGAAGACCGTAGTTGTTGTTCCTTTCCTTATTTTCCAGGGTGAACTGATCCAACCAGTCATCCTGAATTCATCTTATTTATCTAGAAAGTCTATTTTTGTGTACTTTTGCGTACCTTGATATTACTTGTCACCACAATGATATTGTTATCACGGTCGTGTCTGGAATGGGTGTGGAAGAAGCCGAGGGCGTGTCCGAGCTCATGAGCCGCCGTTCCAATCTGCATTTGGACCACGATTTTACAGCATTTTTGTCGTTTTATGGTCAAAATTGACAAATTTCTTACCGAGTCACAGCCTTTGCCTAAGGACAGATCTTGTTTGCCTCCAGTTTTACCAACGTACGACCAACATCCGTCTTCCTCGAACACTCGAATCGCGTCCTTGGCATCTTAAATTCCAGAGATCATCCCTGATAATCAGGGAAAAGCCTCCCCCTTACTTGAACTTGTCCTCGTAGATGCTCAGACATGTGTCCTTCTGCCATTCCATAGCAGCCTTCTCGAACACGCTCCTTGTAGACTGACCTGGAAGTAGTCAAGCCTCAGTATCAGGGGTGTGCGGAACTTCCGTTTCCGTGTTCTCAATTCCGGTTTGCGGCCGTTTTTGGCCCTTTCGTTCCGTTTCCGTGTTCCGCTTTTGTTGCGGAACACGGAAGCGGAAAGAAATCGAAGAGCTCCACTGTGCAGGCTAACAAAAGGGTGACTGAAGTTATTGTGCTGACGTCGACACGTTTGAGAGGGTGACACGGTCAGTACAGTATCTTCCCCGCAGGAACCTCGCTGCGCGGGTCCCGTACCGTTATCGGGCGAAACCGTTACTTGTTCCTCATGATTTTGGGACAGTGTTCTCTACGTTGTTGCTATTTTTCGTTCATTTTACGTGTTTTTTGCTTCGTACTGTCGCGACATTAAAGGTGTGGGACGTAGGCCTAAGCTTGCGGTTAGATTCGAGCATGGATTTTCAGCCAACGTTGCGCTTGGTGTGGTGGTATGCTGTGGCTCGAGAACTCACACCTGTACTTATGCATGAACTTCAAGCCTAGGCTTCTCATCACTAATGTCGAAGCTGTTGTAGAAATGAGCCTGCATGATGTTAATTTTTTGATGAAACCGTTTTGTGGTACAGTTTTGGCTAAATTCCAATGATTTGGTAACTTTTGCACTATTTCCGTTTCCGTGCTGCGCATTCCGGTTTCCGGCCATTTTTAGGCGTTTCTGTTCCATCTTCCGCTTTTCCAACAAAAAAAAACGCACACTCCTGCTCAGTACCTTCTACGAGTATTTTTTGTTTTGTGAGTTGGGAACTATATCGAACACTTACCTGCGTTCTCATCGAAGAAGTAGGGCACTTCCCTCCTCGGCCAGGTTGTGTCTGGATAGCGCTTGTCACGGAATGCTTGACGTTTTGAACGGCCATCGTCGATGAGTCCTTCCACTATTTCTTCTGACTGTTGCCTAGATAAAAAGTGTTTTACTTCTACGGTCTACTGATACCCAATGGGTTGACAAACTTGGTAAGAGCGATGTCGCCCTGGTAGAGTGCCTCTCCGATTCCTACGTTCAGGTTGATTTCGTCGATATTGTCGCCTTCTGGTTGCACTTTGTCAACGTTCTTTCTTCTTACCAGCTGAAATTTCTCTGTGTTGGGCCCTGATTGAGATTGTTTTCACCCTATTGATCACCTTCAGACGCTCGGCAACTTCTGCCATTTTCTCCTTGGTGAGAGTGAGTTTCGATTTGATCTTGTCCTTGAGTCCGGCGAGCTTTTCACGGAAGTCGGAGAGGACTGTTGTGTTGAATTTCTGGAAATCGTGATAAGATCCTAGTTACGGAGCCGTCGGCGTCCATACAAACCTTTTTCAATTTGTCCAGAGCGGTTTTCACATTGCTCGTGAGTTTTCCTTTTAAGTCCTTGATCTTTTCCTTTATCTTCGACTTGTCGAAGATACCGGCGCTCACGATTGCGCACAAAAGCAGGAGGATGACGAAGGCTCGCATCCTAAATGATGAACCAGTATTATTCTCCAGGAAGACGATGTGATAGCGAGATTATATGAAAGGGAAGCATTTCATTTGCTGATGACTTTGGCTGCTGCTGACCTCCTTTATATATCCTCTTCTGCTCTCTGAGGTTGACGTAAAAGACCATTGTTTGACAATCTGCCATTCCTCGATGAGTCTCATGTTAGCTGCTTTCGATGAGCAAAAACTTACATCGCCGGAAAGTCAACGGCGGAAATTGTTGCGAATTAGAATAACCAGTGTCGGCCTGGTATTGAGTTGGCGGGAAAGTTCTGTCATCAATCGGACATTTTCTTTTCAAAAAATTTTATCGTTTTTTGGGCACAATTTTAATCTTCGAAATAATCACCATTTACATCAACAAACATCTCCCGTTTTCGGGCAGATCACTGAGCCCCTTCTTCCAGAATAGAGGTGGCTGTGGTTCGAAGAACTGGTTCACCTCGGTTTACCACCTTGGTTTATAATTCTAAGTTGGAAGTTAATTTTTTTCTGTTTAATTTCTTATTCATTTATTCATTCATTTATTTATCTAGCTGTCTGCTCATTTATTTATTTATTTATTTATACTTACGTCCACATGGATGTGCAATACAACCAAGATTAATAGCGAAACGGACAAAGCGAAAAAAGAAAAGGATTACTGCACCCAGGTAAACGTAGAAACAGAAACCTCAAGACTAAGAACCCTCATCCTAACTATCAAAGAAGCTCTTGTTAACCTCTACATTTAATTTCCTAGAACCTTCAGTCACCGTAGTGGGCTCACTAGGTATAAATTATGATTTCGGTTAGATATACATATAGGGTGTCGCCGCGTGGCCCCTATGTGTGTACACCATTGGTGGTGCTGCAGTCTAACTGAGGACGCGGGGCCCTAACCTGACCTACGGCGGCACTATCTGTGCGTCAACGGTGTGCGGACCTAAGATTTCTAGTCGATAATAACATCACTGCGTAACAGCGAAATAACACGCATCAACCTGCGGTGAATATCAGAAACCACAAATTGACTCCGTTATTTATCGCAACCATAACATGGGAGAAGTACGAGAACAAACACAAACAAGAACAACGACAACGACAACAACGGAACACCTTCGAGTCAGCCAACTACCTATGCCCATGTCACTACGGGTAACGAAACTGGAAGCAAAAGTCCCACGGACGAGTCCACTGCGTGTGCAAGCACGGAATTCATCGTAATCGGTACTTAATGCGTTACCTGCGGATCTTGAACTCCTACGGTGCGACGTATATTCCGCGCGGTGCCTTACGGCACCCGCGCACGTGCCGAGACTCCGACGGCTGTGCGGACGATCCGGAATGGAGCTGCGAGGTCGGTGCGGGTAGGCGAGAGGACAGACTGATGACGAAGACGAAACCGAAGGCGGATGAGCTGCCAAGATTGGGCCTGAGATTTAGGCACGCTTCGGCGAGATGGCGAGATCACGGTATTCGCCGTTGGACGCAACAGCGCGGCGGTCATGACGATCCTATAATTGTGCGAAGTCACGACATAGGGCACCACTGTTGAGTAGATGAATAGAAAAAGAGCTATAGGTGCTAGGTTTACCATACACTAAAGCCTAATAATCATTAACATGACAGTGTCTTTGTGATCATCAGTCGGATCGAAGTTGAAAGTCTGTTCCTCGTAGCATGGCAGTTCCTGCCGTACTTACCTCCGCGTTCGGCTTTAATAAATACCTCTTACGACGAATCCTTTCCAGAAAAAAGAAACATTTGCCTGACTTTTTCTCTTTTTCCCTCGACTTCTTTTCTTTGACTTTTTCTTGTCTTAGGTTTGTAGGCGAGTCATTTCACTTCTAAACCCCCAATTCCCACTTTGCTGAAAACGTTGTAGCTTTTTCCGATGCTCATTCTTTCATCGATATGTCTTGCCTTTCTTTAACTTCTCTTATGTGATTCGAGGCACACTTTTTCCATTTTTAATCGGAAATTTCCGATTTTGTGTGAAGATCTGAATCTAACAGTGTGCGGAACCATGTATCTTCAATATCGATATGGTTACACAGATGACCGTCATGATCGCTTCCAAACAGTGCTTATGATTGTTCGTGCGTTCTTCCGGCTTGGTTAAATAATTATGCGGTTCTGATCAGTCGAATGGTGACGTGAACAGGATAGCTTCCCTTTTTCACGTTACTTTCTGCTTTGCTTTCTTCATCGTTTCATGCAGACAGTGAAGCCGTCTATTCCCTGGCTAACCACATTGTGAAGTCCTAAAACATGTACCCAAAATAGACCTCGACTATGTCTGAGTTCATTGGTGAATCAGAGTTTGCCTGCCATTCGAGGTAGACGAACCTTCGCCTTGCAAGTGACGTGTGTTAGACTTCGAATAAGTCCCAATTAAACCGTAAAATACCTCGCTGCACTTTAGTGAATCACAGCTTACGCTCCATTCGGGTTGTTTAGGCCAGGTATACCTCTCAGGGTTCCTGATCCGTGTTTCTGATATTTTCCATTGGTTGGGAGACAGTCAAAGTTTTTTTGTAAATGAGATTAGCAAGTTATTATTTTTTCGATACCTTCATGCTTGTTTACGCCCTTTTCCGTCAGTTCCAAGTTTTTTGTTAATGGAAATCATGTTTCACTTTCCATAAATGGAAGGCTTTGAAAACCGAGCAATATGGTTAGCCTTCATTTTGTTAATTTCTTTATTGTATTCCGTCTGTTGGTCTTCTATTTTATTGACTTCCATACTTTATAGTACATATTTTTCCTTGGACCCCCGTGGTGCAGTGATGAGAGGTTCTACTGACACCCGCGCGATCGATCCCTGTCCGGGCTAACCGAACTCGCTTCTGGCTTTCAATGTGCAAATCGTGACGTCTGGGGAATTACCGTTTGGCGGGAAATTCGAATTGAGATTTGTCCGGACCTAGCTGCCGCACCCGTTAGGTATGAGGTTGGTGCAAAAGTTCTCGGACATTCGCGACTTATTGCATTTGAAAAGGATTGTTCCGCCATTTTCGGCGCCAGTCAAAACATGTTATAGAGAAGAGAAGATCATTGCTATTGACAGTGCCTACTTCAAATGACTTCTTGCTTCAGACATTATAAAATAAACTGTTCTGTATTTCAAATGTCCAAGAACTTTTGCACCAACCTAATACCAGATTTCGAGAATAGCTCATCACACAATGCCAGCAACCTGGGAACAAACCACAACAACTTTTGAGGTGCACTGGACACTTGAATGCTTTTCATTTTTATTTCATTTAAATGCTTAAAACTTTAGTTTTAAACATATTTGTACTCGATTTTTGTCATCGTCGCATAGATTCTGTTATACGTAATGATTGGCATGAGGTTCGACGTTGAATTGAATACCAGTCCCTCGTCGTCTTTTGAGCAGTGCCTGAATGCGATACCAGGTTAGGTATATTTCGAAAGTGTTCCCTAATAGTTGCATCCTAAATAAACCTTGATCCGGTTAGCCTTTGATCCGCCTGCCATTTAAACTCCACGCCACCATACGTGCATCCGTCGACTGCGATGCCTTGCGGTTGGAATTTGAGCAGTCTCACTTGAATTTTCTTTCCTTGGGGTGCCTAAAATAATCGTTTCAGAACAGCTCCACGGGATTATTAGGAAAATAGTACCGTAATCCAGTAGTAACACTTCATGAAATCTTCTCGAACTTTCGTATCAGTCGTGACGCCAACCGTGTCCTCGAAGACTTGTGCTGTAGGCTTTGCTTCTAGAACTTTTCCGCAACCCCTTGGCTAAAAATCACATTGTTACTCCGTAAGCAGCTCATAGCGATGAAACGGAATCACAAACCTTCTCGTCACAGTAATCTCCGCCGTATCCCCCGGGGCAAATGCATCTGGAGCAGTCTCTGGGATGAGGGAAGCCGTGGTTCCTGCATCTGGCCCAGCTCACCTTGGGGCATTTTTCTGAAAATGGACGATGACGACTCTATCAGCCGATTTCAATGAGGAAAAATAGATTACCAGTGCAGTTGTAGTGAATATTCATCATGTAAAGATCGATGAACGAGATGAACGGTGATCCGAGCGTTTCAATGTATAGGGTAGTGTTTGGTACCATTGAATACATATTCGGTTTTCCCTTCTCTTTTATGGCACTGAAACTGTTCGTTTTTCTGAAGAAAGTCATCGCACATGCGCTCAAACAACTCACCTTGTAGCTCCGTACTGTAGCAGGCTACCATAATCGTACGGAAGGCCGTAGTTGTTGTTCCTCTCTTTGTTTTCCAGCGTGAATTGATCCAACCAGTCGTCCTGAAATCATCTTACTTGTCCACAAAGTCTATTTTTACGTACTTTTGCGTACCTTGATATTATTTGTCACCACAATGATATTGTTATCACGGTCGTGTCTGGAATGGGTGTGGAAGAAGCCGAGGGCGTGTCCGAGCTCATGAGCCGCCGTTCCAATCTGCATTTGGACCGCGATTTTACAGCATTTTTGTCGTTTTACGGTCAAAATTGACAAATTTCTTACCGAGTCACAGCCTTTGCCTAAGGAGAGGTCTTGTTTACCGCCGGTTTTACCAACGTACGACCAACATCCGTCTTCCTCGAACACTCGAATCGCGTCCTTGGCATCTTAAATTCCAAAAATAATGATGGTCCAGGAGAAGCCTCCTCTCTTACCCTTGAACTTGTCCTCGTAGATGCTCAGACATGTGTCCTTCTGCCATTCCATAGCAGCCTTCTTGAACACGCTCCTTGTAGACGGACCTGGAAGTAGTCAATCCTCAGTATCAGGGGTGTGCCGAACTTTCCGTATTCTCAATTCCGGTTCGCGGCCGTTTTTGGCCCTTTCGTTCCGTTTCCGTGTTCCGCTTGTGAAACACGGAAGCGGAAGAGAAATCGAAGAGCTCCTTTGTGTAGGCTAACAAAAGTGAGACTGAAGTTATTGTGTTGACGTCGACACGTTTGAGAGGGTGACACGATCAGCACAGTATCTTTCCCGCAGGAGCCTCGATGTGCGGGTCACGTACCGTTATCGGGCGCAACCGTTACTTGTTGCTCACGATTTTGGGACAATGTTCTTTACGCTGTTGCTATTTTTGTTCATTTTACGTGTTTTTTGGATTGGTGTTATCGCGACATTAAAGGTGTGGGGCGTAGGCCTAAGCTTGCGGTTAGATTCGAGCCTGGATTTTTAGCCTACATTGCGCTTTGTGTGGCGGCATGCTGTGGCTCGAGAGCCTGCACCTGTACTTATGCGTGAACTTCAAGCCTAGGCTTCTCATCACTAATGTCGAAGCAGAACTAGAAATGAACCTGCATGATGTTCATTTTTTGATGAAACCGTTTTGTGGTACAGTTTTGGCTAAATTCCAATGATTTGGTAACTTTTGCACTATTTCCGTTTCCGTGCTCCGCCTTCCGGTTTCCGACCAGGCCTTTCTGTTCCATCTTCCGCTTTTCCAAAAAACCGCTCACTCCTGCTCAGTACCTTCTACGAGTATTTCGCTTGTAAATTGGGGACTATATCAAACACTTACCTGTGTTCTCATCGAAGAAGTAGGGCACTTCCCTCCTCGGCCAGGTTGTGTCTGGATAGCGCTTGTCTCGGAATGCTTGACGTTTTGAGCGGCCATCGTCGATGATTCCTTCCACTATTTCTTCTGACTGTTGCCTAGATGAAAAGTGTTTTACGTCTGCGTTCGTTGCATACCCAATGGGTTGACAAACTTCGTAAGAGCGATGTCGCCCTGGTAGAGTGCCTCTCCGACTCCTACGTTCAGGTTGATGTCGTCGATGTTGTCGCCTCCTGGTTGCACTTTGTCAACGTTCTTTCTTCTTACCAGCTGAAATTTTTCTGTCTTGAGTCTCGGCTCGAGATCGTTTTCACCCTATTGACCACCTTCAGACGTTCGGCAACTTCTGCCATTTTTTCCTTGGTGAGAGTGAGTTTCGATTTGATCTTGTCCTTGAGGCCGGCGAGCTTTTCACGGAAGTCGGCGAGGGCTGTTGTGTTGAATTTCTGGAAATCGTTTTTAGGTCCCGGTTACGGAGCCATCGGCCGTTCATGCAAACCTTTTTCAATTTGTCCAGAGCGGTTTTCACATTGCTAGTGAGTTTTCCTTTTAGGTCCTTGATCTTTTCCTTTATCTTCGACTTGTCGAAGATACCGGCGCTCACGATTGCGCACAAAAGGAGGAGGATGACGAAGGCCCGCATCCTATATGATAAACTACCATTAATCTCGAGGAAAGACGAAGCGATCGTGAGACTATATGAAATGGAAGGATTCCATCTGCTGATGATTTTGGCTGCTGCTGACCTCCTTTATATATCCTCTTCGGCTCTCTAGGGTTGACGTAAAAGACCATTGTTTGACAATCTGCCGTCCATGCATGAGTCTCTTGTTAGTTGGTTTCGATGAGCAAAAACTTACATCACCGGATAGTCAACGGCGGAAATTGTTGCGAATTACAATAACCAATGTCGGCCTGGTAATGAGTTGTCGGGAAAGTTCTGTCATCAATCGGACATTTTCATTTCAAAAATTTTATTTTCATTTGGGCATAATAATAATCTTCGAAATAATCACCATTTACATCACCAACATTTCCTGTTTTTTGGGCAGATCACTGATCCCCTTCTTCCAGAATAAAGGTGACTGTGGTTCGAAGATTTGATTCACCTCGGTTTCCACCTTGGCTCGTAATTCCGAGTTAGAAGTTTATTTTCTTTTTTATTGTTTAATTTCTTATTTATTTATTTATTTATTCATAATTGCGCCACATGGATGTGCAATTTAACCGAATTTAGTAGCGAAACGGACGAAACAAAAAAAAAGAAAAGGATTACTGCACTCAGGAAAGATGTAGAAACCTCAAGACTAAGAACACTCATCGCAACTATCAAAGAAGCCCTTGTCAACCTCAACGTTTAACTTCTTAGAACCTTCAGTCACCATAGGTGGGCTCACTAGGTATAGAATATGCTAACCGCTAGATATGCATATAGGGTGTCGCCGCGTGGCCCCATGTGTATGCACCATTCGTGGTGCTGCAGCCTAAATGAGTCTCAGTGCGCTTCTGCGCCGTTGCCTGCCACGCGAGTGTCTGTTAACTGCGACACTAGGTGAGACCCTTCTGCCCTGGGTCTACGCCGTGAACGTGAGGCGTTACATGTCCTAAAGTGCGGGTCCTAACCTAGCCTACGGCGCCACTATCTGTGCGTCCACAGTGTGCGGACCTACTGTTTCTAGTCGATAATAACATCACTGCGAAACAGAGAAATAACACGCATCAACATGCGGTGAATAACAGGAAGCACAAGTTGCCTTTGTCATTTATCGTAACCATGATATGCGAGAAATACGAGAATAGAAGTAAACAACAACAACGACAACAACAACAACAAGCCCCTACGAGTCAGCCAAGTACCTATGCCCATGTCACAACGGATAACGAAACTTGGACGCGGAGGTCGTACGGACGAGTCCACCGCGTGTGCAACCATGGACTTTATCGTACGCGGTACTCAATGCGTTACCTGTGGATCTTGAACTCCTCCGGTGCGACGTATCTTCCGCGCGGTGCCTCACGGCACATGCGCACGTGCGGGAGACTCCGACGGCTGTGCGGACGATCCGGAATGGAGCTGCGAGGTCGGTGCGGGTAGGCGAGAGGACAGACTGATGACGAAGACGAAACCGAAGGCGGATGAGCTGCCAAGATTGGGCCTGAGATTTAGGCACGCTTCGGCGAGATGGCGAGATCACGGTATTCGCCGTTGGACGCAACAGCGCGGCGGTCATGACGATCCTATAATTGTGCGAAGTCACGACATAGGGCACCACTGTTGAGTAGATGAATAGAAAAAGAGCTATAGGTGCTAGGTTTACCATACACTAAAGCCTAATAATCATTAACATGACAGTGTCTTTGGGATCATCAGTCGGATCAAGTTAGAAGTTGAAAGTCTGTTCCTCGTAACATGACAGTTCCTGCCGTACTTACCTCCGCGTTCGGCACTAATAAATACCTCTTACGACGAATCCTTTCCAGAAAAAAGAAACATTTGCCCGGACTTTCTCTTGTCTTCGGTTTGTAGGCGAGTCATTACACATCTAAACCCCCAATTCCCACTTTGCTGAAAACGTTGTAGCTTTTTCCGATGCTCATTCTTTCATCGATATGTCTTGCCTTTCTTTAACTTCTCTTATGTGATTCGAGGCACACTTTTTCCGTTTTTAATCGGAAATTTCCGATTTCGTGTGAAGATCTGAATCTAACAGTGTGCAGAACCATGTATCTTCAATATCGATATGGTCACACAGATGACCGTCATGATCGCTTCCAAACAGTGCTTATGATTGTTCGTGCGTTCTTCAGGCCTGGTTAAATAATTATGCGGTTCTGATCAGTCGAATGGTGACGTGAATAGGGTAGCTTCCCTTTTTCACGTTACTTTCTGCTTTGCTTTCTTCATCGTTTCATGCAGACAGTGAAGCCGTCTATTCCCTGGCTAACCACAATGTGAAGTCCTAAAACATGTACCCAAAATAGACCTCGACCATGTCCGAGTTCATTGGTGAATCAGAGTTTGCCTGCCATTCGAGGTAGACGAACCTTCGCCTTGCAAGTGACGTGTGTTAGACTTCGAATAAGTCCATATTAAGCTGTAAATACCTCGCTGCACTTTAGTGAATCACAGCATACGCTCCATTCGGGTTGCTTAGGGCAGGTATACCTCTCAGGATTCCTGATCCATGTTTCTGATATTTTCCATTGATTGGGGACAGAGCTTCTTCGTAAATGAGATTAGAAAGTTACAATTTTGTCAATTTTCATGCTTGTTTTTGCCCTTTTCCATCAGTTCCAATTTTTTTCTATGGAAATCTTTTTCATTTTTCATAAGTGGGAGTTTTTAGGAAACCGAGCAGTCCAGTTATCTTTATTTTTTTATTTCGTTATTGTATTCCGTCTGATGGTCTTCTATTTTATTGATTTTCGTATTTTATAATAGATATTTTCTTTCCTTGGTCACGTGTGGTGCAATGTTAGGAGGTTCCACTGACACTCGCGAGGTTGAGCGATCGATCCTGGCCCGGGCTAACCAAGCCCTCCATCCTTCCGGGGATCGGGTAACTTAATAGCAGACTTGTCTGGGAAGGTCAAAGCTTTGACTTGGTATAGCGGCTCTTCGGCTCTACTCCGCACTTGAATGCAGCATTTAGACCATAGTGCGGTTGCCACTGTACACTAGACAGTTCTTGCTTTCAAGGTGCAAATCGTGACCTCCGGCGAAATTACGGTTTGGCGGGAAATTTGAATTGAAATTTGTCCGGATTTAGCACCCGCACCCTTTAGATTCCAGATTTCGAGAATACCTCTTAACTCAGTGTCAGCCAACCTAGAGACAAACCGCAATAACTTTTGAGGTGCACTGGACACTTTGAATGCTTGTAAGATTCATTTCATTTGAATGCTTAAAACCTGAGTTTTAAACATATTTGTACTCGATTGCTGTCATCGTCGCATAGATTCTGTTATACGTGATGATTGGCATGAGGTTCGACGTTGAAGTAAATACCAACCCCTCATCGTCTTTTGAGCAGTGCCTGAATGCGATACGGAGTTAGGTGTATTCCAAAAATGTTTCCTAATATTTACACCCTAAATAAACCTTGAGCCGGTTAGCCTTTGATCCGCCTGCCATTTAAATTCCACACCACCATACGTGCATCCGTCAACTGCGATGCCTTGCGGTTTGAATTTGAGCAGTCTCACTTGAATTTTCTTCCCTTGGGGTGCCTAATATAATCGTTTAAGAAGAGCTCCGCGGTGTTATTAGGAAAATATTACCGTAATCCAGTAGTTGCACTTCATGAAATCTTCTCGAACTTTCGTATCAGTTGTGTCGCCAACCGTATCCTCGAAGACTTGTGCTGTAGGCTTTGCTTCTAGAACTTTTCCGCAACCCCTTGGCTAAAAATCACATTGCTACTCGGCAATCAGTTCATGGTGATGAATCGGAATCACAAACCTTCTCGTCACACCAATCTCCGCCGTATCCCCCGGGGCAGATGCATCTGGAGCAGTCTCTGGGATGAGGGAAGCCGTGGTTTCTGCATCTGGCCCAGTTCACCTTGGTGCATTTTTCTGAAATATCGAGGATGTGGGCTCCATCAGCCGGGTTCAGTGAGGAAAAAGGAGATTACCAGTGCAGTTGTAGTGAATGTTCATCATGTAAAGATCGATGAACGAGATGAACGGTGATCCGAGCGTTTCAATGTATAGGGTAGTGTTTGGTATCATTGAATAGGTGTTCGGTTTTCCCTTCTCTTTTATGGCACTGAAACTGTTCGTTTTTCTGGAGAGAATCATCGTTCATGCGCTCAAACCACTCACCTTGTAGCTCCGTACTGTAGCAGGCTACCGTAATCGTACGGAAGACCGTAGTTGTTGTTCCTCTCTTTGTTTTCCAGCGTGAATTGATCCAACCAGTCGTCCTGAATTTATCTTATTTGTCCACAAAGTCTATTTTTACGTACTTTTGCGTACCTTGATATTATCTTTCACCACAATGATATTGTTATCACGGTCGTGTCTGGAATGGGTATGGAAGAAGCCGAGGGCGTGTCCGAGCTCATGAGCCGCCGTTCCAATCTGCATTTGGACCGCGATTTTGAAGCGTTTTTGTCATTTTCTGGTCAAATTTGACAAATTCCTTACCGAGTCACAGCCTTTGCCTAAGGACAGGTCTTGTTTACCTCCAGTTTTACCAACGTACGACCAACATCCGTCTTCCTCGAACACTCGAATCGCGTCCTTGGCAGCTTAAATTCCAGAAATTTCAGAAGTCATCCCTGATAGTCAGGGAGAAGCCTCACCCTTACTCTTGTCCTCGTAGATGCTCAGGCATGTGTCCTTCTGCCATTCCATAGCAGCCTTCTCGAACACGCTCCTTGTAGACGCACCTGGAAATAGTCAAGCCTCAGTATCAGGGGTGTGCGGAACTTCCGTTTCCGTGTTCTCATTTCCGGTTTGCGGCCGTTTTTGGCCCTTTCGTTCCGTTTCCGTGTTCCGCTTTTTTTTGTGGAACACGGAAGCGGAAATGGAAATCGAAGAGTTCCTCTGTGCAGGCAACCAAAGGGTGACTGAAGTTATTGTGCTGATGTCGATACGTTTGAGAGGGTGACACGGTCAGTACAGTATCTTCCCCACGGGACCCTCGCTGCGCGGTTCCTGTACCGTTATCGGGCGAACCGTTACTTGTTCCTCATGATTTTGGAACAGTGTTCCCTACGTTGTTGCTATTTTTCGTTCATTTTACGTGTTTTTTGCTTCGTACTGTCGCGACATTAAAGGTGTGGGACGTAGGCCTAAGCTTGCGGTTAGATTCGAGCATGGATTTTCAGCCAACGTTGCGCTTGGTGTGGTGGTATGCTGTGGCTCGAGAACTCACACCTGTACTTATGCATGAACTTCAAGCCTAGGCTTCTCATCACTAATGTCGAAGCTGTTGTAGAAATGAGCCTGCATGATGTTAATTTTTTGATGAAACCGTTTTGTGGTACAGTTTTGGCTAAATTCCAATGATTTGGTAACTTTTGCACTATTTCCGTTTCCGTGCTGCGCATTCCGGTTTCCGGCCATTTTTAGGCGTTTCTGTTCCATCTTCCGCTTTTCCAACAAAAAAAAAACGCACACTCCTGCTCAGTACCTTCTACGAGTATTTTTTGTTTTGTGAGTTGGGAACTATATCGAACACTTACCTGCGTTCTCATCGAAGAAGTAGGGCACTTCCCTCCTCGGCCAGGTTGTGTCTGGATAGCGCTTGTCACGGAATGCTTGACGTTTTGAACGGCCATCGTCGATGAGTCCTTCCACTATTTCTTCTGACTGTTGCCTAGATAAAAAGTGTTTTACTTCTACGGTCTACTGATACCCAATGGGTTGACAAACTTGGTAAGAGCGATGTCGCCCTGGTAGAGTGCCTCTCCGATTCCTACGTTCAGGTTGATTTCGTCGATATTGTCGCCTTCTGGTTGCACTTTGTCAACGTTCTTTCTTCTTACCAGCTGAAATTTCTCTGTGTTGGGCCCTGATTGAAATTGTTTCCACCCTATTGATCACCTTCAGACGCTCGGCAACTTCTGCCATTTTCTCCTTGGTGAGAGTGAGTTTCGATTTGATCTTGTCCTTGAGTCCGGCGAGCTTTTCACGGAAGTCGGAGAGGACTGTTGTGTTGAATTTCTGGAAATCGTGATAAGATCCTAGTTACGGAGCCGTCGGCGTCCATACAAACCTTTTTCAATTTGTCCAGAGCGGTTTTCACATTGCTCGTGAGTTTTCCTTTTAAGTCCTTGATCTTTTCCTTTATCTTCGACTTGTCGAAGATACCGGCGCTCACGATTGCGCACAAAAGCAGGAGGATGACGAAGGCTCGCATCCTAAATGATGAACCAGTATTATTCTCCAGGAAGACGATGTGATAGCGAGATTATATGAAAGGGAAGCATTTCATTTGCTGATGACTTTGGCTGCTGCTGACCTCCTTTATATATCCTCTTCTGCTCTCTGAGGTTGACGTAAAAGACCATTGTTTGACAATCTGCCATTCCTCGATGAGTCTCATGTTAGCTGCTTTCGATGAGCAAAAACTTACATCGCCGGAAAGTCAACGGCGGAAATTGTTGCGAATTAGAATAACCAGTGTCGGCCTGGTATTGAGTTGGCGGGAAAGTTCTGTCATCAATCGGACATTTTCTTTTCAAAAAATTTTATCGTTTTTTGGGCACAATTTTAATCTTCGAAATAATCACCATTTACATCAACAAACATCTCCCGTTTTCGGGCAGATCACTGAGCCCCTTCTTCCAGAATAGAGGTGGCTGTGGTTCGAAGAACTGGTTCACCTCGGTTTACCACCTTGGTTTATAATTCTAAGTTGGAAGTTTATTTACTTATTTATCTATTTAATTTCTTATTCATCTATTCATTTATTGATTTATCTAGCTGTCTGCTCATTTATTTATTTATTCATTTATTTATTTAATTTTACGTCCACATGGATGTGCAATACAACCAAGATTAATAGCGAAACGGACAAAGCGAAAAAAGAAAAGGTTTACTGCACTCAGGAAAGACGTAGAAACAGAAACCTCAAGACTAAGAACACTCATCCTAACTATCAAAGAAGCTCTTGTTAACCTCTACATTTAACTTCCTGGAACCTTCTGTCACCGTAGGTGGGCTCACTAGGTATAAATTATGATTTCGGTTAGATATACATATAGGGTGTCGCCGCGTGGCCCCTATGTGTGTACACCATTGGTGGTGCTGCAGTCTAACTGAGGACGCGGGGCCCTAACCTGACCTACGGCGGCACTATCTGTGCGTCAACGGTGTGCGGACCTAAGATTTCTAGTCGATAATAACATCACTGCGTAACAGCGAAATAACACGCATCAACCTGCGGTGAATATCAGAAACCACAAATTGACTCCGTTATTTATCGCAACCATAACATGGGAGAAGTACGAGAACAAACACAAACAAGAACAACGACAACGACAACAACGGAACACCTTCGAGTCAGCCAACTACCTATGCCCATGTCACTACGGGTAACGAAACTGGAAGCAAAAGTCCCACGGACGAGTCCACTGCGTGTGCAAGCACGGAATTCATCGTAATCGGTACTTAATGCGTTACCTGCGGATCTTGAACTCCTACGGTGCGACGTATATTCCGCGCGGTGCCTTACGGCACCCGCGCACGTGCCGAGACTCCGACGGCTGTGCGGACGATCCGGAATGGAGCTGCGAGGTCGGTGCGGGTAGGCGAGAGGACAGACTGATGACGAAGACGAAACCGAAGGCGGATGAGCTGCCAAGATTGGGCCTGAGATTTAGGCACGCTTCGGCGAGATGGCGAGATCACGGTATTCGCCGTTGGACGCAACAGCGCGGCGGTCATGACGATCCTATAATTGTGCGAAGTCACGACATAGGGCACCACTGTTGAGTAGATGAATAGAAAAAGAGCTATAGGTGCTAGGTTTACCATACACTAAAGCCTAATAATCATTAACATGACAGTGTCTTTGTGATCATCAGTCGGATCGAAGTTGAAAGTCTGTTCCTCGTAGCATGGCAGTTCCTGCCGTACTTACCTCCGCGTTCGGCTTTAATAAATACCTCTTACGACGAATCCTTTCCAGAAAAAAGAAACATTTGCCTGACTTTTTCTCTTTTTCCCTCGACTTCTTTTCTTTGACTTTTTCTTGTCTTAGGTTTGTAGGCGAGTCATTTCACTTCTAAACCCCCAATTCCCACTTTGCTGAAAACGTTGTAGCTTTTTCCGATGCTCATTCTTTCATCGATATGTCTTGCCTTTCTTTAACTTCTCTTATGTGATTCGAGGCACACTTTTTCCATTTTTAATCGGAAATTTCCGATTTTGTGTGAAGATCTGAATCTAACAGTGTGCGGAACCATGTATCTTCAATATCGATATGGTTACACAGATGACCGTCATGATCGCTTCCAAACAGTGCTTATGATTGTTCGTGCGTTCTTCCGGCTTGGTTAAATAATTATGCGGTTCTGATCAGTCGAATGGTGACGTGAACAGGATAGCTTCCCTTTTTCACGTTACTTTCTGCTTTGCTTTCTTCATCGTTTCATGCAGACAGTGAAGCCGTCTATTCCCTGGCTAACCACATTGTGAAGTCCTAAAACATGTACCCAAAATAGACCTCGACTATGTCTGAGTTCATTGGTGAATCAGAGTTTGCCTGCCATTCGAGGTAGACGAACCTTCGCCTTGCAAGTGACGTGTGTTAGACTTCGAATAAGTCCCAATTAAACCGTAAAATACCTCGCTGCACTTTAGTGAATCACAGCTTACGCTCCATTCGGGTTGTTTAGGCCAGGTATACCTCTCAGGGTTCCTGATCCGTGTTTCTGATATTTTCCATTGGTTGGGAGACAGTCAAAGTTTTTTTGTAAATGAGATTAGCAAGTTATTATTTTTTCGATACCTTCATGCTTGTTTACGCCCTTTTCCGTCAGTTCCAAGTTTTTTGTTAATGGAAATCATGTTTCACTTTCCATAAATGGAAGGCTTTGAAAACCGAGCAATATGGTTAGCCTTCATTTTGTTAATTTCTTTATTGTATTCCGTCTGTTGGTCTTCTATTTTATTGACTTCCATATTTTATAGTACATATTTTTCCTTGGACCCCCGTGGTGCAGTGATGAGAGGTTCTACTGACACCCGCGCGATCGATCCCTGTCCGGACTAACCGAACTCGCTTCTGGCTTTCAATGTGCAAATCGTGACGTCTGGGGAATTACCGTTTGGCGGGAAATTCGAATTGAGATTTGTCCGGACCTAGCTGCCGCACCCGTTAGGTATGAGGTTGGTGCAAAAGTTCTCGGACATTCGCGACTTATTGCATTTGAAAAGGATTGTTCCGCCATTTTCGGCGCCAGTCAAAACATGTTATAGAGAAGAGAAGATCATTGCTATTGACAGTGCCTACTTCAAATGACTTCTTGCTTCAGACATTATAAAATAAACTGTTCTGTATTTCAAATGTCCAAGAACTTTTGCACCAACCTAATACCAGATTTCGAGAATAGCTCATCACACAATGCCAGCAACCTGGGAACAAACCACAACAACTTTTGAGGTGCACTGGACACTTGAATGCTTTTCATTTTTATTTCATTTAAATGCTTAAAACTTTAGTTTTAAACATATTTGTACTCGATTTTTGTCATCGTCGCATAGATTCTGTTATACGTAATGATTGGCATGAGGTTCGACGTTGAATTGAATACCAGTCCCTCGTCGTCTTTTGAGCAGTGCCTGAATGCGATACCAGGTTAGGTATATTTCGAAAGTGTTCCCTAATAGTTGCATCCTAAATAAACCTTGATCCGGTTAGCCTTTGATCCGCCTGCCATTTAAACTCCACGCCACCATACGTGCATCCGTCGACTGCGATGCCTTGCGGTTGGAATTTGAGCAGTCTCACTTGAATTTTCTTTCCTTGGGGTGCCTAAAATAATCGTTTCAGAACAGCTCCACGGGATTATTAGGAAAATAGTACCGTAATCCAGTAGTAACACTTCATGAAATCTTCTCGAACTTTCGTATCAGTCGTGACGCCAACCGTGTCCTCGAAGACTTGTGCTGTAGGCTTTGCTTCTAGAACTTTTCCGCAACCCCTTGGCTAAAAATCACATTGTTACTCCGTAAGCAGCTCATAGCGATGAAACGGAATCACAAACCTTCTCGTCACAGTAATCTCCGCCGTATCCCCCGGGGCAAATGCATCTGGAGCAGTCTCTGGGATGAGGGAAGCCGTGGTTCCTGCATCTGGCCCAGCTCACCTTGGGGCATTTTTCTGAAAATGGACGATGACGACTCTATCAGCCGATTTCAATGAGGAAAAATAGATTACCAGTGCAGTTGTAGTGAATATTCATCATGTAAAGATCGATGAACGAGATGAACGGTGATCCGAGCGTTTCAATGTATAGGGTAGTGTTTGGTACCATTGAATACATATTCGGTTTTCCCTTCTCTTTTATGGCACTGAAACTGTTCGTTTTTCTGAAGAAAGTCATCGCACATGCGCTCAAACAACTCACCTTGTAGCTCCGTACTGTAGCAGGCTACCATAATCGTACGGAAGGCCGTAGTTGTTGTTCCTCTCTTTGTTTTCCAGCGTGAATTGATCCAACCAGTCGTCCTGAAATCATCTTACTTGTCCACAAAGTCTATTTTTACGTACTTTTGCGTACCTTGATATTATTTGTCACCACAATGATATTGTTATCACGGTCGTGTCTGGAATGGGTGTGGAAGAAGCCGAGGGCGTGTCCGAGCTCATGAGCCGCCGTTCCAATCTGCATTTGGACCGCGATTTTACAGCATTTTTGTCGTTTTACGGTCAAAATTGACAAATTTCTTACCGAGTCACAGCCTTTGCCTAAGGAGAGGTCTTGTTTACCGCCGGTTTTACCAACGTACGACCAACATCCGTCTTCCTCGAACACTCGAATCGCGTCCTTGGCATCTTAAATTCCAAAAATAATGATGGTCCAGGAGAAGCCTCCTCTCTTACCCTTGAACTTGTCCTCGTAGATGCTCAGACATGTGTCCTTCTGCCATTCCATAGCAGCCTTCTTGAACACGCTCCTTGTAGACGGACCTGGAAGTAGTCAATCCTCAGTATCAGGGGTGTGCCGAACTTTCCGTATTCTCAATTCCGGTTCGCGGCCGTTTTTGGCCCTTTCGTTCCGTTTCCGTGTTCCGCTTGTGAAACACGGAAGCGGAAGAGAAATCGAAGAGCTCCTTTGTGTAGGCTAACAAAAGTGAGACTGAAGTTATTGTGTTGACGTCGACACGTTTGAGAGGGTGACACGATCAGCACAGTATCTTTCCCGCAGGAGCCTCGATGTGCGGGTCACGTACCGTTATCGGGCGCAACCGTTACTTGTTGCTCACGATTTTGGGACAATGTTCTTTACGCTGTTGCTATTTTTGTTCATTTTACGTGTTTTTTGGATTGGTGTTATCGCGACATTAAAGGTGTGGGGCGTAGGCCTAAGCTTGCGGTTAGATTCGAGCCTGGATTTTTAGCCTACATTGCGCTTTGTGTGGCGGCATGCTGTGGCTCGAGAGCCTGCACCTGTACTTATGCGTGAACTTCAAGCCTAGGCTTCTCATCACTAATGTCGAAGCAGAACTAGAAATGAACCTGCATGATGTTCATTTTTTGATGAAACCGTTTTGTGGTACAGTTTTGGCTAAATTCCAATGATTTGGTAACTTTTGCACTATTTCCGTTTCCGTGCTCCGCCTTCCGGTTTCCGACCAGGCCTTTCTGTTCCATCTTCCACTTTTCCAAAAAAAACCGCACACCCTGCTCAGTATCTTCTACGAGTATTTAACTTGTAAGCTGGGGACTATATCGAACACTTACCTGTGTTCTCATCGAAGAAGTAGGGCACTTCCCTCCTCGGCCAGGTTGTGTCTGGATAGCGCTTGTCTCGGAATGCTTGACGTTTTGAGCGGCCATCGTCGATGATTCCTTCCACTATTTCTTCTGACTGTTGCCTAGATGAAAAGTGTTTTACGTCTGCGTTCGTTGCATACCCAATGGGTTGACAAACTTCGTAAGAGCGATGTCGCCCTGGTAGAGTGCCTCTCCGACTCCTACGTTCAGGTTGATGTCGTCGATGTTGTCGCCTCCTGGTTGCACTTTGTCAACGTTCTTTCTTCTTACCAGCTGAAATTTTTCTGTCTTGAGTCTCGGCTCGAGATCGTTTTCACCCTATTGACCACCTTCAGACGTTCGGCAACTTCTGCCATTTTTTCCTTGGTGAGAGTGAGTTTCGATTTGATCTTGTCCTTGAGGCCGGCGAGCTTTTCACGGAAGTCGGCGAGGGCTGTTGTGTTGAATTTCTGGAAATCGTTTTTAGGTCCCGGTTACGGAGCCATCGGCCGTTCATGCAAACCTTTTTCAATTTGTCCAGAGCGGTTTTCACATTGCTAGTGAGTTTTCCTTTTAGGTCCTTGATCTTTTCCTTTATCTTCGACTTGTCGAAGATACCGGCGCTCACGATTGCGCACAAAAGGAGGAGGATGACGAAGGCCCGCATCCTATATGATAAACTACCATTAATCTCGAGGAAAGACGAAGCGATCGTGAGACTATATGAAATGGAAGGATTCCATCTGCTGATGATTTTGGCTGCTGCTGACCTCCTTTATATATCCTCTTCGGCTCTCTAGGGTTGACGTAAAAGACCATTGTTTGACAATCTGCCGTCCATGCATGAGTCTCTTGTTAGTTGGTTTCGATGAGCAAAAACTTACATCACCGGATAGTCAACGGCGGAAATTGTTGCGAATTACAATAACCAATGTCGGCCTGGTAATGAGTTGTCGGGAAAGTTCTGTCATCAATCGGACATTTTCATTTCAAAAATTTTATTTTCATTTGGGCATAATAATAATCTTCGAAATAATCACCATTTACATCACCAACATTTCCTGTTTTTTGGGCAGATCACTGATCCCCTTCTTCCAGAATAAAGGTGACTGTGGTTCGAAGATTTGATTCACCTCGGTTTCCACCTTGGCTCGTAATTCCGAGTTAGAAGTTTATTTTCTTTTTTATTGTTTAATTTCTTATTTATTTATTTATTTATTCATAATTGCGCCACATGGATGTGCAATTTAACCGAATTTAGTAGCGAAACGGACGAAACAAAAAAAAAGAAAAGGATTACTGCACTCAGGAAAGATGTAGAAACCTCAAGACTAAGAACACTCATCGCAACTATCAAAGAAGCCCTTGTCAACCTCAACGTTTAACTTCTTAGAACCTTCAGTCACCATAGGTGGGCTCACTAGGTATAGAATATGCTAACCGCTAGATATGCATATAGGGTGTCGCCGCGTGGCCCCATGTGTATGCACCATTCGTGGTGCTGCAGCCTAAATGAGTCTCAGTGCGCTTCTGCGCCGTTGCCTGCCACGCGAGTGTCTGTTAACTGCGACACTAGGTGAGACCCTTCTGCCCTGGGTCTACGCCGTGAACGTGAGGCGTTACATGTCCTAAAGTGCGGGTCCTAACCTAGCCTACGGCGCCACTATCTGTGCGTCCACAGTGTGCGGACCTACTGTTTCTAGTCGATAATAACATCACTGCGAAACAGAGAAATAACACGCATCAACATGCGGTGAATAACAGGAAGCACAAGTTGCCTTTGTCATTTATCGTAACCATGATATGCGAGAAATACGAGAACAAACATAAACAACAACAACAACAACAACAACAAAACAAACACCTACGAGTCAGCCAACTACCTATGCCCATGTCACAACGGGTAACGAAACATGGACGCGAAGGTCTCACGGACGAGTCCACTGCGTGTGCAACCATGGACTTTATGGTACGCGGTACGCAATGCGTTACCTGCGGATCTTGAGCTCCTCCGGTGCAACAAATATTCCGCGCGGTGCCTCACGGCACACGCACACGTGCGGGAGACTCCAACGACGGCTGTGCGGACGATGCGGAGTGGAGCTGCGAGGCCGGTGCGGGTAGGCGAGAGGACGGACGGAAGACGAAGACGAAACCGAAGGCGAATGAACTGCCGAGATTGGGCCTGAGATTTTGGCACGCTTCGGCGAGATGGCGAGATCACGGTATTCGCCGTTGGACGCAACAGCGCGGCGGTCATGACGATCCTATAATTGTGCGAAGTCACGACATAGGGCACCACTGTTGAGTAGATGAATAGAAAAAGAGCTATAGGTGCTAGGTTTACCATACACTAAAGCCTAATAATCATTAACATGACAGTGTCTTTGGGATCATCAGTCGGATCAAGTTAGAAGTTGAAAGTCTGTTCCTCGTAACATGACAGTTCCTGCCGTACTTACCTCCGCGTTCGGCACTAATAAATACCTCTTACGACGAATCCTTTCCAGAAAAAAGAAACATTTGCCCGGACTTTCTCTTGTCTTCGGTTTGTAGGCGAGTCATTACACATCTAAACCCCCAATTCCCACTTTGCTGAAAACGTTGTAGCTTTTTCCGATGCTCATTCTTTCATCGATATGTCTTGCCTTTCTTTAACTTCTCTTATGTGATTCGAGGCACACTTTTTCCGTTTTTAATCGGAAATTTCCGATTTCGTGTGAAGATCTGAATCTAACAGTGTGCAGAACCATGTATCTTCAACATCGATATGGTTACACAGATGTCATGACCGTTCCCAAACAGTGGTCATGATTGTTCGTGCGTTCTTCCGGTCTGGTTAAATAATTATGGTCTTATCAGCAGTCTAATGATGACGTGAATAGAACACCTTCGCTTCTTTCACGTTAGTTTCTGCTTAGCTTTATTCATCACTTCATGCCGACTACAAAGCCGTCTATTCCCTGGTTAACCACATTGTGTGGTCCTAAAACATGTACCCAAAATAGACCTCGATTATGTCCGAGTTCATTGGTGAATCAGAGTTTGCCTGCCATTCGAGGTAGACGAACCTCCGCCTTGCAAGTGACGTGTGTTAGACTTCGAATAAGTCCATATTAAGCTGTAAATACCTCGCTGCACTTTAGTGAATCACAGCATACGCTCCATTCGGGTTGCTTAGGGCAGGTATACCTCTCAGGGTTCCTGATCCATGTTTCTGATATTTTCCATTGATTGGGGACAGAGCTTCTTTGTAAATGAGATTAGCAAGATACAATTTTGTCAATTTTCATGCTTGTTTTTGCCCTTTTCCATCAGTTCCAATTTTTTTCTATGGAAATCTTTTTCATTTTTCATAAGTGGGAGTTTTTAGGAAACCGAGCAGTCCAGTTATCTTTATTTTTTTATTTCGTTATTGTATTCCGTCTGATGGTCTTCTATTTTATTGATTTTCGTATTTTATAATAGATATTTTCTTTCCTTGGTCACGTGTGGTGCAATGTTAGGAGGTTCCACTGACACTCGCGAGGTTGAGCGATCGATCCTGGCCCGGGCTAACCAAGCCCTCCATCCTTCCGGGGATCGGGTAACTTAATAGCAGACTTGTCTGGGAAGGTCAAAGCTTTGACTTGGTATAGCGGCTCTTCGGCTCTACTCCGCACTTGAATGCAGCATTTAGACCATAGTGCGGTTGCCACTGTACACTAGACAGTTCTTGCTTTCAAGGTGCAAATCGTGACCTCCGGCGAAATTACGGTTTGGCGGGAAATTTGAATTGAAATTTGTCCGGATTTAGCACCCGCACCCTTTAGGTTCCAGATTTCGAGAATACCTCTTAACACAGTGTCAGCCAACCTAGAGACAAACCGCAATAACTTTTGAGGTGCACTGGACACTTTGAATGCTTGTAAGATTTATTTCATTTGAATGCTTAAAACCTGAGTTTTAAACATATTTGTACTCGATTGCTGTCATCGTCGCATAGATTCTGTTATACGTGATGATTGGCATGAGGTTCGACGTTGAATTAAATACCAACCCCTCGTCGTCTTTTGAGCAGTGCCTGAATGCGATACCAGGTTAGGTGTATTCCAAAAATGTTTCCTAATATTTACACCCTAAATAAACCTTGAGCCGGTTAGCCTTTGATCCGCCTGCCATTTAAATTCCACACCACCATACGTGCATCCGTCAACTGCGATGCCTTGCGGTTTGAATTTGAGCAGTCTCACTTGAATTTTCTTCCCTTGGGGTGCCTAATATAATCGTTTAAGAAGAGCTCCGCGGTGTTATTAGGAAAATATTACCGTAATCCAGTAGTTGCACTTCATGAAATCTTCTCGAACTTTCGTATCAGTTGTGTCGCCAACCGTATCCTCGAAGACTTGTGCTGTAGGCTTTGCTTCTAGAACTTTTCCGCAACCCCTTGGCTAAAAATCACATTGTTACTCGGCAATCAGTTCATGGTGATGAATCGGAATCACAAACCTTCTCGTCACACCAATCTCCGCCGTATCCCCCGGGGCAGATGCATCTGGAGCAGTCTCTGGGATGAGGGAAGCCGTGGTTTCTGCATCTGGCCCAGTTCACCTTGGGGCATTTTTCTGAAATATCGAGGATGTGGGCTCCATCAGCCAGGTTCACTGAGGAAAAAGGAGATTACCAGTGCAGTTGTAGTGAATGTTCATCATGTAAAGATCGATGAACGAGATGAACGGTGATCCGAGCGTTTCAATGTATAGGGTAGTGTTTGGTATCATTGAATAGGTGTTCGGTTTTCCCTTCTCTTTTATGGCACTGAAACTGTTCGTTTTTCTGGAGAGAATCATCGTTCATGCGCTCAAACCACTCACCTTGTAGCTCCGTACTGTAGCAGGCTACCGTAATCGTACGGAAGACCGTAGTTGTTGTTCCTCTCTTTGTTTTCCAGCGTGAATTGATCCAACCAGTCGTCCTGAATTTATCTTATTTGTCCACAAAGTCTATTTTTACGTACTTTTGCGTACCTTGATATTATCTTTCACCACAATGATATTGTTATCACGGTCGTGTCTGGAATGGGTATGGAAGAAGCCGAGGGCGTGTCCGAGCTCATGAGCCGCCGTTCCAATCTGCATTTGGACCGCGATTTTGAAGCGTTTTTGTCATTTTCTGGTCAAATTTGACAAATTCCTTACCGAGTCACAGCCTTTGCCTAAGGACAGGTCTTGTTTACCTCCAGTTTTACCAACGTACGACCAACATCCGTCTTCCTCGAACACTCGAATCGCGTCCTTGGCAGCTTAAATTCCAGAAATTTCAGAAGTCATCCCTGATAGTCAGGGAGAAGCCTCACCCTTACTCTTGTCCTCGTAGATGCTCAGACAAGTGTCCTTCTGCCATTCCATAGCAGCCTTCTCGAACACGCTCCTTGTAGACGTACCTGGAAATAGTCAAGCCTCAGTATCAGGGGTGTGCGGAACTTCCGTTTCCGTGTTCTCATTTCCGGTTTGCGGCCGTTTTTGGCCCTTTCGTTCCGTTTCCGTGTTCCGCCTTTTTTTTGTGGAACACGGAAGCGGAAATCGAAATCGAAGAGTTCCTCTGTGCAGGCAACCAAAGGGTGACTGAAGTTATTGCGCTGATGTCGATACGTTTGAGAGGGTGACACGGTCAGTATCTTCCCCGCGGGAACCTCGCTGCGCGGGTCCTGTACCGTTATCGGGCGAACCGTTACTTGTTCCTGATGATTTTGGGACAGTGTTCTCTACGTTGTTGCTATTTGTCGTTTATTTTACGTGTTGTTTGGCTTCGTGCTATCGCGACATTAAAGGTGTGGGGCGTAGGCCTAAGCTTGCGGTTAGATTCGAGCCTGGATTTTCAGCCAACGTTGCGCTTGGTGTGGTGGTATGCTGTGGCTCGAGAACTCACACCTGTACTTATGCATGAACTTCAAGCCTAGGCTTCTCATCACTAATGTCGAAGCTGTTGTAGAAATGAACCTGCATGATGTTAATATTTTGATGAAACCGTTTTGTGGTACAGCTCTGGCTAAATTCCAATGATTTGGTAACTTTTGCACTATTTCCGTTTCCGTGCTGCGCATTCCGGTTTCCGGCCATTTTTAGGCGTTTCTGTTCCATCTTCCGCTTTTCCAAAAAAAAAAACGCACACTCCTGCTCAGTACCTTCTACGAGTATTTTTTGTTTTGTGAGTTGGGAACTATATCGAACACTTACCTGCGTTCTCATCGAAGAAGTAGGGCACTTCCCTCCTCGGCCAGGTTGTGTCTGGATAGCGCTTGTCACGGAATGCTTGACGTTTTGAACGGCCATCGTCGATGAGTCCTTCCACTATTTCTTCTGACTGTTGCCTAGATAAAAAGTGTTTTACTTCTACGGTCTATTGATACCCAATGGGTTGACAAACTTGGTAAGAGCGATGTCGCCCTGGTAGAGTGCCTCTCCGATTCCTACGTTCAGGTTGATTTCGTCGATATTGTCGCCTTCTGGTTGCACTTTGTCAACGTTCTTTCTTCTTACCAGCTGAAATTTCTCTGTGTTGGGCCCTGATTGAGATTGTTTTCACCCTATTGATCACCTTCAGACGCTCGGCAACTTCTGCCATTTTCTCCTTGGTGAGAGTGAGTTTCGATTTGATCTTGTCCTTGAGTCCGGCGAGCTTTTCACGGAAGTCGGAGAGGACTGTTGTGTTGAATTTCTGGAAATCGTGATAAGGTCCTAGTTACGGAGCCGTCGGCGTCCATACAAACCTTTTTCAATTTGTCCAGAGCGGTTTTCACATTGCTCGTGAGTTTTCCTTTTAAGTCCTTGATCTTTTCCTTTATCTTCGACTTGTCGAAGATACCGGCGCTCACGATTGCGCACAAAAGCAGGAGGATGACGAAGGCTCGCATCCTAAATGATAAACTACAATTAATCTCGAGGAAGGCGATGTGATAGTGGGATTATATGAAATGGAAGGATTTCCTCTGCTGATGATTTCGGCTGCCGCTGACCTCCTTTATATATCCTCTTCCGATCTATGAGGTTGACGTAAAAGACCATTGTTTGACAATCTGCCATCCATTGATGAGTCTCATGTTAGTTGCTTTCGATGAGCAAAAACTTACATCACCTGAAAGTCAACGGCGAATATTGTTGGGAATTAGAATAACCAAGGGCGGCTTTGTATAATTCCAAGTTGGAAGTTGAAGGATTGTTCGGTAGCATGGCAGTTCCTGCCGTCCTTTCCACCGCGATCGGCACTACTATCTTGCGACATACCTACCACATCAAATGCTTTTCAATGAGAAAGATTTGCCCGGATATTCAAATTTTATAAGCAACACTTGAGGTTGTTAAGCAGACTTCTTATCCGGCTGACGTTGCGGCGTTGTCACCTCCGCTAAATCTTGGAATCTTGAAGTCGTAACCTACCCGCCCAAACACCATTTCAATTGACAACCGTCGTCCTGAAAACCAACGGGAACAGCAGACAAGATGGAAAAAACACCTTTTCCCGGTTGATATAGGGGCCCTTAGCTGATATCGTGAATGCTTCGAGTGTTCTGCGTGCTTCGATATCGGGCTCGCGGGCCTGTCGATCCTGGAGTGTACATTTGCCTGAACATCTTGTTGTCTTGGGTTTGTAAACAAGTCATTAACAGTGTCGCTGATTCGCTATATGGAAAGACTCTTTGTCATCTTTCTTTCATGAAGAACACGTAATCATCTCCAAGCTGCCAATTTTCACTTTGCTGAGAACGTTGTTTTTTTTCCGAAGCTCATCCTATCATCGATATGCCTTGCCTTTCCCTCACTTCTTTTGTGCGAATCGGAACACACTTTTTTCCGTTTTTGATCGGAAATTTCTGATTTTGTGTGAAGATCTGAATCTAACAGGGCGCGGAACCATGTATTTTCAATATCGATGGAGGATAATTCAATATTGATGTGGTTACACAGATGTCATGCTCGCTTCGAAACAGTGCTCATGATTGTTCGCGCTTTATCCGGGTCTGCTTGAATAATCATGGTGTTCTGATCAGTCGATTGATGACGTGGCTAGAATCTTCTTCTTCTTCTTTAGCGTCTTTTTCCGCTTCAAAGCAAGGTTTGCTCTGCCAATTTTCTGACGCCATAAAGACCTATCATACGCTTGGTCTGGATGAACTCCCAGTCTTTAGATCGGCATGTATCGTATCCAGCCAGCGCTGCTTCAGACGTCCCCTCGGTCTTGTTCTTGGTACGTCAAGAGCGAGTCCTATCTTACCCACGGTATCATCGCTTGCCCGGTACCTTGCCCCCGTACCATCTCAAACGGGTTTCACGAAGCTTTTCAGCGATTAGGACCACTCCAAATCGCTCCCTTGTGTGAGCATTCGTTATATGGTCTAGCCATGTAACGCCAACCATCCATCGCAACATTTTCATCTCCATGACGTTAAGGCGGCGCTCAACTTCTTTCGTAGCAGGCCAGCACTCAGCCACATACAGAGTAACCGGTTTTACTACCGTACGGTAGATCTTCGATTTCAGTCGCTCCGGCACTTTCCGATCGCAGAGTACACCTGTCGCCGCGTGCAACTTCAGCCGAGCACTGCTGACTCGGTTGTTCACTTCACAGCAGAGACTACTATCACAAGCTATCGTCGACCCTAAATTTTTGAAGGCATTTGTCCTTGACAACTCGGTTCCATCAATTTCAATTGTTCCTGGGTTATTCACCTGGGTGGTGAGGTACTTCGTCTTACTGACGCTGAGACGAAGTCCAAACTGCGCCAGCTGATCACTTCAGGACTGCAGGAGGTACTCAAACTCTTCCCTGCCTCCAGACGCCAACATTACATCATCCGCGTACAGCAGAATCCATCAGACTAGACTCTGAAGATCACGCGTGACGGCGCCCATCACAGCAATGAAAAGAAGAGGAGAGAGCGGCGAACCTTGGTGGACCCAACCAAAATTAGGAATTCTGAAGATGTTCCAACAGTCGCCTGTACTCTGCTTCTTGGGTCAGTATTCAAAATTCGGACCCAATTTATGAGCTCTTCAGGAACCATCTGTTTTCGCAGTGCGTACCAGATCACCTCATGCGGTACGAGTCCCTTCAGACCCGACGAAACGACGACGAGCGTTCTCGTCGGCCGACCGCGCGTTGCAACGCGGTATCAATTAGCCGCCTCGAACGTCGCGTTGGACGAGGGTGCTCGTCGACGCGTGTTTCGCTCAATTTCATTTACAGCGGCTAATTTGTCGCTCAAATTGCACGTCGTCGGGTCTGTAGGGGTCCTACGCTGTCGAGCGCCTTTTCGAGGTCGAGGAGAGCAATATGTAGTGGCTGTTGTTTTTCACGATGCTTCTCTACCAGAAGCCGAGCAGCATGGATCGCATCTGTAGTGCTGCAGTTCGCGACAAAACCACACTGGTTAGTGGATAGTTCAACGAGGTCGCAGATTCGTCTATCGATAACACTTTCGAGGTTGGCGAACTTTCGCCTTGCCAGTGACGTGTGTTAGAATGCGGATAAACCCCGATCATACCGTAAGTATATCCTGCTGCAACTTAGCGTATCACGGTTTACGCTCCATTCTGGGTGTTAGTGGCATGTAGACCTCTCAGGGATTCTGATCCAAGTTTCTAGTATTTTCCATTGGTTGGGAAACAATCAGAGTTTTTTTTGTAAAAGAGATTAGCAAGTTATAATTTTGTCTATATTTTCACGCTTGTTTTTGCCCTTTTCCTTCATATCCAATTTTTTCTATGGAAATCTTTTTTATTTTCCATAAGGAAACAATCAGAGTTTTTTTTGTAAAAGAGATTAGCAAGTTATAATTTTGTCTATATTTTCACGCTTGTTTTTGCCCTTTTCCTTCATATCCAATTTTTTCTATGGAAATCTTTTTCATTTTCCATAAGTGGGAAATTTTAAGAAACCGAGCAGTCCAGTTATCTTCCATTTTTTATTTCGTTATTGTATTCGGGCGGGAAATTTAGATTGAGATCTGTCCGGATTGAGCTGCCGCACCCTGAACATACCAGAGTTCGAGAATAGCTCTTCACACAATCCAGCAAACCTAGAGGCAAACCGCAATAACTTTTGAGGTGCACTGGACACTTGAATGCTTTTCATTTTTATTTCATTTGAATGCTTAAAACTTAAGTTCTAAACATATTTGTACTCGATTATTGTCCTCGTTGCGTAGATTCTGTTATACGTTATGATTGGCATGAGGTTCGACGTTGAAGTAAATACCAACCCCTCGTCGTCTTTTGAGCAGTGCCTGAATGCGATACCAGGTTTGGTGTATTCTAATAATGTTCCCTAATATTTACATCCTAAATAAACCTTGAGCCGGTTAGCCTTTGATCCGCCTGCCATTTAAACTCCACGCCACCATACGTGCATCCGTCGACTGCGATGCCTTGCGGTTGGAATTTGAGCAGTCTCACTTGAATTTTCTTTCCTTGGGGCGCCTAAAATAATCGCTTTAGAAGAGCTTCGCGGGGTTATTGGGAAAATAGTACCGTAATCCAGTAGTGACACTTCATGAAATCTTCTCGAACTTTCGTATCAGTCGTGACGCCAACCGTATCCTCGAAGACTTGTGGTTGAGCCGAGGCTTTCAGAATTTCTCCGCAGCCCCTCGGCTAAAAATGCATTTTTACTCCGCAAACAGCTCATAGTGATGAAACGGAATCACGAACCTTCTCGTCACAATAATCTCCGCCGTATCCCCCGGGGCAAATGCATCTGGAGCAGTCTCTGGGATGAGGGAAGCCGTGGTTCCTGCATCTGGCCCAGTTAACCTTGGGGCATTTTTCTGAAATATCGAGGATGTGGGCTCCATCAGCCGGGTTCAGTGAGGAAAAAAGAGATTACCAGTGCAGTTGTAGTGAATGTTCATCATGTAGAGATCGATGAACGAGATGAACGGTGATCCGAGCGTTTCAATGTACAGGGTAGTGTTTGGTACCATTGAATAGGTATTCGGTTTTCCCTTCTCTTTTATAGCACTGAAACGGTTCGTTTTTCTGGAGAGAATCGTCGTTCATGCGCTCAGGCAAGTCACCTGGTGGCTCCATACTGTAGCAAGCTACCGTAATCGTACGGAAGACCGTAGTTGTTGTTCCTCTCTTTGTTTTCCAGCGTGAATTGATCCAACCAGTCGTCCTGAGTTTATCTTATTTGTCTACAAAGTCTATTTTCACCTACTTTGCTTACCTTGATATTATCTTTCACCACAATGATATTGTTATCACGGTCGTGTCTGGAATGGGTGTGGAAGAAGCCGAGGGCGTGTCCGAGCTCATGAGCCGCCGTTCCAATCTGCATTTGGACCACGATTTCGAAGTGTTTTTGTAGTTTTGCGGTCAAGATTGACAAATTCCTTACCGAGTCACAGCCTTCGCCTAAGGACAGATCTTGTTTACCTCCTGTTTTACCAACGTACGACCAACATCCGTCTTCCTCGAAGACTCGAATTGCGTCTTTGGCTTCTTAAATTCCAGAAATCATCCCTTATAATCAGGGAGAGGCCTCCTCTCTCACCTTTGTACTTGTCCTCATAGATGCTCAGACATGTGTCCTTCTGCCATTCCATAGCAGCCTTCTCGAACACGCTCCTTGTAGACGGACCTGGAAGTAGTCTGTCATCAGCGATGTGTACTTGTAAGAATGAAACATAATGCGATGGGTGAAATCTATATAAATCTATTATAAAGTCTTAGTATTTTTTGTCCTGTTCCAATTTAATCCTATACAGGATAAGAAATGACTAAGATCATTGTTATGGTCTATAGATGAACCAGCTATTCAGCGGCCTGCCGGCTGACAAACGGCTGCTAAATACACACAAAAAAACAGAAATACATGAACTGAAATAAAAAATTGAAATAAAACAAAAAAGATTTAGAATAAAACGATGAACAAATAGCATGTAGCAAAAGGCGGCGAGCTGAACTGATGAAATGCGTCCCTGGGAGTACAGTAACGGGCAATCGTGGCGGGACCCATATAAGCCACCCATGACAAACATCGCTTGGGTTTCGCTTATATAATAGCTATTTTTACTGTTCTGCTTATAGAGGAGTCACCATGAGTAAATCTAGCCACCTTGAAGTTGAAATTTTACAAATTGAAGAAAAGTTGTATGTTGGGGTTACTGGACACTAACCTGCGTTTGCATCGAAGAAGTAGGGCACTTCCCTCCTTGGCCAGGTTGTCTCTGGATAGCGCCTGTCACGGAATGCTTGACGTTTGGAGCGGCCATCGTCGATGATTCCTTCCACTATTTCCTCCGACTGTTGCCTAGATGAAAAGTGTTCCACCTATGCGGTCGTTGCATACCCAATGGGTTGACAAACTTGGTAAGAACGATGTCGCCCTGGTAGAGTGCCTCTCCGACTCCTGCGTTCAGGTTGATGTCGTCGATGTTGTCGCCTGCTGGTTGCACTTTGTCAACGTTCTTTCTTCTTACCAGCTGAAATTTCTCTCTTTTGAGCCCCGTTCGAGATTGTTTTCACCCTATTGATCACCTTCAGACGCTCGGCAACTTCTGCCATTTTCTCCTTGGTGAGAGTGAGTTTCGATTTGATCTTGTCCTTGAGACCGGCGAGCTTTTCACGGAAGTCGGCGAGAGCTGTTGTGTCGAATTTCTGGAAATCGTGATTAGGTCCGGGTTACGGAGTCGTCAGCGTCCATACAAACCTTTTTCAATTTGTCCAGAGCGGTTTTCACATTGCTCGTGAGTTTTCCTTTTAATTCCTTGATCTTTTCCTTTATCTTCGATTTGTCGAAGATACCGGCGCTCACGATTGCGCACAAGAGCAGGAGGATGACGAAGGCTCGCATCCTAAATGATAAACCAGTGTTATTCTTGGGGAAGGCGATGTGATAGTGGGATTATATGAAATGGAAGGATTTCATTTGCTGATGATTGTGGATGCTGCTGACCTCCTTTATATATCCTCTTCTGCTCTCTGAGGTTGACGTAAAAGACCACTGTTTGACAATCTGCCATCCATTGATGAGTCTCATGTTAGTTGCTTCCGATGAGCAAAAACTTACATCGCCTGAAAGTCAACGGCGGAAATTGTTAGGAATTAGAATAACCAAGGGCGGCTTGGTATAAGTCCATGTTGAAAGATTGTTGCGTAGCATGGCAGCTCATGCCATCCTTTCCACCGTGTTCAGCACTATTAAATGCATAACCTACGGCAAATACTTTTCAGTGAGAAACATTTGCCCGGATATTCAAATTTCGTAAGCGACGCTTGTGGGTTGTTAAACAGACTTTCTATCCGGCTAACGTTTCGGCTTTGTCACCTTCGTCAGAGCCTGGAAACTCGAAGACATTCTCAACCTACCCGCCCAAACACCATTTTAAGTAACAACCGTCGTCCTGAAAACCAACAGGAATGGCAGGCAAGACGGCAAACCAACCTCATCCATGGTGTTGACCACCAATCACCCTATTTCTCGGCCGCAGAGCTCAGCGGATGAATGAAACCCATTTGTACGAATACCCGGTCTCGCGGCCTTCAGATGGAACTATCAGTTTATTCGAAACCCTCATAGGTCGACGAACGGGGTCACTTCTTGGGTGACCGCTACACACCCCTCTTTCCGGTTGACGTAGGGGCCCTTAGCTAATATGCAGAACGCTTCGAGTGTTCTATTTATTTATTTATTTATTTATTTATTTATTTAATTATTTGATTGTTTTGTTTATTTTTAATTATTGTTATATATTTAATTTTTACTTTTCTGAGAACGTTATAGTTTTCTTTTTCTGATGCTCATTCTTTCATCGATATGCCTTGCCTTTCTTTATCTTCTTTTGTTTGATTCGGGGCACACTTTTCTTCTGTTTTTGATCGAAAATTTTTGATTTCATGTGAAGATCTGATTGAGAACGTGGGACCACGTATGTTTAATATCGATGGCGAATGATTCAATATCGATATGGTTACACAGATGTCATGATCGCTTCCAAACAGTGCACATGACTTTTCGTGCGTTCTTCCGGTCTGCTTAAATAATTATGGTGTTCTGATCAGTCGATTGATGACGTGACTAGAATACCTTTGATTTTGAACGTTCTAAAACGTTTTACTTTTTATGTCTTTTTCGTTCTTTCCGCTTCTAGAAACCGTTTTTCGCCTAATTTTATTTCACTTCATTATGCCCACTTTTTGAATATCATTTTTCTTACATTCTCCAAATGTTGAACCAGAGTTTCTAGCATTTGTTCGATTTCATTGATTTCAATTTTTTCGACGCCTTTTCTACTTTTTATATCTTCTTAAATATTAGATCGGCGTCCGATAAGGACAGCTTTGAAGTGCCATGTTGTGTTGGCTGTCGTCTAACCTTTTCTGTTCAATTTTTTGTTGTTTTTGATTCTGGTTATGTCTATATATGCCCTGCACTTGTTCATTTTCTCATTTTTTATTTTTGCTTTTATTTTTTATTCAGCGGGTTGCGGCACCGCTCAGTTTTCCTGCGACGGTCGATGCGTGCCATTGAAATGGAAGTGCGACGGCGAGACGGACTGCGCGGACGGTTCGGACGAGTTGTCCTTTTGCGGTGGGACCCATTCTGCATTTATGCATAATTCTATATTTTCACAGTTTCTAGTTGTTTACTCGTTCGAATTTTTCAAAGTTGAGTCATAGTCTCCTCGTATTGTTATAATAAATAAGAAAATAAACAGGAAATAAATTTTTATAACGGAGCCCACTCCAGCTCGTTGCGCTTCGGACGAGTTTCGCTGCCAGTCAGGGCGGTGCCTACCGAAGTCCTACCTGTGCGACGGCACCGCCGATTGCGGCATCAACGGCCAAGAGGATCGCTCCGATGAGGATCCATCAATTTGTGAGCTCCTTGCCTGATTTTTTATTATATTTTTATTTTATTTAAGCATTTTTAGGCCTGCATAAGGCGAGCTGTCCGCCGAATTTCTACTCCTGTCGTCACGAGGCCCGATGTATTCACTTGTCGCAGTTCTGCAATGGCATCGCCGACTGTAACGACCGATCTGATGAGCATCACAAGTGCGAGGACTGTGGGTCATCAAAATTAATTAATTAATTTAATTAAATTTTATTTTTTTTAAACTTTTATTCAGGTCCGGCGTTTCAGTATCTCATGTCGTGATATATCTTTGGAATTTTGGCGAAAAACCCACAAAAATTGCATAAAATTTGCAGTTCGCTAGGGGTACTGCAGAGTGCGCCGCGCTCTTTTGTTCTAACTATCGTTGAAGAGTCGATTGTAAGGTCGTCGCCCATATGCGTTTGCGGCGTAGAAGGCTTCTTTAATTTGAATCTGGAATTTGAGTCTGAGTGGAGCAATTTTTATCCTTCTTTTTCAAAAATTGACTTTTTGAAATTTTTTTTTCTCATAAAAAATGTTCCAACTTTTAGGGCACAACATCACTTGTCACTATGGCGTCGGCCTTACGTTGGATGGTCCGGTCTGCTACTGTCCCACCGACCAGGTGTCCGTTGGTGATCGCTGTGAACCGGAGCAGAAATGTGCTCGCCGAGCCAAAGGCGAGTGTAAAAGCATTAGACATTTTTTCAAATACAAAATGGCTGATAAATGTAAATAAAGAAATAAGATTTTTCACGTTTTTTGGGCGGTTTTCACAGATTTCCTTAGAAAAGGACCCGTTCTCATGACTAATTTTGAACTTCAACCCGAATTTTCTTATGTGCTTGACAAGAACAAGCTGAATGTTCAAGAACTCGACTGCGGACGAGTTACCGCCCCCGCTGTCGGTCCCGCGTTAACTCGTACGCTGCTGGGCTCTCCCTCTCCCAAGCTTTTATGGAGCTCATTTGGCAAATGTGTGCTCCGGAATTTTATTGAAGGGGCTTTGTATTCAATAATAGTTGAATTTTTATTTTTATTTTATTCATTAGATTTATATTTAATTTATATTTTTATAATTTTTCTAGGCCAGGCTCCAATCTGCTCCCAGCTGTGCCGAGATCTCGACAACGGACTGGTCGAATGCGAATGTCGCGACGGATTCAAACCGAACGGAAGTTACTGTGATCCAAGTGAGTTTTTATGGGAAATTTCGAATTATTTAGATCAAAAATATTTTAAAATCGATTTTTAGTGAAAAACAATCCATGATGTCAATCTCATTGTTTTTTATTTGAATTGTTATCAAAATGTTCTAAAAAAAATCGATGAAAACAGAAGCTGGAGGCGAAAAAGCAAATAGAGATGCTTAGATATGATACAATGTGGTAAAAAGTGTTACAAAGTGAAAGTAGTAGTGTATTATAAAACTAAATGTAAAAAGTTTTGATCATAAATAATTCATATAACTGATAAGTGATTAGGTTATCATTGCACCCTATCTCCCTGATGCGACAAGGCCACGCCCATGCTAGGTAGCTGTAAACCGCAAATCAGCCTAAAACTCCCAGTCTGTTTCAGGAGACCCTCTGGGTAACCTGGTGGCGTTGATCGGCAACACCTTCGCGATGACGTCATCGGTGAAATGGGACGAGTTTCCCGGTCGATACCTGCGAACGGTGAACCAAAATCGTCGAGTCATCGCGGCCACCATGAACACCAATCGGAATTGGATCTGCTATCTGATGGCCGCAGTGAAAGTGGTGAGGAAAATGGGCGGAGCCTAGGCGAGAATCGCATCGCGACGCGACGGTGTGTTAATCTCCGATCGTTGCAGGACCCACGCACGTACGCTTTCATGGAATGTTCGCGGATCACCAAGAAGTCAATGAAGGTCATGGTCACGGATATTTCGGCCAGTTTTCCGTTTGACGGTGGGTGGAACTTGATCGGATTTTTCCGTTTTCCATCGCGTCGCTGCGCGATCGAGGTCCAAATTGGGACCTGCGTTACCGTAACCATTTTGTTCGTCTTAATTTCCATCTTTTAGAAGTGCGCTCCTTCCGTCACGACCCTGTCGGTGACAACTGGCTGTTTCTGGTCGGTCGAACTCGCCTGGTTATCTGCCGGAATGCTGAACCTGTCATGAAAAAATGTCGAATTATTGTCGATGACGTCGACATCGAAGATTTCGTGGTGGACTCGTCCTTGGGGTAAGATTTTTTTTTTTCTTTTTTATTTTGTGTTTATTGAATTTTTTAGAGACTCGAGTCTCCCTACCTTGTTGTTCTAATGATTCTGCTAATCGATTTTCCTTTTTATACAACCTGTTTCTCTATTCTCCAATTTTATTGCGTTAACATGCGATGATGCACAGTTACAGACCCTGATCCATGAATGGCATCCCCCATAGAACCCGAACATGAATCATCAACCCGTTCTGGGGTTTATTCAGGGGTTATTCGTGGTTTATTTGGCGTTGACACGGCGTTACTATTGTAGTTCGTCTCTGAACTCCGCCGCGACAGTGAAGTGTTACCTACTGTCTATAAACCTCCGATAACCCCTAAATAAACCCTGGAGCGCGTTGTTGATGAATCAGAGTTTACGCTGCTCTTGCGGTCATCGAACCCTCTTCAAGCAGGTCATTTGTGTTGGACTTCTGAATTCTCTGGATTTTCTCTCTGAATTTTGAAATCTTGAAAAAAAAACTTTGAATTTTTAGCTTACGGCGGGTTTACCGTTCACAAATTTTACAGATTTTACTGATTATTTGAAAACTTTATCCCAACAGACCCATCAAGGTATGATTTTGGTGTCTTTCTGTCCACTCAGCGGCTGACAAAGTAGATTTCCTCTTGTTTTTTAATGTTTATTTCACGTGACTGAAGGACTTTCTGGCCTTTTTTCATGCAGACTCTTACGGTGTGAAGAATATAAATGTGAATATGAATATATAAATTTAGTCTCATCTTCTACTCAACCATCGGACGAGGTGCAGGTGTATGGCGGGTGAGGTACGAGAACACCACCAAGATCAGTATGTCAGAGCGAGCGCTTCAGATGCCAGGCGGTAAGTTTACATGGGCTGATGAGAAGGTCTTTTGGTCGCTCAACTTCTTATTATGCTTATAATGTAATTTATTTACCTCACCCTCAGTGTTAAAATGATCCTGATAAACAAAAATCCAAAAAAGCGAGGTGGTTGGGAAAAAGGTCTGCCACGTGAAGATAAGATGAAAAATTAAGAAGATAGAAGAGATGATAGTTGTAGATGGGTAGATCTTCGGAACAGCCTTGGGACGGAACTGTACTCCAGCTCAACTCTTCCAAATTTCCGCGGTCACATTATGGAACCTGTGGGTTCGAAGGTGCTCTCTTGAAGTGGTAATTGTAATTAATGGCAAAGTGAGGACTGTTGTACTATTTATACCGTATTTGTGCCAATTTTCTAAAACACTCGAGTGACGCGTCACAATTATTCCACGGGACCAAACTCAATTATTTGTAAAAACATACATATATTCGAGGTTCGAATACACTTTTCCCAAATTCGTGCAACTCGCAGTCGATCGGATTCCCTTACCGCTTCGGTCCCTCGTTGGTGACTGTCGACTAATCCGCCCCTCCTCGTATATAAATATAAATAAAAATATGTAAATTAAATATAGCCATTTATTCTCTATTTCAACGACCTACGTCGTTGATACCGTAATAGTCGGATATGTTCTACAAACGATAGATCTCGAGTACTGAAGCTCAAATATACAAATTATTGAGTCTCTTGAATTACACTAATATATTCCATGTATAATTACGCAAGAATAGGAAGAATGGACGAGAATTCAGTAGTTGCTCTTAATCTTAAAATTGCCATAGGTTTGGCCGTGGATCCGTACTCCCGAACGCTCTACTACACAGATCGCTATTTCGAACGGATTTTCGCCATCGATTACGATCGAAACGGAACCACTCGAAGTGTGGTGCACGACAAGCGGGTGAGAAAGAATTCCATTTCTTCTTGGAATATTGCCCGAGGGCATTGCTGAATGTCTCTATTTCTCGGAGCTTTTTTCTCGATTCTCTCGATTATTTAACTAGACTGTTCGTTTACTGTTCGTTTACTATGATTACTTATATCAAATTTCAACAGTTTGAAACGATTGCAGCTGAAATACTCGACATCGCTGACATTTTTCGCCGACTACCTCTACGTGCCGAGTCGAGCCGAGCTGGTCCGAGTGGACACCGTCACCTCTCAGCTCGAAGCCGTCGACTTTCATTCGTCGCTTGAGGGATTCTTTGTGAATCACAACTTGACGACAAGAAAAGGCACTCACATTCATTCTACTCTCTTCAAAATTTTGATTTTTCGCTTATTTTTCCAAACATTTTTCGTCATTTCAAACCCAAGCCCCAACCCTTCTACCACTTTTATTCGAATCGTTGAAAGCATTCGAAGCTCTCTTCGACTGGTGCGCAGATTCCATCGAAATAGAGTGATATTTTCCGCACTACCGTATCATCGATAAACATCTGCTAACACAGATGATTCGAATAAAAAATGGTAAAATAATATAAAATAAATAAAATATGAAAATAAATAAATATTATAAAGAAAATAATGAGGGAGGTAAACGAAAAATCCTTTGTTACCGTCGAACTGATTTTTTTGAATTTTAGTCTGATAAATGATTCTAAAAAATATTTCCATCGAATAGAAACATACGACCATAGAAACATACCGAAACATACGAGAATGAACATGGTCTTTCCAATTGTGAAAAAATGTATATTTTTACGTACATGATCCGTGGTGGCTGCTCTTTTTTTCTAATTCAAGCTTGAAACTCCTCATCAACTCTACTTTGTTCGAAATATTTCCTTGAATTTTAGTAGAATGAATAAAATAAATAATATCTAGAATAAATATTTTTATATTTGTTTTTAGAGGTGGCTTGACGAAAGTACCATTTTTATTGGATTTTAGTGGAATAAATAAAGTAAATAATATCTTGAATAAACATTTTTATATTTGTTTTTGAAGGGGCTTGACGAAAATACCATTTTTGTTGAATTTTAGTAGAATAAATATAATGAATAATTTCTTGAATAAACATTTTCATATTTGTTTTTTAGAAGCGGCTTGATGAAAGTACCATTCCCTTTCTCTTGACTCATCTGCCGCCTAACCTATTCCAGAATGACTTTTCAAATTTACACAATATCCATTTCAAATAAATGTATAGATTTTTTGACATAATTGATTTTTTTCTGATATTCCGATATTTCCCTTTAGTTGATCGAGGATGCCTCTCGGGTAATGGCGGCTGTTCGGACATTTGCGTAGCCGATGGAGAATCTTTTCAAATTTCCATAGGGAAAATAAATATATAGATTTTTCTATGCTCGGATGAGTTTGAAGTGTTCGGACATTTGCGTGATTATTTTGAATAATTATTTTTATATTTATTTTTTTATAAATATTGTTATATTGTTTTAGGACGGAACGTCGCTCATCAACGGCAAATGCACGACAAACGCCATCGGTGAAAGTGTACTGTTGTACTCACGACTATCTCCGATGTGGATTCATGGCGTGCGATTCGATTCAAGCGGTCATACGGTAGGGTCCTTTGAGTGGTCATACGGTAGGGTCCTTTGAGTGGTCATACGGTAGGGTCCTTTGAGTGGTCATACGGTAGGGTCCTTTGAGTGGTCATACGGTAGGGTCCTTTGAGTGGTCATACGGTAATCCTTTGAGTGGTCATACGGTAGCGTCCTTTGGGTGGTGATACGGTAGTCTTTCGAGTGGTCATAGGGTAGGGTTCTTTGAGTAGTCATACGGTAGGGTCCTTTGAGTGGTCATACGGTAGGGTCCTTTAAGTGGTCATACGGTAGGCCTCTGAGTGGTCATACGGTGGGGTCCTTTAACATTTTCGCGTAATTAATTTTTGCTTAATCAATTTAAAGTCAAATAGGCCAATTATAGAAAAATATAAACTTGACCAGTTTCACTGAGGAGTCCCGGTAAAGACTCTGCATATTTTTTCTAAGTGCGTCTAAGGGAAGCTATAAAATTTTCCAAAAGAAATTCAAAAAAATTTCATTCTTTTCTCGACAGACTCCGGATGGTCCGTTGGAGTTTTTCTAGAACAAATGTTCTTCGAATAAAATTATTTTTTATTTTTTCACAGTACTGTCATTTTTTGCAGTGTTACGACTGGAAAAGTGTCCATTTCCCAATTTCACCAGAAGATTTTACATCAATATTATGGTTGCTATACATCAATTGGCGCTTTTTTTCAACCGCGTGGTACAGCGAGAAGAGGCGCCGCTGACACCTGCGCGGTCAAGCGATCGATCCCAGCCCGGGCTAAACAGATCTTCCTTCCATCCCTCTGGGGTTGGGTAAATTGGAACCAGACTTGTCTAGGAGGGTTAAGGTTTTGACATGGTATCGCGGCTAGCCGCGCAAGAAATTGTATAGGCCAAATACGTATTCACCATGCCTCTACGATTCTGATTGAAACACGAGTGCGTGGCGCGTCCTCAAGGTACTGATCGACGACGACACCTTTACCTTTGCCTTATTTTTTAACTGCATATCCTTGAAGTGCCTATTTTTGCTAAAAAATAAATAAAAATAAAAATAAAAATAGAATTTGCAGACGGGCTCAGCGATTCCGTCCATTCTGTCGCCGAAGCGTACCGCGGTATTCACCGTGGACTCGTTAACCGACGAGATTTACGTCTTCGATGAAGCCAGATCGATCATCTACAAGAGGGCACTTCAAGGTGGCAATATTACCGTAATCACCAAGAACGGTAATCTTTCACTCGCTCTTTGATTTTGCTTTTTTTTTTCGGTTTTTTAATTAATAATATTGTTGTTATATTAGGCGTTCGTCATTTGACGTGTATGACATTTGACTCGGCGTCCGGAAATCTCTACTATGGCACGCGTCCTAATGGTGAGATTTTTTGTTCTATTTTCACTGAATTTTCTAAAATTTCAAAAAAAAATTCAAATATAAATTATAGGGTTCTCGTTCACTATGAATTTTACCGTAAATAGATAAAAATAATCGTAGATTATACTCCCAGGATCTCGTCCATTCAGTATCAGACACCGTGGGGCCGGTCACGTCTGTACGAGTTATCATGGTGACGCTGGCGTGGTGAACTCGTTTTAAACAGTATGGCCCCACGGTGTCTGATACTGATGAGCGACGTATAACAAGGGCCTAAGACATTTTTTAAAATTTTCCGTGATTACTTATGTTGTCTCTCGCGTGTGGCCTCGGCCGACGTCTTAAATTAAATAAATGATTAAAATGTAAAAATTAACTATATAAAACAATGTATTGCAGTGGAAGCCGCTGGAATATTCGTGTTCCGTCCGGAAAATCCGGATAAGAGACTGCAGATCACGAAAAGTGCCGGTGGAATGCATTCCTTGTTCGTGGACGCGAAGTCGAGGTCAGTTTTAGGATGAATTTTGATTTTTTGTAATAAAAATTTTAATCTCAATTTTATTTTATTTTAATTTTTTTGAAATATATCAGTATAAGAGAAAAAGATTCGAATATATAGATATCATATTTATTTCGTTTTGCTGCGGCCTAATACGGCGCGCCATGATAGAAGTGCTACTAACACCCACCCGGTCGAGTGATCGATCCCCGTCCGGGCTACCCAAATCTCCTAGCTCTTAGGGTTAGGGTAAGTTGGTACCAGACCATTCTGAGAGGGTGTAGACACTGTCGTGAACCCCACAAGACATTGTATGGGCCATGTATGCATTCACCTTGCCTCTACGATTCTTGATGAGTGACGAATACACGGCGCATCCTTACGAGACCGGTCATCACCCACCATTATACCTTTACCTTAGGGTTGTTTTGTGTGAAAATTTTTATTAGCATTTCCCTTTTTTATCACTTCTTTCTTTTCCTACTAGTTGCGTGATCACCGAGATATGAAAATTTATTTATTTATTTATTTATTTATCTATTTGCTTATTTACCCATTTATTTGTTTGTATATGTATTTATTTATTTATTCACTTCACACTGTCACGTGCGCTAAGAGGATGACAGAAAATTGAAAAACGAATGTCGAAACGTGTACGATTTTTGAAAGGTAGCGAACTGATGAACGGAAAAATTGATGAAAAAATCAGAAAAAAAAAGAAAAAATCAAAAAAATGATCAGTTCGTAGCAACATTCAGTTTTCGGATATATTTTTTTGCTTTTCCTTCATACTGGGGGTCTTTCTACATTTTATAGATATTTTAAAAACTTTTTCAAGGGGTAAATTTTTGGGGTTTAAATTTTTAATTATTCATGTGATTTTGAATTTTTGTTCAAACTTTTCTTTTTCTTTAACACTTTTTTTCACGAACTTTCCTTGTTCAAATACTAGCAACGTTTACAGAACAGAAGAATACATCTTTTTCGGGAATCTTCTTTTCATCTTCAATTCCTTATCTTCAAGTTTTCTTTTTTTTCAATTTTTGCAGAAAAAAAATTCAGGTTTCTGTTCTTCTCGAGCACCACTCAAGTTCGTCAGCATAGTATCGTCAGGGCTAACATGGACGGAACGAATCCCACGGTACGCGCCATGCTATCAATTTTTGTTGATTTTTGTAATTTTTTGTACCATTTTTATTTTTTAAAGGCCCACGTTATTACGGAGTAGTGCAATCGGTGAGAGATTCTGATTTCCAGTTCGAGTTTTTTTGCTCCAAATGGAGGGAAGCGTGTTGCAGTGGTAAGAGGCGCTACTGACACCCGCACGGTTAAGCGATCGACCTCGTCCCGGGTCAAGCAAGCCTTCCATCACTCCGCGGTTGGGTAAATTGGTACCAGGCTTGTCTGGTGATGTAAAGACACGGATATGGTATAGCGGCTGGCCCCGCATGTCGTCCTATAGGCCAATCATCTTGCCTCTACGATCCTGAATGGAAGACGAGTACATGGCGCGTCCTGATCTGCTCAACATGGCCACTTTACTTTTATCTTTATTTTTTTTTCAAATTTTTGTATTTTTCAGGTTTTGGTCAGCTTCTTCTCGTTCCATCCGCTGACCATGTCCGTTGACATTGCCGCCGAAAAGGTCTACTGGCTGGATCCATTCGAGTTCATTCTCCATCGGGTCGGCTTCGATGGCGAAGACAATGAGGTTGAATTTCCATCATTTTTTTAGTTTTTTTTCAAAATTATTCGTTTTCTACTTTGCCTTGCTGTTGTTTGAATTATCATCTCAACAACATTTTGAATCTTTCTTCTTCTAGAAACTCTCATTTTCTGCTCGTACATTGCGGACATTCGCCGTGAATCAAGGCCAGATATTCTGGACTGATGTCAGTTATTTTTCACGTTTTTTTTTCACTTTTTCTATTTTCCTATTTTCTTATTTGATTTTTTCAATTTTTATTTTTTGTTTCTATTTTTTAGAATTTGAATTACATTGACGATTTTTTCAGGACAACGGCGTCAGAAAGGTCTCTCCAAAAGCTGACGGAACGTTTGACTCCATGTTCTTGGCTTCTATTCCAACTGCTGGTCAGCTTTACCTGTACGAGAATACCTCAACAGGTAAGAACACAAACTATTTTGCTTAACTATTTTTCTGGGCGCGTGGTGCAGTGGAAAGTGGCGCTACTGACACCGACATGGTCGGGCGATCGATCCCCGCTTGGTCTAACCAGTCCTTTGATCCCTCCAGGGTAAAGTAAGTTCATACCCGGATTGTTTAGGAAGGTGAATACCCTGATCCGAAGAGAGGCTGATTCCAGCAAGTCGTTGTATAGGTCATATGCGTGCCTCTGCAATCTTAATGAAAAGCGAGTGCATGGCGCATCCTCAGGAGACTAATCAACAATGGCACGTTTCTCTTTTACCCTTAAACCATACCCCATTGGTCGGGTGACAATCGGATCATTCAAAGTAGTAACGACACACCGCTACGCTATACTACAATTTGTCAACCCACGTCGGGGGTTACGGTAACCTCGGTGTTGATGAATCGGAAGCCACAACAGGTTTGTGCAACGGATAGAAAAGGTTTCTTCGGAAATAAGCTACTAAATTTAGATTTTTAGGTTAGAAAGCTGATTTTGTAATTGATAGGGCTATTTTTATATTTTATGTTTTTTAATTTTTTTCAGCGACGTCAAGGTGCCGAAAGGATAACGGCGGATGCGAACATCTGTGCGTTTCCGAGAGCTGTTCGGACCCTCAAAAATGCAGTGGTTTCTCTACAAAATGCCTGTGTGCCAGTGGCTTTATCAGTGATAAGGACGATTCAACTCGATGTCAGGGTAAGGTTTGCTGCATCAGGATAGGGTTGGGTTATTCAAGACAGGAAAAAATTCGGTAAAAAAAACGGCAAAAAACTGAGTAGAATACACTGAAGTTCTCCCTGTTCTTGCGGGATGGTTTGCTATACCTCAATTTTTTTGAATTTTTAGATGAATTTCTCTGATGCTGAAACCAAACTACCGGTTGAGTAGACAAGAACCCGGATTTTAGCAGGGCAAAACCCTGGTAACTCGAGCAGACCAGAGTGTTTCTAGGCTTATCCTAGTTTCGTCAGTGTTTAGTCTCCCATTGGCGCGCAAACCATGATTCACCAACGCGAGGCGGGTTTATTCAGGGGTTATGCGCGGTCGATTTTCCTAGTTGTCGGCGGATTTACCACTCACACAACAGTCCCTTGGTTATTATTGTCCGTTATTATGACATTGAAAAATTCTCTAGGAAGGAAGCATTAGCTGCTTAACAAGTAAATAAATAAATAAATAAATAAATAAATAAATAAATAAGTGAATAAATAAATAAACTCATTTCCAGCCAGTCCAACCTCGGAATCGGGCAGGTGCGATGAGAAAACTCAATTCACTTGCACCCATACAGAGCTCTGTATTGACAAGGCCAAAGTTTGCGATGGCAAATGGGACTGCTACGACGGCAGTGATGAAGACATAAGAGGCATTTGTGGTGGGTTGTTATTGTTTTTTAAGGAAAAAATAAAAATAAAATAAATAAAATAAATAATAAAAATAAAAATAAAAATAAATAAATAACATTTGGGTTGGGTCATGATGGTTTTTTAAGAAAAAAAAATAAAAAGTAACCAATTAAAATAAATAAATAAATGGCATTTGTGGTGGGTTATCGATTTTTTGAGAAAACGAAATAATAAAAGAAAAAAATAAAATAAATAATAAAATAAATAAATAAATGACATTTGTGGTAGGTTGTGATTTTTTAGGAAAAAAATGAAAACAGAAATAAAAATAAAATGAATGATAAAAATAAAAGCAAATAAACAAATAAATGACCTTTGTGGTGGGTTGTGATTTAAAAAAAGCAAAAATAGAAATAAAAAATAAAATAAATGATAAAAATAAAAATGAATAAATGAATGGCATTTGTGGTTGGTCGCGATGGTTTTTTAAGAGAAAATAAAAAATAAAATGAATAATAAAAATAAAAATAAAAAATTAATAAATGTAAAGGGATGAATTGGATGGTTATGTTGAAGCCAAACCTTCTCCAAGCTTCGTCTAGTGCATAGTAACGGTCTCTAGTACTCTCTGACCTTTTTCCATGATAGTTTTCCAGAAGAATATACACTATTAGTAAAAAGGTAAAGATAAGGCCTTTGTTATATCGGCGGTGAGCGCCCAGCCGCTAACCTCAGACGCTGAGCACGCGACGCACGCACGCACGCGCCCGAAGCATACAGAGCAATGCGCGAGGTGATCGACCGACCCCCAGCGAAAGCGTCAATCGCAGTGCCATGCGCAGCGACTAGAGCGTGGAAGGTACGCGAGCGTCTGCATAAGGGCCCATTCAGAGTTTTACTGCCGCAGTAACGTAAAATTAGCAGCAAAAGGGGGGATGAGCGCATTTTCGCAACGGCTGCGCGCATTCGCTCTCAGAATTTTACTGCGGCAGCGCTGCCGCGGCAAGAATACAAAACAACATAAAATGCACAAAAAATGCAAAAAATAATCGATGATGAAACACGAAATGGATCCTCTGTGTAGTGAGGTGTGGTGTACGCAAAAAATTTTGCACACATCGCTGTACACCCTACGTCCCTTTTCGGTGGCAAATCTGCTGCCGCGGCAAGGAATGTCCCGGGACATTCCTTGCTGCGGCAGCGCAGCAGAAGCAGGCCTAAAGGTGTCGGCGTTGATGAGTTCCCTGAGGACGCGCCACGCACACGTGTTTCATTCAGAATCGTAGAGGCACGGTGAATGCGTATTTGGCGTATACAATGACTTGCTGGAGGCCAGCCGCTATACCAAGTCGGTGTTCTTACCTTCCCAGACAAGTCTGGTACCAATTTACCCGAGCCCAGAGTGATGGAAGGCTTGGTTTGCCCGGGCCGGGATCGATCTCTTGACCGCGCGACTGTCTGTGGCTCCTCCTACCACTGCACCACGCGGGCTCTTTATGTTGGGGTGGTAAATTCGTGGTGATCTCGGCGAAATCTCAGGTGCGGTCCGGTGAAGGATACCTCAAAGTAGTCACAACGCGTCGCTGTTAGCTCTTCCTTTCACCGCGATTTCCTTGAATTAACAAACCGCGGTAAGGGATCCATTACGATAGCCTCGCTAGGCAACCGAAACCGTCGATTACTTTCATGAATCCGAGTCCTTGTCTCAGAAAATCAATGAAGAAAATTTTATTTGGCTGCGGCTGGTCGAGAAAAGAACGCGGTAATAATTTTCGCCCATTCCGTTGATGAATCTGAGCCTGAGCCCAGATTCATGATTGCTATGCACTCAACTAACCCTCAAGTATACCTCGATCAGTGCGGCGACCGCGGATCGAGGTATACTTGAGATCATATTGGTTGGTTTTTTCGTATTATATAGCCGTTTTTATTGCCTTACCATCCATCTTATAATTTACTCTTCTTTAGGTTTTTTCAATTTTTTGTTGTTGACCACTTTCGCTGTATAGGTACGTAGAAAAAAAGTATTTCCATGTAACAACCTCTCCGCTGTAATAGCCTGAGGCAATTTTCTCAGTTTTTTTATTTTCCAGCCGCCAGCTTTTCATGCTCTAAGGAAGAGTTCAGATGCGATTCAATGACGTGTATTCCCAAGCATTTGCTTTGCGACGGACGAGCCGATTGTGAAGATCGCAGTGATGAAAAGTGGACGGTTTGCAAAGGTAAGCAGAAAAATCGATATTTTTATTTAGTTTTTTATTTTTCTTATTTATTTTTATTTATTTTTATTCAGTTTTATCAAGCATTTGTTCGTGTACCGGAAGATTACTCCTTGTGTGAAATTCAAAACCTCACAAATAGTCTACATATCTCGTTCACTTAGAAAACGGATGTCGCCCATGTAAACCTGCCCCGGATTAAAGAATGGTTTATATGCCCGCTACGAACCCTGTATTATACCCTGAACGGCAATCAAACCGTGATTCATCAACGCGCGCCGCCGGGTTTACTCAAGGTTCATTTGCGGTTTGTTCAAGGACTCAGAAACCTTGCCGTGCCAGATGAGTGTGTTAGAGACCATATAATTCTCGTGGCATTGATGAATCAAGATTTCGGCTCCAATTGGGGTATATCTCTGGGATAATGGCGAGTATAACAATAATGAATCTAGACCTGAATGGACTACGGCCTCGAGAAGATAACCATTCACAGAAAAATGGTTTACTTATAGGTGTAGCAAAGGTAAAAGAGAAGGGTCACCTCATTAACCCACGTTCGTGGTACGGATATAACCAATAATTGACCTTATTTACCTATATACTGGGATTCGCTGTAGCTCATGAACCCAGCGGTGTCTATAGGTTGTTATTTAGAGGTTACCTTTACAGTATCCTTTGGGTAGATCGATCCCCGCCCAGGTTAACCAAACCTTCCATCCCTCCGGGGACGGGTAAATTGTTACCAGACTCGATTGGTAAGATATACACGCGAATTTGAACAGCGACTGACACGCAAAGTAATTGTGTAGGCTGGATGCGCTGTTCATCATGCCTGTACGATTCTGATTGAAGAATGAGTGCACGGCGCATTCTCTGTGGACTGGTCAACACCCAAAAAATTTATTTAAAAAAATTTTTTATTGCAGACCGAGTACAAAATTGCCTAAATGGCACATTTGCTTGCGCTCCGACGAAACAGTGCCTGCCGAACAGTTGGAAATGCGATGGAAGAGTCGATTGTCCGGATCGATCCGATGAACGGAATTGCGGTAGGTTTACTGTAGAAGAATTTTTAATTTTTATAAGTTTATTTATTCATTTATTCATTATGCACGGAAACGTGTGCAGTGGAAAGGCGGATGACGATATATCATGAATAACCTACTGTAGTCAGAAAAACGGTTAATAACAAACGAAAAAATTAATAATAATAATAATAATAATAACTAAAACTAACAATTATTGTCCTATAACTAATAATAATTGTCCATACTCTTACTTTAATAAATAAAATATTATTTAGAGTCCCGAGAATGCGATGCCGATCACTTTCAATGCCTCACCGGTCAGTGTATTCCACTGCGTTGGGCATGCGATGGTCGTGCCAACTGCCGAGACGGCTCGGACGAGTTGCACTGTCTTGAGGTGTGTGTTGCTTTGTGGGTTAAGGTAAACCCAGTGGAATTTAGGTTTGGTATCTTTCCAAGAGGGAAACATGTAGATTTAGATTCGGGGTAAATCTTTTCCTGGAATAGGCTATGGGAAACGGAGGAAACTATTGGTTTGGCATCATTTCAAGAGGTTCACTTGGAGATTTGGGGTCTGGGTATATCATAGAGAGATCGAGTAAATCATATCCTCGGATAAGTTAAGGGAAACCGAGGGAGCTGTTGGTTTAGCATCTTATCATATCAGCTAATCAGGTTATCAGGTGAATATCACAGGGGATTGAGTAAATCACATCCTCGGATAAGTTAAGGGAGACCGAGAAAATTCTTGGTTTGGCATCTTATGATACCAGGTTATCAGATTATCAGGTGATATATCACAAGAGATTGAGCGAATCATATCCTCGGGGCAGTTAAGGGAAACCGTGTTAGCTCTTGGTTAAGTATCTTTTCAGAAGGTTCACTTGTAGAATGACGATCTGGGTAGATGATAGGGGGGGATTGGGTAAATGAGTCTTGGGTACGTTAAAGGTAACCGGGAACTCTTGGATTTGCATCTTTACAAAACGCTTACTTGGAGATTAGGGGATTAGGTAAATCATAGGAAGATTCGATAAAGCATATCGTGGGGTAGGTTAGAAAACACTGAAGAATTCTTTTAGTTTAAATTTTTCTAAGAGGTTAACAACCATATTTAGGGTTTGAGCCAAAATTTTCTGGGGTAAGTTATTGAAAACACACAGGTAGATATTGGTCTGGCATCATTCCAGAAGCTTTCTTGTAGATGTAGGGTTTGGGTAAATCTAACCGCTGCTGGTTTAGGGTTGCAGAATCGGTCGTGAGTTTCGCTGTGATCCGTCGTCGGCCTGTCTGCCTATCGCACTGAAATGTGACGGAGTGCCGGACTGTGCCAATGGCTACGATGAGCAGAATTGTGCCAATATAAGTGGGTTTATTTATTCAGCTATTTATTTTTTATTTATTGAAATAGGTCACTTCCGCCGGTAGATGAAAAAAGGTAAGATAATGTGACGGAATCTAGTCTCCTGAGCTCTTAAATTCTTACGAAACGCCATATATATCTCCTTGATGTTTTCGCTATTTGCAAATATTTGATCTATGGTCATGTCATTCTGTTTGTATCTTTCTCATTATTCGAGTTATTGTGTTTTGGTTACTGACTGCCAATAAATAAATAAATAAATAAATAAATAAATGACCCACAGCCGCGCTTCCTGACATACAGGACCGGACTGCCGCAGCGGTAGAACGGCGCCAACGGCGCTTTCCTGTGCCGAAACCGCCGTTTTTCTATATTTTCTTCGAAAACGGCTTATTCGTAGAATCAGATGTGTATTCGAACTTATAAATTGTATCTTGAGAACTACCATTGCCAGCCTTTTGATCGTTTGCAGTAGCAGTTCCCTTGGTACTTTTTGATTTTCTGATGATTGATGTAATGGAACGAAGAATTTTCTCCTTTTTCCGTTTCTTTTGAAGCACTGTGAGCCGCTTACAGTCATACGAATAATGCAAAATTGCTCCTTCCAAAAGGTCATGCCTCTGGTCGTGTCTCCAAGGACATTTTATGATTCCTGTTGAAAATTACTCCTATAAAAACAAGTAAAAAACAACAAAGACGTCCATTATACTGATTGACTGGGGAATAATTGGTGTAGTTTTCTCGTGGTGTTCCTTAACAATTGTAGATGCCCATCTTCTTATGGGAGCTGAAAATTGCCAACCAGAGTTAGGAACTGCAGTACCGGACGCGCCGCAACGATAAAACGGTGTCAGCGGCGCTTTTTCGCGCAAAAACCGCCGTTTTTCTATATTTTCACTGAAATTCAATTATTCGTAAAAATAAGCATGAATTTGAACTCGGCAGCTTTATCTGTATCTTTTCTCACGCAAATTTTTCATGAATTCAGAGCGTTTTCATTTTTATTATAATTCAATACTTTCAATAATAATGTGATTTTTCGATTTTTCATATATTTTTTCACGCAATATTTTTTAGTTTTCCATATAATATTTTGTATATTTTGATCGTGTTATTTTTATTTTTAATTAACATTTTGGTTTTGTATTCGTGAAACTTGTTAACAAGCGATTTTTTGACCCCTCGATTTTCGATCCTTTACCCGTTTGATTCCTCGACTGGTGACTCCTTGCTGACAGCCCCTCCTCCGGCCGGGCTACCACGCAGGGACCCCGTTGGATATGCGGCGTGAGTGAATTGAGGTTGACTCGGACCGGGTCACCACGCGGGGACCCCAAAACAGCGTTTTTCGCTGATGGCGCCGCTGGCGCCGTTTTGCCATTGCAGTACGTCCGGTACTGTACAATTTTTAATTTTTTTCATGTGATAATTACAGATCGATCTAAAAATTATTAAAAACAATAAACAAAACCTAAAACCACGAAAAACCTTATGTCTACGAATTTCTTCTCTTGCTTTTCTAGGGCTAACGTGACTTAGGAGCTTCTCCAGGGGTTCTAGGAAATTTTAGAAGTTGAAAAAATATTTTCTATATTTTATTCAGCGAAAGTGCTCATTATACAACCTTAGAAAGTGAATAACTAGTGGTAAGGTAACTTTAGAAAAAAAGGTATCCAATATGGGCAAAGCATCTCTCGACTCATCAGCTCATCCATAATAGGGCAGCCTTCTGAAAGAAAGGGAAATTACGGTAGTCGTCGTTACCGTAATCTCTATCGATTCTTACGAGAAAATGCATCCGACAATGATCTCGCCGTCCTCGAGGTGATATCCGCATCCATAGGACTTTATAGATTTGTCGAACTGAAAAGTGGATTTTTTACTCGAATCAAAGTCGGCTGGGTATAGTTATACCCTTTCGTACCCCTTCAGTGGGCATTTCGCTGAGTACGTAGTTCAGCAGAGTGCTGATCATTATGCAGCCGGAAACCGCGCTGAAATTGGGAATGGCTTAAATTTTTATATAAATTTCAATTTAATTTTAATTTTTTGTTCAAAAATAAAAAACATACTCCTTCCGGCAGACGTAGGCCGATAGTCCGTCGTCCAGCTCAGGTATCAGGCCACTTTTTGCCGCCTCTTTTGCTTTGTCAAAGAGATCACAGGTGGCAACCTGATTTTTTATCGATTTTTTAAGTAAAAAAATGAATTTTTAACGAAACTAACTAGACCGGGTTTGACCCTGGCTGCATAGACCGCATAGGCGCTCGATACCGACCAGGGGAGGTTGCAGGTGGCTGAAAATGCGTTTTTTTTTCGGAATTCGCAACTTAAATTTTTTATTATTTTATTTTGTGAACTCACGTTCGACGTATTGATTTCCGATATATTGATTTCCGCTATATTGATTTTCGATATATTGACGTTCCACATAGGGACCAACCGTGATCTCTGGGGTTAGGCAGATGAGCTAAAAGGATTTTTAAAAAATTAAAATTTTAAAAAATTATAAATATTAAATTATTTTTCAACGAAACTTACCACAAGGGAGAGTTTCATCGAAGAACCGCAGGTTGCCCTGCTGATTGCCCTCTTATATTCCCGAGGTCAACCCCGCCCCTTCTGAAAGGTAAAAGGTAAGGGTAAAAATGTCGGCGTTGATCTGTCGCCTGAGTTCGCGCCGTGCATTTGTGTTCCATTCAGAGGCTTGGTGAATGCGTGTTTGGCCTAGGGGGCCAGCCGTTATACCAAGTTACTGTCTTTACCTTCTCAGACGAGTCTGGTACCAATTTACCCGACCCCGGAGGGATGGAAGGCTGGGTTATCCCGGGCCGGGATCGATCGCTCGACCGTGCGGGTGTCACTAGCGATTTTATCACTGAACCACGCGCGCCTTCTCTATGAGGTATTGTACAGGAAGGTATTTTGCCGAGGTTTCTGTTCAAAGAAAATTTGCAAAAATAGCGACCTAGGCAGGATTCGAACCCTTACACCTTCCTCAGTCCTTTCTGGATGCTGATCTGCATCTCACCGATCCTGCCCTCCTCCAGTCCGCTTTGGCATTACCTAGTACCGAGACGAGTGTGAGAGCGTGGCCACAGTTCCGCTTGCGTGCGGCTGCGTCGCGGTAGCCTGTTTGCAGACTTTATTAGGGAAAAATCTCTAACAGAATAAGTTGAAGCTTACGTTAAATCACTGGAAACTATAGAACACTCATCAAAGAACTTACGAAAAGCAATAGTAGGACACGCATGGTGCAGCGTCAAGAGGCGCCAGTGCTACCCGCACGGTCAAGCGATCGACCCTCTCACAGGCTAAACCCAACCCTCCATCGCTTTGGGATTGGGTAAATGGATACCAAACTTGTCCGGTATCCGGTAGTCGTTGCATAGGGCAAATTCGCATTCACCGTGTCTCTGCGATTCTGAGAGGAAGTCGAGTGCATGGACCCAATGGAGGGTAGAGACGCAGAGGACGCAGCAAAGTATACTTGTAGGCCGCGTCCTCTGCGTCTCTAACCTCTCCTTGACTATTTCGATGCAAATTTGTTGGAAGTAAATGGCTCAAAAACGATTGTAAATGACGGAATTTTTCCGGAACTTTTCAATACAATTCTCTAGCAATTACCTTTAACACTTTTATATTTTTTTTTTAATAATTTTAATTTTCTAATCTCCAGGTTCTACCCGCTACTGCCGAAAACTGAACGAGTACCTCTGTCGACGCGAGCAACGCTGCATCCGTAGAAGTGCCGTCTGCGATGGCGTCGACGACTGTGTCGATGGTCAGGACGAGAGAATATGCAGTAAGTTACCCTATACCCTAAAACCGGTACCCTATACCCTTTGGTAAGCCCCAACTGGGTTTCAGACGGCAAAAAGTGTGCGCTGGGAATGTTCGCGTGCAAAAACGGCGACGAGTGCATCGCCGGTCATCTGGAGTGCGACGGTGTGGCCGATTGTGCTGACGCTAGCGATGAGCATGAACATTGCTGTGAGTTTTTCTTTCTTTTCTTTTTCACTTTTCTCTTTTTCTCCTTTTTTTTAATTTGTGGAAGGGCGTGAAATAAGTTAATGCTCCTATTTGTCTGCATGATACCGTGGTAGGAAGCGCTACTGACACCCATACGGTCAAACGATCGATCCCCGCCCTGGCTATCCAAGCCTCCCATCCACCCGCGGTCAGGTAAGTTGGTACCAGACTTGTCTGGGAAGGTAAATATGCCGGCCAAACACAATACACTAATACCTTTTACCTTTATTTGCCTTGTTCGGTGAGTAGAATATAACCCAAGTGGAGGACTAATAGGGCAAAAGTAATCGGGTATAATGTGCTAGGTCCCCAAAGAGCCTCGCCCTCCTCACGACTAACACCAGCAGCAGTTCAAAGCTTCCTTGGATGATTCCAGACGGAAGACGAGTGCGTGGCGCACCCTCATTGAACTGATTGGTGCTGATCAGTTTATCTTTACCTTTACCCTTCATATGAAGTGAACGCATTCGTTGTATGGCTAACGAACTTTTATTGTTTATTCCAATCAAGGCCTTGTTAGGTCCTCAAACATACACCCCGGTGCAAAATTATAGGTTCACCCCGCGATTTGTCCATAAGTGTTCAAAGAACCTATTGAGGGGATCTAGTAGCATTACTGTCATATTCCTCACCATCAAAAACCTGGATATAAAAATTCTGGGCGGAATGTCCTGTCATTGTAAGACACTACAATTCTTAATTGAAAAATCAGAGATAATGACCGGTGCAAAATCATAGGTTCACTTCATTAAGAAGCTCTCTATTTTTAAAAATATGATTATTGATGTTAAGTTTAGTACTTTGTTACGTTACCTTTGTTATAAACAACATCAAACATTCTGTGTGGCATACTTCGAATAAGATTATCAAGATCAGTTTGCTCTACATGAGCCCAAGCGTCAAGAATGGCGTTCTTCAGATCAGAAACCGAGGTGCACGTGGTGCCGTTCTTGTAAACATTGTGAACAAAAATGCCCAACAAATTTTCCATCGGGCTCAGATCTGAAGAACAACTGGGCCACGCTAAAAGTTGGATTCTGTTGGAATCGAACCAACTCGTAGTTGACCTCGACACGTGTATGGGAGCATTGTCTTGCTGGAAGATAAGATTGTGCTTACGAAATCTTCTCAAGTTAGAGAGGTGTTCTTCTAGCACATTCTGATAATCTTGGCTGTCCAAATTACATGGAACAAACTCCAAAGCAACAAGTCCATATCCGGGAAGTGCAGCCCAGACCATAAAACTTCCACCGCCAATGTTGCGTCTAGAGAATACTCGTTTCTCCTTTCTTAGATCTCTCCAGTAGTTCTTGTAGTCGTCGGGCCCATCGAGGTTTTACTTTTTCTCATCGGAAAATATCACCTAAAAACTAGAAATGCTTTTCTATGCGCACGACTTATGGGCAAATCGCCGGGTGAACCTATAATTTTGCACCGGGGTGTAGGTAACTAAGTCAGTAACGGAAAAAGTGAAGGGAAGGTTTACGGTTAAAGGTTAAAGGTTTAATTGTGAATGCTGAGGACCGCGACGTCTTAAAGGTCGTTCACACTTGGCAGCAGACCAGCGCGGTGATGCCCTCGTTTGGGCAGAGACGCAGAGGGAGCGGCGTCGTATCGGTGGGTGGACAATTGAATTAAAATCTCCTCAAATAGGTGAAATATCCCCGAATGGGTGAATTCTCCCCGAATGAGTAAAACCTCCCCAAATGAGTAAAATCTGTCCGAATGGGGATATGAACGCAACATATTCACTTCGCATTGTTCATAAGCCTCGTCAATATCCATGTTTTTGAAGAATTCTACCCATTTGAGAGTACTTTTCCCAACGGTACCGTTCTACCTGACGCGAGGACTTGGCGAGGATTTCTCTCGGCCATTTGAGTGGAAGTTGCGCGACTTACCGCTGCTCTGTTTGGCCATTCTTTGTATTATATTATAAGGAGTTTTTAAATTGCAGCATTCAACGCTAAAGTAGTGGAGGCGCGTTGTCGAGCTCCGGATATCACCTGCCGAACGTTTACTGGAATCGTTTGTCTACCTGCTTCTAAGGTAGATTTTTGATATAAAATTTAAAAAAAAATAAAAAATTAACAGTAAACAATCAATTTTTACAGATCTGCGATGGGAACCCAGACTGCTTTGACGCGAAGGACGAGGAGTTCTGCGGTTATGAGCAACAACGGTAATTCCTATCTGAAAATTTTAAAATCTTTCTCGACATGCATGGCTCAATCTTTGAACTGAGCGCATAGCGCTGACAGAATCATTCATATGTTTCATCCTTGAATGAGCTTGCAAGCTGTTAGGCGACTCTCCTTAGGGCCAGCGTGGTGCAGTGGTTGTAGGCGCCACTCATACACACATGGTCAAGCGATCGATCCGGTTGGGGCAACCTATGCTTTCCATCTCTTCAAGGTTAGGTAAATTAATACCAAGCTTGTCTATGAACGTAAAAATACTGACTAGGTATAGTGACAGGATCCCGCAAGTCATTATATAGACCAAATACGCATTCATCAACCTTCTACGATTTTGAATGGAAGACGAGTGCATGGCGCGTCCTTAGGGGACTGATCAACGCCGATGCCTTTACCTTTTCTAGCTTTTTCTGAGTAAATACTTCAGCCTTTACTCTTCTACAGTGAATTATTCATTGGATTGTATCTATTTATTTACAATTTTATTTGAGAATTTATTTAAATTTTAATTTACTTAAAAATAAATAAATTGACCGTGATTAATCTGTTAGATCAAAGGTAAAGGCAAAGGTAAAGGTATCGGCAATGCTCAGTTGGGGTCAGCCCAGCTCAGCTATACCAAGTCATTTTCCTTACCTTCCCAGACGCGTCTGGCGCCAATTCACCTGACCCCGGAGGGATGGAAGGCTTAGTTAACACGGGCGGGGATCGATCGCTTGGCCGTGCGGGTGGTGTCAGTGGCGCCTCTTACCACTGTACTACGCGTACCCTTAGATTGTTGATTATTATTGTTGAATTTACTTAGATCTTGCATGGAACTCGAATGTCAGGACGCATGCTACGTTCAGCCACGCGACAACACCTTTACCACCGTCTGTGGGTGTGCGGCGAATCGCACCTTAAAGGACGACGGCAAAACTTGCGAAGGTACGGTCGCTTTTTATTTCTATTTATTTATTTTATTTTATTTTTATTTCTATTTTTTCTTTCATTTCTTTCTTTATTTCTTTTTCTTTTAGCTTTTTGATTTTATTTTTATTTTTGTTTATTTCTATTTTTCATTTTAAATGTTTAAGAAATATTCTCAAGACTTTCAAATGTCTGGTGGTCCTTCATGGAGAGGAACTGCGAATAAAAAAGTCAAAAATGAACGAGGAAAAAAGCTCGTTTCATCCCTTAATTTTATACGAACAAAATAAAAGAAATAGTTGAGCCTCCTTGGAACTCGTCGGCAAGAAAGGAAGGCTCTTAAAAGAATCAAAAATCAATGAAAAAGGATTAAACCCATTCTGACATCGGAAAATTTCCACTATGATAAAGACATCTAGGGAATCAACCCGAAAATGTTATAGTTCTGACGAACACATATTCCTCAAACTTGAAATTGAAAAAAAATTAAAATTGAAAAATGTAAAATTAAAAATTTCTTCAAGCGCTGTCATTAGATAAAGAATTGTTGGCTTCTTTTTATGTTTGTATTTTTTCGTGAGCTTATTGTAGTAGCTGTATTTTACCCACCGATAAGCTGCATTTTTTCGGAGTTTTCTTTGTGTTTCTATTTTATCTATTTTATTTTATTTTTCCTTTTGATCTCGTCTCTGCAGCCTCTCAGAAGCGTCCGTGTGACTTCGGCTCGTGCTCACAACACTGTATCATCCATTCGAATTGGACGTCGCATTGTTTCTGCGAGAGTGGCTACCAGATGATGCCCGACGGGTTGGTTACTTATTTTATTTATTTTCCTTTACATTTTTATTTGGACCTGCGCGGTAAGTAGTTAGAGGCGCTGCTGACACCTGCACAGTGCAGCGATCGATCCCAGCCAGGGTTAACCAAGCCTTCCGTCTCTCCGACGTCGGGTTAATTGATATCGGACTCATCTAGTAAGGTAAAAACACTGGGTCGGTATAGTGAGTGGGCCCCAAGTCATTGTATAGGTCAGATGCACATTCATGCCTCTGTGATTCTGAATAAAACACGGAATGCGTGGCGCGTCCCAGGAGATTGATGATCGCCTGCACTTTTACCTTTACCTTTGAATCGATACTCTTGGGTGCCTTCTTTGCTCTATATGCCGTGCGGAGGCAGAGGTTACTGATGTATTTATTTACACATTTATTTATTTATTCTAATCTCCGATTAGCGAGTGCCCGCGTGGTTTAGTGGACAGAGGCGCTGCTATCGCCCGCACGGTCGAGCGATCGACCTTGGCTGGGGCCAACCAAGCTTTCCATCCCTCCGGGTAAATTGGTACCAGACTTGTCTGGGAGGGAAAAGACACTGACTCGGTATACCTCCGGCCACGGCAAGTTCATTGTCTCCAACTCTACGATTCTGAATGGAACACGTAAATAATGATTAAGCAAATATCCAATCGCCAGTAAATAATGATTGGGAATATGATGTATGGGTAGTGACTGGATGGACTAAGACTAGAAACAAAAAGAAAGAAAAAATTAGAAGAATGGAAGGGGCAGTATAAGAAAAGAGGAAGTAAGTAGTGGTTACTGTATATATTTTTTTAATTTGCCACCGAACCGGTTCACTGAGCTATAAAATGTTGTATTTTAATTCACCACCAGATGAAGATTTGTATGACTAGCAAGATGACTATATTTCTCCTATTTTGGAGTGAATTACCATTAACCCTCAGGAAATTAAGCTTAAATTAGGGTATATTGTAGGTTGGGTTCAAATTTATCCACTACCGAGTGAATCTATGATGACAGGGCTTAGATATCAGTAGCATGGTGGGCCCTTATCGAATTTGTTTGATAGGATTAGACGGTACTTTTCAAGAAATCCCACTTTTTAGATATGGCTAGTTTTAATTTTTTTTCAAAAAGAAATATTTTTTAATTTTTTGACTACTGCTTTCGATAACCTGAAATGTCATGCTTCCCATAGCTTAGAAGATTTCTGAATAAAATTGGCCTGCTTTTCAAAACAATTGTGCTTCTTGATAACTGGTTTCGTGTCATTCGTGGAAAGACCGCCCACTTTTGGACCCTTCCTGACCCAACGGCCGTTTTCTCAATCAGTCACTTCTTCGTTTTTTCTTCTTTTGATAGATTTTTGATGCTAGATGGAAATCGGAAGGGTATAAATTTACCTTTGATCGTTTTTTTCTGAATTTCAGATTTACCTGCCGCGCTGTCGATGCGCGACGACCGTTTCTCCTATACAGCGACCGTCACACGCTGATGTATCTGCCGTCGGATTCGCCGCGCGCGACGCCGCTTCTGCCGCAACTCGAAAACGCGGTGTCGTTCGATTATCTTTACCATGTGAACGGGACCATTTCAGTTTTCTGGGCCGATGTCACTTTGGACACCATTTTTCGGGTGGAGGTAGATGGAAAAAGTGAGTCCGGCGGCTTCTCGAAAAAAATTATTTTTATTGATTTTTTGTAAGAATTATTGATTCAGCCGCGTCACCGCCTCGGGCGATCATCTCCACCGGGCTGTCGACTGTGGAAGGTCTGGCCGTTGATTGGATCACAGAGGTGATCTATTGGACCGACAGCCATCACGATCATATCGAGGTTGATTTTTTTTTTATTTTTTAGAGTTATATTCAGCGTGAGATTCCCTGATTCAGGGTCTCGAAATTCATAAAAAAATGGTTTTCTAGTCGGTGGGGCTCAGTGAAGACGAAGATTTGTTGATTTCTTTTTTACTTTTATTTTTCACTGATTCGTTGAAACCCCTGCATTTCACCTCCGAATTAGTTGCATCGGTTCCAGTGTAGGGTATAAATTTACCCTCAGGGTATCCGTCACTACTTCAGGAGAACCTATTTAAGCGCAGTTTTCAGGTCGCCAAAATTGACGGATCGATGAGAGCCACGGTGGTCAGCGGCGAGGTGCACAACCCACGAGATATCGCGGTCGATCCTGAGTAAGAAAATTTTATTAAATTAATTTAATATATTATATTTTTAATATATAATAATTAATTATATTGAATTAATTTGTATGATACCATACATTTGGCTATGTGATTTATTCATACCATTGACTGACGGTTCTTTACCGAATTTCCTCTCCTTGATCCTTTTTTTGCTTCACATTCCGCTGAGGGTACAATGCGACGGACGTGCACAGAATTGCGTTTTACCAGCCTTCTTCCGAAATTTTGAAAAAAAAAACTAAAAATTCTAAAGAATTCCAAAATTTTGAAAATTAAAAGACTAGGCTTCTGCGTCCGTGTTCATGACCAAGAAACCCACTGTTAACCCTCAAATATACCCGACATGATCGCTAACCGCGATTCATCATGGTGTACTCGCTGTTTATCCCGAAGTATCACATACCCCATTCGTGGAAACGAATAGCTGGATGTGGCGTGGATGTGCCGCTGTCAATTCTGGGACGAATCCGTGAGTCCATGGTAGCACGACCAGCGGTCAACATACCATGGGTACCGGTTACCCGACTTTCATGAATCAGGAATCGTTATATAATTTTGCGGTAGAAAGTGTTCTGTTTTCGCTTGCAACTGTGAGCCTTGATTAATTAACCAGTGCTTTGTCCACTTCCACTGGGAAAATTGGTTTCAGCTGGGTAAAGCTCTGTGTGAAATTACGAAATTCAAATTTGTTAAAATTCTTTTTTTCAAAAATCTGATTTAAAGGCGGGTTGGATGAGCTGGTGCCTTGTCAACGTTTACAGTCGAGGTGTTTACTTCTTTTTTTTACGTTTAACTATACCCTACCACTTATACTTTAATTTTTTCAGCAAGCCCTACTTTCGTTCCTCTACAATGTCTTTTTATTAATTTTTCATTTTTTTCAACCTCTGTTCTTCTTCTTTTACTCATTCCTCAGACGTGGCCTGATGTTCTGGACCGACTGGCAAGACGAAGATCCTCGCATCGAACGAGCCACAATGGCCGGCAAGAATCGAACTGTGATTTTCAAGGTATGCCAAGGACGTTTTTTTCTTATTTATTTTATTTTATTGTTTGATTCCTATTTATTTGTACATACTTTGTTACTGGAGGAAGTTCATTTAGCTATAGGTTTTTACGTTTTCTGATTGAGAAGTACTGAGAAGTTTTCTTGAAGGAATTGATTTACTGTCTTTCCTGGAGTAAACTTGACCTGGACTTTGCCATACCTCAGGGTAAGCTAACGACTTGTACTACGGCTAATTCACGGATTCGATCAGAAATTCACTGTACACCTCTGTACCACTGAAAACTACCCAATTCTTTCAGTGGGGTATGTAATACCATGGAATAAACCGATAGTATACCTTGATGAACCGCCGTCAACGGTTATGTCAGGGTATAGTTGAGGGTTAATAGTGGGGGTGTTTGATGGTCATGGAAGACTTTCCCTATTGGTCTTTTCTTCATTTGTTATTTTGATACATTTTTGATGAATGGAAAACGGAGAGGTATAAATTTACCAAGGCATAAAAATGAAATTCTTTTGAAAGTCCTTTTTTTTTCAAAAATCTGATTTAAGGGCGCGATGAATGAGCTGGTGCCTTGTCATCAAACCCTTTACTTACTAAAGTATTTTCAAGGGTTTGTATGCCTTTAATCGACTTTGGAAGGTAGATGAAGCATCGCTAGAGTTATTCTTCTTGCTCAATAAATAAAAGGAAAATAAATAATGAAAAATGAAAAAATGAAAGATAATAAAACGATAATAATGAAAGATCATAAAATGGTTAAGATTAGTAAACATTGCTTATTTTAGGTGTCTTCAATTGTCAACGGCGGATGGCCAAACGGCCTCGTCTGCGACTCGATTGCGAGAAGAATCTATTGGGTAGACGCCAAGTGAGGGAACAATTTTTGTTTAATTTTTTCTCATCACGAATTTGTGCTCTTACAGTTTCATACAGATCCTTTTTTTCATTTGTTCTCCTTACCTCTCAATTTTGAACAGATTCAAATTATCTAATTCCGAAGAATCTTGTAGGGAAAAACCCCGTCGACCCCATTTTTTGTTAATTAATAATGCTAATTATGTACGACGACTACGTTTTAGTAGTGTATTTGAAACGAAGCACATACATAGTAAACAATCTGCGGACTCATAATAGTGAATTTTTATTTTTTTTTCCAATTTTTTTCCGTCTCTCAAATATTTTCTCATTTCTAAGGAATTTTCCCCGACGTTTTTTCCTTACGATGACGAAAGTTAGCTGAAAACAAGTGCTTTTGTGAAGACAAAAACAGGCACGAATCTGTCGATACCACAGAATTGACGAACATCGGATGATAGATTTCAGATAGCTTTAAATAATAGAAATATTGTATGTCATTTCAAGATAGATATATTTTTGGTTTTTTAGATATTTTTATTCAAAATAATAAAAATAGTGCTACCTTGCACTAAGTGGTCAGGTAGAACTTCGCGATTGTTCGATGGTTTGTGGTGAGAACGTCAAAAATTTGACTATGTGATTTTCAACTTTTTTACTTTAAGTAACTTAGTTCTGATTGACAGATATTTTTGATATAATATATGATATTGATTTATTACTTATATAATATGATATATGATTATAATATATTAAATTGAAATTTAGATCTGATACCGTACACACGGTAACATACGATGGTAGGGATCATGTTGAAGTGCTACGTGATCACGTCTTCTCAACACATCCGTTCTCTGTGGATCTGTTCGAGAATCACGTCTATTGGACTGATTGGCGGATCAACGCCATTGTTCGGGTAGGTATGCGTTTCGTGGGGTTAAGTTTACCCTGGGGGAAGAACCATGTGCGAAGAAAGAGAGAGCCTAGACAGCTAAAAATACTGTTTTTTCAGTTGTTTTTTCAGTTGTTTTTTGTTTTTTTTTGTAAACATTGTTTCTTCAATTGTTTTTTTCAGCTCGTATTGAAAAATAAGGAAATCATCTCGTTTTTAACTAGAAAACGCCACTGATAATTTTTTATGAATTTTTATTTAATTTTAATGCGGTGCAGGTCTTGAATAAATAAGAGAGTGAATAAATTTACCCTTTGAGATCGACGACTTTGACAGTGTGACAAGTATGACGGAGTGTGACAATTCACGGTTTTGGATTTTTTAATTTCTAAAAAATTGTCTTTAAAAATTTTGAGAATTTAACTAAAAAATTCAGAACCATGAAGCCGAATGGTCTTGAAAATATAAACATATAAATTAATATAGAGATAGCTTTATCCTTTTTGAAATTAAAAAATCAATAATAATCAATATTTTTCAGGCGAACAAGTGGAATGGATCATCGATAGCGGCCGTTTATCACACACCAATTCGACCGTTCTATATGAAAGTCGTTCATCGCAGTAAGCAGCCGAGGTAACACCTTTGATGTTTATAAAATTATTTTTTTGTCTTATTTTAAATTTTTATTTTTCACTATTCAGCCATTGTCGTTGACTCAGCATTAGGAATGTATTTATTAGACAAATATTAAGAATAGTGACACTAAATCTAGAGTTGTCAGACTGGGTAAAGTTCTTTACAGGTAGATCAAAAAAATAATAAAAAATAAACGAAAAAAGAAAAATAACTAGAAAATTCAAGCTGTAGGTCTTTTAAATGATAGAATTTCAATTTGAGGTCTTCATAGAAATAACAAAAAATTCAAAAAACTGTTGAAATGAGACAAGTGAAGACATAAGCAGTGAAAACCATGAAATGCACTCTGCTATTGATTTATTGATTTATTGATTTATTTTCGAACTGTTCAGAACGGTGCGGAATCCATGCGCAAAGAGCACCTGTTCGCACCTTTGCCTAATCGACGGACACGGCCAATTCACCTGCAACTGTCCACAATTCATGCAGTTACGCAACGGAAGTTCGAGCGTTTGCGAGGGTACTGTATATTTTCATTTCGTTTTTGTTTTTTTTATTTTAAAAATTTTCCTAGAAAATTTGAAAATTCAACTAAAAAATTCAGAGGTAAAATCGGCTGTTTTGCTGGCGACAAAGAACTCGGTCACCGGTTTCAACATCGCCGCCGCGAATAACACCGTTTTCAGCGCTTCCGGATTTCAAGGTGAGCTTTGTAGATCATCATGGAAAGATATTGATTTATTGATTTTCTACGCCACCTAATAGCGTTCGCGAAGTCGAGCGATAGTAGTAGAAATAAAATGCCATAAAAGTAACAAGGTAAGGATACCAACGTTGATCAATCCCCTAAGAACACGCCATGCGCTCATCTTCAATTCAAAATCGTAGAGGCATGGTGAATGCGTATTTGGTCTATAAAATGATTTGTGGGGCCAGCCGCTATACCAAGTACGTGTCTTTACCTACCCAGGCAAGTCTGGTAACAATTTACACGAACTCGGAGGGATGAAGCTTGGGTATCCCGTGCCAGGGCCGATCGCTCGACCATGAGGGTGTCAGTAGCGCCTCTTACCACTGTGCCACGCGCGCCCAAATAAAGTACCATATCCCGAGAAAAGCCAAAAATTGGGTTAAGAAGGTTAGAAAACGAATGTAGACAAACAACTAGAGCAGATAAAATTTTAAAAATAATAAATTTAATTTCAAATAATTTAGTCAGAGAGTTTCAAAGATCTCAGCACCGCCTTATTCTTCCACCCCCTAACCATCTCTGGCTGGATTTGTAGCGATTCATCATGGGTTGGGTGAAGGTGTAAGGCTAACAAAACGAATGGGTGAAACAAATAAAACAAATAGAACAGATAAAACTTCGAATAGTAAATTGAATTTCGGATAATTTAGTTGTAAAGAGGAAGAAAAGCTCATTCTCTCCCAACTCACAAAATACCATCGCTGGGTTTGCAGCGATTTCTGAGGGGTTGGGTAAAGCCTTAAGCTAAAGAAACAAATCTAGTGGGGTGACTAAGACAAATGAAATTTTAAAATGCTCAATTTATATTTGAATAATTTATTTTTGAAGTTTAAAAATAGTGTTTCTCCGTCTATCGCTTCTGTTCCCCATCGCTGGGTTCACAATGACCCCTTGGCCGGGATTCATGAACGAAACCACTGGTGAGTTTCACCGGCGGTTAACCTTCACCGGCCAATTCACCGCCAAAGTGACTTACCGCGCGTTGATGAATCACGTTTTAGCGGGTAACCGAGGTGATATCACCGCCCAGCCGTGTAACCGGCCGGGGACCGTTCATGAATTCCGGTTCTGATGAGTTGAGTGAACTGTCGTCCAGTTTCTAAGGCCTCAAGGTATTGTGTAGTGGTATCGTTCTTTAAGAACTGACGTTTCAGAATTAATATTTTTTTATTTTTTAATATTTTTTTATAAAAGTAGCCACAAATTTCTTCTAGATATTACCGCCTTGGCCGCCACCAAGGAGAAGATTTACATCTATGACGGCTTCGACAACATCCTCTGGCAGTACGTGACCGGCAACGAGGACAAGCGCGTGGTATTCGGTGGAGGTTGGTGCTTTTGGGTAACTACCAATACCCACTGCATACCCGTTTATGGTATAGGGTTTATTTCAGACCTATCCGACTGCTATGGCCTGACAGTGGATCGGGTATCCGGTACCGTCTACTATACCAGCTCATCCGAACGCCATTCGGCCATTTTTGCGGCAAACGATGCCGTCCGTCGATCGATTATCGATTCATCGACTAATCCACAGCTCAAAAAGCCCAAGTATCTGGTTTTCGTCGAGGAAACAGCGTAAGTTTTAGAAGAATTTTATCGATTTTATTGATTTTTTTCTGGAAAATATTCCGTTCAGTTCCCTCCTCTGGCACGACATCGGGTATACCCCACCGGCTTTCTTCACGAGTCGTGGCGATGGCACGAATATATCGCGGATCGCCACTGGTGGGTTTTGACCTCGGTAATTTTTTACCCAATTCTACTAATTTTATACCTATTTTGGTTTAGATTCCTACGACGAACTGCTGGACGACATCAGCGGAGCGGCCTATGACCGTCAAGGCCGTCGGGTACTGTGGTTAACATCGAAAAGGTCGCTGGTGATGGCGATGGACACGAGGACTTGGGCTGTACGTTAATATTTGTTATTTTTCATTGTTTATTCAGTAGGGCGCATGTGGTGCAGTGGTAAGAGGCGTTACTGACACCCGCACGGTCGAGCGATCGATCCCTGCCTAGGCTAACCAAGTTTTTCATCCCTTTGAGGTCGGGTAAATTGGTACCAGTCTTGTCTCGTAAGGTGAGGGCACTGACTTGGTAAAACGGCTGACCCTTGCTGGTCGTTGTACAGGCGAAATACGCATTCACCATGCCTCTACGATTCTGAATGGAAGGCGAAGGCATGGCGCGACCTAAGAGGACAGATCAACGCAGCCACCTTTACCTTTACTTTTACCTTATTGCAGTGTCTGCTACGTTATCCAGCGCCATTTTCCACTTTTCTTTTTCCAATCGCAGCCATTTGTCTCCGTTACCGTATCCTTCCTTCGATCTTCTACTCTGCCCCAATATTTTCCTATTTTTTTACCCAATTCTTACCCATCCATGTTTTCATCTATTCGCTGTTATCTCTCTCCCTTCTCTCACGAGGTTTTCCCGGTTGTCCAGCCTTCGTCACCCGTATTTTATCCAATTTTATGGTTTCTTATTCAGTTTTTTTATTTTTTCTTTTTTCTGGTATCCATCTTCCCAGGAAAGATTGCTATGCTGTCCAAAAAATTGTTTTTCAGAAGTTTTTTCGCTTGTTTTTTTTAGTTGGCAATAGTTAGCTAGTGATACCTTACTGCATAATCGTCTCCCTGATTGTTAGAGTATACCATATTTGAGTAAATATGCGATCTTTCTGATCTTTTCTTCTCTGATCTTTTTCTTTCGTATTTCTTCTACAAATTCACAATTCACTCTTTGACTGCCTCCCCTGTCAAACCAATTTGTTCGTTTTTCTTCGTTTCATTTTTTTTGTTAAAATTTTCCCTCTCCCCGACTTTCGTGGGCGTACTGATTCCTCAGTTCCCCATGACAACTTTGGATTGTCTGTATGGTTATCGAATTTGCAAGAGCATCCTAATTCTATAGATGCTCCTATTTCAATATTTTTTTTTGTAAGGGATCGCGTGGTGCAGTGGTAAGAGGTGCTACTGGCACCCGCACGGTGGAGCGATCGATCCCGGCCTGAGCTAACCAAGCCTTCCATCGCTTCGGGATGGGTAAATTGGTATCAGGCCTGTCTGGGAAGGTAAATACAGCAACGTGGTATAGCGGCTGGCCCCCTAGGCCAAATACGCATTCACCATGCCTCTATGATTCTGAATGAAACACAAATACACGGCGCGTCCTTAGGCGACAGGTCAACGCCGACACTTTTATCTTTACCTTTTACCTTAGAGAGAGCCGGGTAAATTAGTACCCGATTTGTCTGGAAAGGTAAATACACCGACATGGTGGAGCGGCTGATCACCGCAAGTCGTCCAGTGGGCCACTCACCACGCCTCGACGATTCTAAATGGAACACGAATTCGTGGCGCGTCCTCAGAGGACTGATCTACGCCGATACCTTTACCTTTACCTTTGTTCTTGTAAAAAAGCTATCAACGAACAAAATGTGAAAATTTTATGTACAAAGGGATTTTTGACATTTTTTCAGATCACTCCGTACAGCTACTCAAATGGCAGTCAGATAGACGCGATTACGGTCGATCAGTGGACTGGAAATGTCCTATTTGTGGTGGACAACGTGCTGACCAAGAAGAAACTCGGCTCAAATTCCACCGAGATTTGGTGAGATTCTATGGAATTTATGGAAATTTCAGTACAAGGAAACCACAAATTTTTGAAAATTTTCTTGCCGGAAAAATCTTGTTGAAAGTTTCCCCAGTTGAACTAGATATCTTTCTAAAGTGGTTTTTTTGCTTAGGACAAACACGACAAACATCACCACCCTGTCGCCGAGGGACCCGTTCAGAGCGGCGACGATCATGGACCGAACAGCGTCTCCGAAGGTATTTCAATTCGCATTAATTATACTTCACTATTTATTTATTTAAATTAATTAGTGAGAACTTGTGAGGTGCAGTGGTAAGAGGCGCTGCTGATACCCGCACGGTCGAGCGGTCGATCCCTGCCTAGACTAACCAAACCCTCCATTCCTACGGAATCGGGTAAATTGGTACCAGCCTTGTCTGGGAAGGTAAGGCCACTGACTTGGTAAAGGGGCTGGTTGGGTGATGAATCAATAATTGATCGATGAACGGCATAGATCGTGGTGACAGTCACCGAATAGCGCCTAATTGGTAATGAATAATGACATTAATAAATAATTGGTATAGTAGACGGTACCGGATACCTGATTCCGTAAGTAATTCACCATGCCTCTACCATTCTGAATGGAGCGCGAATGCATGGCGCGTCTTTAGAGTCTGATTAACCAACCTTTACCTTTACCTTTTCCTTTTAATTAATTAGTGAGGTATTCAAAGGAAAGGTTACGATATATGCAAGCTTTCTTACCTCAAGAATTGTGGCCATCGAAGGAAATAGTTTTGAAATGGCATCTCAAGCGAAATGATGAGCGGATGCATTTTGTTCAAGTCTCCGCCCACTCGAGGTCCACTGGTGTCCCAGGGAAAGGAGTTGAATTTGGCGGTTGAAGACACTGCTCTGAGTGCTAATTTCTTTTTCAACATTTGAATCAGGGAATTAAGGACATGCTGTTTACAAAACAAATTTTTTAAATTATTTTTAATTATAATTTTTAACTGAAAAGAAGATTTTAGTGCGGCTTGAAGTCGTGCCCACATCTGTGCCTCAGATCTTCGAAATCTGACTACGAGTGCCTCTGTTCTCAAGGATTCGTGCTCAAGGAGGGTCGCTGTGAAGGTTTGTGGCATATTTTTTGTATATTTATTATTATTGCTAATAGTTATATTTTTCTGAGTTGTTCTTCAATCATTGACAGGATTTGTGGGCCTTCTTACTCTTTGCGGCAGATTAGTCAGCCACCGGCGGATTAATCCGCCGTTTCTGCCTTTCTGTGATAATTTGCTCCAAATTTAATAAATTACTATATTTTACTGTGTTCGCTTTCTAACTTTTCTTTGCTGGCAAAACCTTCTATCTTTTTTTATTTTTTATTGGGGAAATGAATAATTTTTTATAATATTTTCAATTTTCCCCCTTTCCAGTCTCCAAAGAATCGCTGCTGATAGCCGGCGACAAGCTCTACTCCACATCGAACAGTTCACCATCCGTGTTCATCTTCCATCCGTTGATCGCCTACAAACAATGGAGAAAGCTGGCCATCGACCATCGGAATAACCTGGTAAACGGTTACCCAGATGGTTCTGGGTAAAAGTTTACCTCGCTAATTTTCTCTGGTTATAGGTTTATCTCATCTCTGACTTCGAGCTATGGGTTACCCATCTGAACGGTTCGTACGCTAAGCGATTGCTGAACAGTGAGGACACCCTTACGGCTATCACCGTCGACAGCGTGACGGGTAGGTTTTTGCTTATTTTTTGAACTTTTAATTAAAAATAATAATAATGATTTAATTTAATTCTAATTCAATAAATTTAATTTTAATAATTTTAAAATAGTTACCTAAATTTGTGAATTTCAGGTAACTTACTAGTAGCCGCCGAGTTTTCGAGACGTGTCGGAGAGATTTTTGTCATGGATCCCAGAAGAGTCGATGAGAACCTCAGAGTCCGCCTGCTCACCGACCTTGATGGTCCGATCAGGCACGTAGAGGTGGATCCGAGCAAAGGGTTAGTTACGGAAATATTTGGTTTTGAATAATAATATTTTTAAATTGCGCTTTGTAAAGGTAAAGGTGAGATAGACTTCCATTCAGAATCATAGAGGAATGTTATTTATCGATTTTGGTTTTGATTGATTGAAAGTAATTGATTGATTGGTTTGATTTTCATCTTACGGTAATTCAGTTTATTGGGAAAAAAAATTCGAAAAATCTTCTCATCCATGAAACTACTAACCACTATCGACTGAAGATTATCGATTGGAGATTAACTATTGATTTTTCGCTGCTGCTCGTAGCGTAAGACCTATTTCTGGTCAGCGGCCGGCAGCGAAAGATCAATAACTGATCTCCAATCGATAGTTCCGAATCGATAATGCTCCAGTGGGTTGGATTCTGGTGAGAAGAAAATCAACGGATCGAAAAATGAATTTGCTTGATCGCTACAAAGTACAATTTAACTGCTCCAAATGTTTCGTTGTCGCTGAGAAGGATCCGGCTAGAGAAGCAGAGTTCGCGGGTAGATCATTGACTGGTGCGTCCTCTGCGTCCCTGCCCTGGGCTTCGAAAGGATTAAGCAGCTTTTTCTATTAAGTGTGTCCTACACAGAATACGATGGGTTTTTTTTTTGAATTTTAGACTATCTTTAAATGTAAAAGTAAGATAGACTTCCATTCAGAATCATAGAGAAATGTTATTTATCGATTTTGGTTTTGATTGATTGAAAGTAGTTGATTGATTGGTTTGATTCTCATCTTAATTCAGCTCGTTGGGAAGAATTTCAAAAACAAACACTTGGAGATTAACTATTGATTTTTTGAGACTAACTATTGATTTTTGATCCTTCTAGATGAAGCTGTAGAGAAGTTTCTTCAACAAATACCCAGATTTACCTGAAGCGATCTACCGTGTTCGCATGGGACGAGCGTGGTACAGTGATAAGAGGCGCTTCTGAGACTCCCACGGTCGAGCGATCGATCCTCGCCCCGGCTGTCTAAGCCTTCCATCCGTTCAGGTCGGGTAAAATGGTACCAGACTTGTCTGGGAAGGTAAAGCCACTGACTTAGTAGGTCAAATACGCATTCACCATGCCGCTACGATTCTGAGTGGAAGAGGAATGCATGGCGCGTCCTCAGGGGACTGATCCGCGCCGTTACCTCTACCTTTACCTTCGCCTTTTACCTACCGTATTCAGCTGATCTTCTGGTCTCGTGGCTGCATCAAGAAGGCGAACTATGACGGCAGCAATGCCACATGCATAGTGAATGCTTCGACCACCCAGTTTACCCTCGATCCGATCACTTCTCGACTTTGCTACCTGGAGAAGTCCGGTGAGGTCCGATGCGTCGACTACGATGGCGGCGGCAGCCAGGTATCCATAAAAATTAGATTTTTAGGAAAAAATTTATAAAAATTGAAATATCCACAGGGTGTAATTAGACTTAACGACCTCGACCTGGTGTGATCGTCGCTTGATGAGGTCAAGGGGCACACAAAAAAATGAAAATCAAAATTTTTAGAATATCACTACACTTTCTTGACCATTGGATGCCACCATGGCTATTTTTCACACGCTATTTCTATTTTTATCAATTTTTCACACGCTTTTTCACACGATCACGCTCTTCTGATTACGCTTATGGGTTATCTATTGAATACAAATAATTCTAAAGTAATTTATGGTGCACGGCAGAAACGATCTATATCGTTTATGTCGCGTTTTGGTGGAAATTTACCAAGGGTACCGTAGAGATGGGTAAAAAACCTTTCTGAGACGTCCCATTTTTCTAGTGTTTTGAAACCTGAATTTCTTATTATATAATTATTCCACCACTTCAGCCTATCGCCTTCTTCTCGGTGGTGATGGCCGTACAATCTGAGATATTTATGGGAGACGAGAATCTCTATATAGTGCAGAAGTGAGTTTTTTGTTTCACATTCGCATATTACCATTATTTTTATTATTTTTTAAATAAAATGACGGGCAATCGTCAACTATCGACAAACATCGCTTGATTTCACTTATTATATCTGCGATGCATTCTTCACTCATTCAGCCTTCGACTTTTTGAATAGTGATGGCCGTACAATGGAGATATTTATGGGAGACGAGCCAATCTCTTGTTCAAGTCACCTTCGCCGGACGAGTCTGGTTTAAATTTTTTTTGAACGGATGGGTTTGGCTAGTCGACGCGCGAGGATCGATCGCTCGATTGTATAGTTGGGAATAGCGCCTCTTACCACTGCACCACGGCGCCGTTCTTTACTGGACATTTTACAGAGCTTTACAAAAAAAAAAGCGAATTAAATTGTCGTGTTGTAGAAGCCTATACTAGGAGAACAGCTTATCGTTGAGAGTCAAATTTGCAGTTTCACTGTCTTTATTCAAGCTTTATCATATATATCATAAGGATGATTGAACCTGGATTGACGCGACGCAGCCGCTCGCAAGCGGAACTGAAGTCGCGTTATCTTTATTGTCTCAGTACTAAGTAAACGGCAGAGCTTGTTCACATGCTTCTTCTACTCCGAATCAGAGTAGCGGCAGTTTTAGGTATTTGTCAGCCTTCCTTTTTCACGAGATTCTTTTTTCCTGGATAGACGCGACGCAGCCGCTCGCAAGCGGAACTGCAGCCATGCTCTCCTGCTCGTCTCAATATTAAGTAATGTCAGAGCTTGGGCACCTGCCCCTTCTGGCTTCCAGCAGGGCACTGGATATACCTGACAGCATTGGGGACCCGTCTTTCCTAGATTTTTTACCTGCGCTGACGCGACTCAGCCGCTCGCAAGCGGAACTGAGGCCACGTTCTCTCTATTGTCTCAGTACTAAATAATGGCAGAGCTTGCTCTCATGCTTACTCTACCCCAGAGCAGAGTACTGGTATACTCGGCAATATTAGGTATTTGTCAGTCTTTCTTTTTCATGAGCCTTCATATATTTGTAGAGTTATTGATTTTTTGATAGTTTTGATCTAGATTCACCACAAACCGCCTGCAAGTCACCGAACTGAAGCGAGAAACGACTGGAAACTTCACAAAAGCCTCATCGTTCAACGCTACCTCAACAACGAGACTGCGAGCTGGTGCCGTGTATAGGAAACGGGCCATCGGTGGGTGCTAATCGATCAATTTTTCATTATTTTAATTACTATCCATGGCAATTTTCCTTGAAAATCTAGAGGAAAAAAAGAAAAAGAAGAAAAAACGGAAAAATAATAAATACCCAGGACGACAATTAAATAAAAATGCGAATAGATTGTTGAGAGGATACCTCGATCCCTTGAGATCCTGAGTTAGAAGAAAAAAGAATAAGAACTACGAAACGTGGAATTTTGAGTAATAGGTAAAAATCGCCCTGACTTGCCTAGAGGCATCGGGCAAATATTTCTCACTCGTCAGCTCTATTTCATAGGGTGTAAGGTGGCCAGAAACCCGGGTACCCAGGAGCCCAGGGACCCAAAAACCCAAGTGGAAGTCGAACCCTATTGGTAAATTTACACGGTGACTTTTACAACTTTTCAGCTATATTTCGAGTGTACAGTTTTTTTGTAGAAACCTTTGAATGCGATTTTTGCTCCCAACTCAGGATTTCTTCAAGGGATCGAGCTACCCTCTCAACACTTTAATCGCATTTTTTAATTTTTTTTATTTTTTAGTTGTCGTCCTGGGTACTTTTCTGGTTTTTTTTCTGACAGTTTGTCTAGCTAGTTCCGTAGACTTTTGAGAAAAAGTAAATAAATAAAATTAATGTGAATAAACAATATTTTTTCCTTTTACTTTAGTTATTACTTGTTATTAGGATTATCGGCATGTGTTTCACGTGGCGCTCGTGAAAATAAATAAATAAATTTTTAAACAAATAAATAAATTCTATTTCACTTTATTTTAGTTATTAGTTGTTATTAACCGTTGTTTAGGATTACCCGCATGTGTTTTACGTGGCGCACCTAATAGTGCATAATAAATAAATGAATAAATTATCAAAAGAGATATTAATCTGCCGAGGCCAGTGATCTGTGGCCTGGGAAGGGTCGGCGATTGTCGCGTCGCCGCGCGATCGAAGTCTTGACAGGCATTAGGTTTTGCTTACCCATTAGAACCGTGACATTACCGTGAATTCGTTGTGGGTATTTCTAGTTAATATTAACCCTAAAGACTCGATTTCAGATCTTCAAAACCCGTGCCTCAAATCGAACGGAGGTTGTTCACACCTGTGCATCTTCTCGGACGGACGAGCTCAGTGCCTTTGCGCCTACTCCTTGTTGCAACCGGATGGTACCTGTGCAGGTATGGGTTTCGGCTTATTATCAAAGGTAAAAGGTAAAGGTACTGACGTTGTATAATCTCCTAAGAATGCGCCATGCATTTGTCTACTATTGAGAAACGTGGAAGCTTGGTGAATGCATTTTTGGCTCGAACAATCATTTGCGGGGCCAGCCGCTATACCAAGTCAGTGACTTTACCTTTCCAGACAAAGTCTGGACCAATTCATCCCCCCGGAGGGATAGAAGGCCCCGGAAGGATGGAAGACTTGGTTAGCCTTACCTCTGCACCACGCGGCCCATCAAAAGAATGGGGATCGATTTAATCGTTGGTTTCTCGACCGGTCAGATGTCAAAAAAGGATAAAAATGAATAACAAAAACCTAGCGCCTCGACCTACCACTGTACCACACGCGTCTCATCAGAAAGAAAAGCTATACAACGCAAAAAATGCAGAAAAAGCAACAATTTAATCGTTGGTTCCATGTTGAATGACCGGATAATGATCAAAACTACCAAAAAGGATAAAAATGAATAGTAAAAACCTGTTTAAACCGGGCTGGGATCGCTCGCTCGACCGTGCCGGTGTCGGTAGCGCCTCTTACCACTACACCACGCGGTCTTTATTTACTATTAATATTATCAATAATTCCTACTGTACGTGAAACCTTCCAGTGAATCCCGCGTTCATCGCCTATTCGCACAGCGGCGTTGTGGACTTTGTCAGCGTGTCAGCGAACACCACCGTGCCGAGAGGGTCGCTACGGTTCCCGGAGATTCCCAGGTGAATTTTGAATATTTTTAGATATTTTTAGGTTATATTCTATTTAGTTTCTTATTTTATTGATTGATTGGAGCTCAGCAATCAATCGCTGAGGTATTTCAGAGGTGTGACTGCCGTCGAAGCGGATCCTGATCGTAAACAGCTGATTCTCGTTGACAGATCGTCCAATCGGATCATCGTCTTCCGATTCACCACCAACGATTGGTATTCCGTGGCTGATGGTGATTTTTATTGATTTTTCCTGTTTTACCACAATACCCTCTGTTGTGAATGCGCATGGAGCAGTGGTTAGAGGCGCTACTTCGCCAACAAGGTTGAGCGATCGATCCTCCCTCTGGCTAACCCAGCCTTCCATCCCTCCGGGGTTTGGTAAATTGGTACCAGTCTTGTCCGGGAAGGTAAGTACACTGAAATGGTGTAGCGGCTGATCACCGCAAGTCGTCTAGTAGACCATTCACCATGCTTCTACGATTCCGAGTGGATGACGAGTGCATGGCGCGTCCTTGGACCGACCCTGAAACTTTACACAAACACCGGAAAGTACAGGTGTACTAGGAATACCGAACTCAGAGCCTAACTCAGAGAAAGTGGAATCTGATGGTGTCCAGGTGGGACCAAGGCTACAGTAACTCGTTTTTCCGCTCATTCATTTCCGTTCATAGTGGTTAATTTTCAGACTCAAAAAAGAACTAAAGTAGGTTGTTCAACGGGTGATGTCTTGGACCCAGGGTTCTGCTGTTTTCTGTTCTTTGGGGTTCTGAGGACGCGCCATGCATTCGTCTTCCATTCGGAATCGTAGAGTCATGGTAAATTGTTGGTCTATGTATACAATGACTTGCGGGACCCAGTCGCTATATATAGTCCGCGGTGTCTTCACCTTCCCAGACGAGTCTACTACCAATTTTCCCGACCCCGGAGAGATATAAGGCTTGGTTAGCCCGGGCCGGGATCGATCGCTCGGCTGTGCAGGTGTCAGCAGCGCCTCTCACTGCACCGCATGCACCATTACTTTAATTCTCTAATGAAATAAAAAAAATTCAAATAAAAAGGGCTCATTTTGTCCCCTCACTGTGACGAGCAAATAATAAAAGTAGTAGAGTCACTGCACCGCACAAGCAATAAGTTTACCTCTCTAATTGTCGAACTAATGGTCCATTGTTGAAGATGTCGGCGAAGTGGAGGGAATCTCCTTGGACGCTCCAAACCGAGAACTCTACTATACCCGGATCAGTCCGCCGTCCATCTGGAGGCTCAGTCTGTCAGCCGACGACCCGGCCAGTTACCCAGCGGTGCCAACTCGGGTAGCATTCCTCGGACACGGCAACAAACCGAAGGACATCGCAGTGCATCCGTGCAGAATGTGAGTTTTCGAAGGAAATTTCATTTAAAAAAAAGGAGAAAAAATGGAAAGCAACGCTTGCTTCCCATCAATCAACAGTATTTGCGCTCTGAGATAAAAGAGAGACAAGAGTAGATGAAATTAAATCGATTAAATCGACATTGATTTGATCACATGGAACGTTTGAGAGATGCGACGCTCACAAAAACGTCTGACTGCGACACTCGGGGTCACTAAGGGGGCGGAGCCACTGATTTTCTCTAGTAACTCCCATATTGATTTGATCACATGAAGCGTTTCGGCTCCCACGAGAACGTCCGGCTGGGACACCTGGGGTCACTAAGTGGGCGGGGCCGCTGCTTTCCGTTGGTGGCACCCAATAAAATGGAATCAATCAGGGGCGGCCTTAACTTCAGACGTTTCAATTTTTGCATTCTCTCAGCTAACCCAAGCGTATTCTTATTTTTTCGCATTTTTTTATTGTTCTAATTTTTATTTATTTATTTTTAATTTTTATTTTTTTTACATTTTTAGCCCTTCCTGGACGAGTTTAGTTAACTTGGATGTGAAATTTTGAAATTTATTCGACATCTTCACTTTACTGCCTAGAAATAAAGGGTATGGTTAGCCTGGTCGAGCTTGGTGCGGTGGTAGGAGCCGCTAATTCCACCTGCAACGTCGAGCGATCGATCCTCGCTCAGGCTAACCATACCCTATATTTCTCCGTACGCGGGTAAGTTGATACCAAACTCGTTTCGGAAGGTGAATTTACCGAGTTATGTAGCGGTGACCCCCGTAAGTCATTGTATACGCCGTGCCTCTACGATATTGAAGGGGAGGCGAGTGCATGGCGCGATCTTGAAAGAATTTCACTTTTTCTTCGCCACAACCTTGCCACACGGTCTATTTTATGATTTAGGCTCATCTTCTTCACCAACTCCGGCAACGTCCCGTCAATTGAACGCATGTTCTACAGTGGCTATAGAAGAGTGGGTTTATTGATTGATCACAATCAATTGATCTCTAGAATTAAGGTTTGCTAAATTATTCTGAATTATAGGAGCGCATCGTAGAGGACGAGATCATCGGCGAGAGTCGAATATCGATTGATTTCACAGCGGAGAAGCTCTATTTTGCTGAGATCACCTCGGCGAAGATCTATCGGGCCGATTTTGACGGGCTGAATAAGGAGGTTAGGGAATTTTTGTTTTTTTTTTCACAATTTTTATTGTTTTTATTTTAACTTCTCGTGTGGGACCAGCCCATGGCTTGTTGCTGGGCCCCATTATCGATTGATTGACTTTTCCGAGATCAGGAGTTGTCGTTATGATAGTTTAAATGCCTTCAGGCATTTAAATTAAAATTAGTCGTTGGACGTTGAATCGGTCAATTTAGTCAATCAATAAATCAATCAATCGATAGTTCAACCCGTTCTAGATAGTGATTCCTGGCACCGAAAACCGCACCACGCTCCTTCGACGACCATTCTCTCTGGCCGTTGTCGACGATCAACTGGTCTACGGCAACATTGGCTCCTATGTGCCGAAACTGTAAGCCGATCAATCGATCGATTATCGATTAGCTAAATTTGGCCTGATTTTCAGGGAGTTGGTGATCGCCGACAAAATCGACGGTCTTGGCGAGCGACTAATCGTCGAGACTCCGACGCCAGTGCAGAGCATCACGGTGTCGACGAAAAAGATGCAAAAATGTACACAACTCAAATTTTTATTTCTTTATCGATTTTTTTTTTAATTTTGAATTTTTCTTTCAGGTGCTGTGGATGCCTGTAAAAAGTTGTCGTGCGGGGACGAGTGTCGCCTCAGTGCCCGAGGCGAGCCGCATTGTGCTTGTCGTGGAGAGAGGAAGTTGAACGCGGACAATGTTACCTGTAGCGGATCAGGTGAGTAAAAAATGAAATATTTGAACAATTAAAATATAAAAAAAAAAATGTCGATAAAATTTCTGAAAATGAAACTAAAAACTTGAAGAAAAGTGTTGCCTAGGCGGCCAACCATACTCGGCAGCAGGACAGCGACGAAAAGTTCATTCCTGGGCAGAGACGCAGAGGACGCGGCATAGATTGAGTTCGCGCTGATCCCACGTTCCGTTCGCTATTAGTACAGTAGACTCGAAGCCGAGCTTCTTTTCCCCCTGACTGCGCCGCCCCGTCGCATCCTCTGCGTCTCTGCCCTCTGTTGCCGCCGCGCCGCCGCTGAGTATAGACGGGGCTCTAAAGCTTCTTATCGATCGATCAGTTAATCGATTGATTTCAGAGCGCGCGACAAAGACTTGTGCCGAGAACGAGTTTCTCTGCAAGACTGGCGGGCGTTGTATTCCCTATGAGGAGACTTGTGACAGATATCCGGATTGTGTGCACGCTGAGGATGAAGATGAAGATATGTGCAGTGAGTTTTCTCTTTCTTTTCTTTTTTTCTTTTTTTTTACAAAATACATGAAAAATAATTTATGAATAAAATACAAATATAAATATAAATAAATATATAAAATAAGTATACAAATGAAATATCATAAATTCGTCAGAATTCGAGTGGTACAATGTATTACTCACTGAAAAGTCAAAGTATAGAGTCTGGGTCCTATGGTTAGGCCTGAAGGTCCATCTATTTTTGAGGACAGCACTGGGTTTTCCGTCTTTTTCTATTTTTATCTTGTTTTTTTATTCATCTGTGTCGTTCTTGGACATGTCAGTAAACCGGGGGGGGGCGGAGGGGGGAACGGAGTCGGTGTTCGTGGACAGTATAGAGAAACCAATGCTAAAAAATTATTGAAAAAATTGAAATTCAATTGAAGTCCATGGATTCATGCCAGCGAATAGCAACGTCAACTCATTCTTTCTTTCCTTTTTCTTCCTCTTCCTTTTCTTTTTCACTATTTTCCTAGAAGAGGACAAAGTCACAGTTATTGAAGGGAATGTTCTATTACTTATTCTTAATTTGTTAACTATCGGAACTCTAAGGTTGTGAGGGCGGTAAAGTTCTCGTCATCACCCCGCCCTGGTTGCGCCATGCACCCGTTTTTTGTTCGGAATCGTGGAGACCTAGTTTGGCTAATACTATGACTTACAGAGATCAGCAGATGTGAATATTAGTATTGATCTTTAACATAGAAATAATGAGGTAGAATTGGGAATTGGAATTTGCTACAAGAATACACGGTGAGGAGGGTTTAGGGCGAAAAAAGCAAAATAAATGAATAAAGAATTTTTATCTCACAATTATAACACTTTTGCAAGAGTAAGTTCCTTGTACTTCGATAACGCATTGATCCAGAGGAAGACTTGAAACAGAAAAAAATAGAAGAAAAAGTAAATGAATGAATAAATAAATAATAAAACCTATTATCTTACAATTATAACACTTTTACAAGAATAAGTTCCTTGTGCTCTTGATAACCTATTGATCCAGAGGAAGAATTGAGGCAAAAAATAAAAGAAAAAATAAATAAATAAATAGGCGAAACCTTCCATCATACAATCGTTACACGTATCCAAGGCCCTGATCAACCCAGATCCAGACAAACCAACTGGGTCACGTATTACCCAAAAGATACGGTGCCCATAGGCAGTTGCGTGCCAGAGGAATACTGACGCAGCCGGGTATCGGATACCTCGCAGGGGTAATAGCTATCTCCATAATAGATATGGCATGGTAAGTTTCCGGTAGTGAGCCGCGTGGGTCACTTCAGGTATCACCAACCGGGTCCTGAGTAAAAAATAGCCTCTGGTAACAATCTTACCCAACCGCAGCTGCGTAAAATTGAACGTTATCGCTCAGCCTCGGTCCCGACGGGTGACGGGTAGAAAATCCATCATACCCAGCGGATACCTAGAGGTTTAAACTTTTCCAGGTAAGCGCACCTGTCGTCCAGGATATTTCAATTGTGGCAGTGGTTTATGCATAGTGGAGTCGAAGAAATGCGATCGTAACAATGACTGCCTGAATTTTGCCGACGAGGTAGACTGTGAGTGCAACGCGGACGAGTTCAAGTAAGTATTGGTGATTCGAAACCTACCAAGGGTAAAAAGTAACCAAGAGAGGTATCTTCAAATTTGACCCATTCCTAGGTGCGAGTCTGGCATCTGCATTCCGCAGAACTTTACCTGTGACATGAAACCCGACTGCAATGACGCTAGCGACGAGAAGAACTGCCGTGAGATATCTTAATAAATTCGGGAAATCAATCAATAAGTCGATCCATAATCCGGACGAGTTTTAGCACCACGAGACTGCGCTAACTCGTCCGACTTTGACATACCCGGACTGGTGAACTGTGCCGGTACCACTCAGTGTATTCTACCGCAGTGGCGTTGCGACGGTTCGAACGACTGCTGGGACAACTCGGACGAGACCAACTGCAGCGGTAGGTTACCGCTATTTGTTATGGTAACTTTTACCAGAAATTAACCCTGGGTATCTAGACGTTGTGCTGCCCCAGTTGCCGGGTGTACGTCTATGTACGGAGGACGAGTTCACGTGTGGAACGACGAGGTCGTGCCTTCCGAAGGCGTGGGTATGCGATGGGCAGAAGGACTGTGCCGACGGTAGCGACGAGGTCGATTGTGGTACGTGAGTGCAAGGTTCAGTTCATAGTCGGCAGCGAAGCCGCGCTGCAGCCGAGGTAACTCGTCCGGAATGCCGGGTCCTGACAGCGTGGACGAGTTTTGCGTTGCCAGCTGCTCTGCGTCTCTGCCCTCGCTGTGTCGCTTCGCTGCCGAGTATGAATAGGTCTCAGGATTTCGTCTCAGGACCGCATAACCCTGATTTTCAGCGTCGATGTGCCGGGTTGGAGTCGAGTTCAAGTGCCGATCCGGTGAATGCGTCCATATCGATACCCAATGCGATGGTAAAAGGGATTGTGCGGATGGAAGTGACGAGTCACAATGCACGGATATCGCTGTGGAGTATGTTCTACGCTCAAATCGATAATCGATAATCGAACAGAGTTACTTAAGAATAGTGATTATGGTTTATAGGGAATGCGACAAGAATAGCTTCCGATGCGACAATGGCCGATGTATCAGCTTGAGCTGGGTATGTGACGGAGCCAGTGATTGTGACGACGCCGTAAAGGGTGGCCTTAGCAGTGACGAGGCAAACTGCACAGGTATATCTTACCCCGAAAGTTGCTGGGCCCAGATTCATGAACGGACGAGCGGTCTCCGAAACCGTGGCGGGGCAGAGTCGATGAGAGGTTGCGTTTAACATAGGAAGTTTAGGATAAGTAGACAAAGGTGCGCGCCGTTCGGGGTATATCTCGGGGTTTATCGGGGGTTTACCAATGATGAATCTGGACCCTGATTGTCTAACCTTCTCTACTGACTCTAAGTACCCTATTTTCTTCAAATTTTCAAAAATTTCCCTCTAGATCTGGCCGCCACCTGCTCGCTGGGCGAGTTTTCCTGTCGACTTGTGGGCACCAGCTATCGGGCCTGTCTTTCTACGGTACACCAGTGTGATGGTACCATTGACTGTGTAGGAGGCAGCGATGAAAACCGCACGGATTGCGGTAATATCATAATTGACTATTTTTTATTTTTTTATATTTTTTTCTATTTTTTTGTAACTCCTGACCCTTTAGCGAGACCAGACCGTTGCGAGGAGTCGTCGTTCCGCTGTCGCAGTGGCCAATGCATTCCGAGCAGCTGGATCTGTAACGGAATCGCCGACTGTTCGGATCGAACCGACGAGGAGAAGCAGGTCTGTCGAACGATTGATCGATCGATCATCGAATTTTTCTATATTTTAATTTTTTCGATTCTGCACATGAGGTAAAATCTTATGGCGTTTGAGTCAAAATTGTGCCTTGATTAGATCGCCTGAGGCAACAACTGCTATGTTGTTAAACTTGTTATTTTTTTAGGTTTACTTCAAGAGAAACGCGTAATATCCACCAAAATTAGAGAAGGCATGTTATTCTTTCGAAAAAAGATTGTGGAACACGAAGAAGATCAAGACTCCATCTCTTCAATGCCTCAAGGTAACTCATCCGCCGGCGGCAAGCATATAACCCATGCACTTTCAATCAGGTACAAAATCCGCCGTTTTGCCTCCTACAGTATCTTGTCGGCAAAAGAAGGGAAGAAAGAAAAAAGGAAAGAATTTTTTGGGGGCCTCTCTCGATGGGCCTTATCAGTTTCCTGAGGATGCGCCATGCATTCGTCTCCAATTTAGAATTCCAGAGGCATGGTGAATGCGTATTTGGCTTAGAGAATCACCTCTCACCCTCTTAGACAAGTACGTTGCCAGTATACCCAATTCCAGAGGGAAGGAGGCCTTTCAGTTAGCTCTCCCGAGGATCGATCGCTCGACCGTGGAGGTGTCAGTTGCGCCTCATACCACTACACCACCCGTGCCTATTTGTCCAATTCGCTCATTCAATCAGGCTGAAAACACTTTTGTAAACCTTCAAGCAATCCACCACGTCTAGGTGTTTTACTGATATTATCATTAATTATCGATCTATTTGAATTATTGTCGCGTTTTGTATAATAGCTGATGTGTGCTGATCTAGTTCGATTTTTGATTGTGAAAAAGCAGACGTCGATACTGATCGATATTGATTTATTGACGAATTTAATGTCGACATTCAGATGTGCACGTCACGATCATCCGAGTGCGCTCAGGACGAGGTGAGCTGCGTGAAAGGCGAACGGACCACCTGCATATCACAAGAGTTGATATGCAATCAGAGCCACGAGTGTGAAAAGTACGTCATCTTCGTGATTTTTCTTTCTTTTCATTCTTTCCTTTATTTTTTTCCCTTCTTTTGCCGACAAGATACTGATAGGTGAAGGAGGCAAAAACGGCGGATTAATCTGCCGCCGGCGGACTTTTGGAATATTCTTACCGCCGGCGGACTTTTGGAAAATTTTTACCTATGAAAAAAAGAACAAAGAAAGAAAAAAAGAGAGAAAGAAAGACAAAGAAAGATCTAGAAAAGTTCTAGAAAAATTGGCTTTTTCCCTAAATTCTATTTTTTATTTTTCTTATTTTCAGTCCAAAAAGCCGACAAGATACTGATGAATATAGGGGGCAAAAACGGCGGATTAATCTGCCGCCGGCGGACTTTTGGAAAGAATTGGCTTTTCTTACCTATGGCGCTCTTATTTTCTCCTATAGTTTTTTTTCCGAAATTTTATTTTTTTTTCTATTTTTTTCTTATTTTCAGCCTAAAAAGCCGACAAGATACTGATGAATATAGGGGCAAAAACGGCGGATTAATCTGCCGCCGGCGGACTTTTGGAGAATTCTTACCTATGGCGCTCTGATTTTCTGATTTTTATTTTCTTCTAGAAAAATTGGCTTTTTCCCTAAATTTTATTTTTTTTATTTTTTCGTCTCATTTTCAGTCTAAAATACTTTGCGGAGACGATGTGCGGCGTGAATGAGTGCAAATTCGATTTGTGCGAAGAAGAATGTGTCGATTTGCCGTTCGCTTACCGCTGTGAATGTCGACCGCCCCGGATCGTCGACCCGAAGAATCCGGCCAGATGCATCAGTGAGTTGCTCGGTGCGTCGTGTGCATGGCGCGATCCCAAGCCCCCTCCGAATTGGACGAGTTTCAGTGGGCGATCGTTGTGCCTCGTCAAACTGCTCCCAATTTTGCATCGAAAAAGGCAGCGGAGACTATGAATGCGCCTGCGGCAGCGCCTACCTGCTGGAGAGCGATCGTCATGGGTGCAAGCTGAAGTCAAAGGGTTTGTTTTTACCCCAACATTTACCCAAAGCAAATTCCAGCTATCCAAAGCCTACTCTTACAGTGATTCCACCTCTTCTGGTGTCGGTCACGAGAGACAGTCTACGAATCACCTCGTTCCGAGAAACCTATCAGACGATACCCATAACCAGCGCGTCCGGACGAGCTCTGGCCTACAGTACTCGGTAAAGATTACGGTATTTTTGTATTTTTGTTGACTTTTGATATGATCATGAACCTTGGTAGGACGGCTTCTGTGTATTGGATCGACGAGAATGAGACTGTCGGGAGGACGTTCACGAATTTAACGCATGTGGTGAGTTTTGAGTGAAATTTTACCCGACTGGATTTAACCGCGAATATACCTTGAAAGGTCTTGTATACATTGCATCGACCACCTGACGTTTTTACCGTTTTCTGTTTCTTTTCTGCTTTCAATCCGAGCCATAAGTTAACGGTAAAGTGGTAAGCGCAGATCAGTCTTCTGAGGTTGCGCCATGCATTTGTCTTCAGTCCAGAAAATTTGAGGACATAAGGTTCTCTACCCTTTTCTGCAAAATCTAGCGTCTCTTCGATTGCCTCTTCTCTTCTCTCTTCTTCTATCTTCACCTTAGTTTAAGTCAAGACAAAAGGTGAAGGGTGTAAGGTTGCGCCATGCATTCAGCTTCCATCCAGAATCGTAGACCATGCTGACTGCGTATTCTGTTCATACAATGACCTATGAGGGTTAGTCGCTGTACCAAATCAGTGTGTTTACCTTCAGAGACAAATCTGGTACAATTTCACCCAGTCCCGGAGAGATGGAAGGCCTGATTAGCCCGGGCGGATCGATCGCTCGACCGTGCGGGTGTCAGTAACGCCTCTTACCACTGCACCATCCTCCAGATACCCCCAAAAAAACAGCTAGTGGACATGGAACATCAAACCATGCTCTTTTTAGCTTAATAAATTAATTAAAATTAATAAAATAAAATTAATCTAAAATTTATTAAATAAAATTATTTTATAAACATCGTTTTTCAGATGCTCCGCGACATCAGTCTCTACGATCCGGACAGCATCGTGGTGGACGAGTTTTCCGGGAACATCTACTGGACGGCTAAGTCTAGGAATGCCATCATGGTAAAAGATTTATCTCTTTTTTCTTCTTTTTCTTCTTTTTTTCCTTCTTCGTCTTCCTCTCTTTTCTACCTCTTCACCTCTTTCTATGTGAGTAGGAAATTTTGTTGGATCTTAACGGATATTTTCTTTATTTTCATTTCTCTAGCCTCTTAGAACAATTAGGTGGACCCTAATGGACCATGTTTGAGTTAAAAGTTAATTAAAAGAAAGGAAAACCCGGGCAAAACGGATGAATGGAGCAGTTTGGGGAAAATTAGAACAAAATTCAGTTCTTCAGGTACCAATGGGTAAAATTAACCTTGATTTTTTCAATTCTTGAAACGGTTCACCCTGGGTATCCAGCTGTGTAGAGTTATTAATTTACAGGCCATTTTATTAAAGATGTCTCAAATAAAAAATATCGTCAAAGTTATCCGCTCGATATGATTTATCAGCTGTTCTCCTGTGTGATGGTGGTGCAGTGGTAAGTGGCGGTACTGACACCTGCACGGTCGAGCGATCGATCCTCGCCTGAGCTAATCAGACCTCCCATCCCTCCGGGGTTGGGGAATTGGTATCAGACTTATGTGGGAAGGTAAAGACACTGACATGGTATAGCGGCTGGCCCCGCAAGCCATTGTATAAGCCGAATACGCCTTCAAAAAGCCTCTACGATACTGATTGGGATCGCAAGTGCACGGCGCGACCTTAGAAGATTGAGGATGCGCCATGCACTCCACCTCTACCTTCATTTTCCCATTTCAGATGTCTGACAGTGAGAACCGCTACATCAAAACGGTATACCGACGAGGTCCAGGAGTCCTACCGTACGCATTGGCGATTGATGCCTCCCACAGGTAACCAGTTATCCTTACCCAGGTATTTCTACCTCCTCTAAACCTTAGCCTTTCCAGAACGATCTTCTGGAGCGATGTGGGTAAAGTGCCGAGCCTGAACCGGATGGCGATTCTTAGCGAGGATCGTACCGTCGATGTGATCCTCGACTCGTCGCTAATCAAACCCAGTGCTCTGTCCGTTGATCCATTTGCTAGACGGCTCTACTGGGTAGACTCGGCCCTCAATTACATTGGTAAGTTACCCATAGGGAATCTGTTTACCCTCAGGTCCGATACCCAACGGTTTTCTCCAGGTTTCTGCAACTATGACGGCAGTAATCGGCAAGTTTTGGCGCAGAAAATGGGCCGAGGTCTCTACGGACTGGACGTGTTCGCCGACTTTGTCTACTTTTCCGACTTTGCCCGAGGCACTATCGAACGTGTTCACAAATATACCGGCGGTAACAGAACTACCGTAGTGGCTGGTTTGGCACACCCAAAGGGTATACAGGTAGGGTTTATTTTGAATATTTTACCCAAGGGCACGGAATTCACTGTAAGATCGCTATTCAGATAGTGCACCCGGAAAAATGGCCAAGGAAAGGCGCTGGAAGCCCGTGTGAGCGAAACTCCACCTGCAGTCAGTTGTGTGTGCCGTCGAACACTCGACGTGAGTTTTTTATTGTTTTTTTGTAAAATTTGAATTTTTTCTATTTTTCAAGGTTTGGGGTTTGAGGTAGCCAATAGTTTTTGTTTTTTGTTTAGTTCTTTGCCCCAAAAATTCATCGCTTGGTGCCTTTCAACTTGTTAGCCACCATTTTTTAGGTTTTTTTTTCATTTTTTCTCCTTTTCCACTGAAAAAAAATTTTTTTAGGATCCAAACGTTCGACTTCCAAGGTTATTCCTTTACCCAGGCCCTTGACCCATGTCTAAGACATGATCCACCTTTGACGTTCGACTTCGGAGGTTACCACGCCTCCTTTACCCAAGGTTTAAGATGACCCATGGTTGAGACATGAACTTGGGCTTTAAGCTTGTTGACGATTAACCAAAAAAATCCTAAATTTTAGTTCCATGTTATTTTGTGTGCCGCATAATCCGTTGTTCACCAATTTTCATGAGTCCCTATGAGCCTAGTAAATAAATAAATAAGATAAAATGAAATAATCCCGTCGATATGAAGCACTTTTATTCTCTTTTTATCCCATTTTCTAACAGTCAAGTAATTTTCGGACCGAAAATTTTTCACCGACGTCTTTCTTGTGCTCTTTTCGATTTTTCGAATTTCTTTGCTCTTCTAGGTAAAATAGTCGGCGTTGATTAACACTCTAAGGACGCGCCATGCACTCACTTCTGATTCAGAATTGTAAAGGCACAGTGAAAACGTATTTGGCCTGCACAATGACTTTCGGGGCATCCGATATAATTGAGTGGAGTCTTTACTTTTCCAGACCAGTTCGAAATCATTTTAACCTATCCCAAAATGATGGTTGACAAGGTTAGCCCGGGCGAGGATCGATCGCTCGACCGTCAGAGGGTCAGCGGCGTCTTTTACCACTCCACTACGTGCACCGCTGATTATTTGAGGGACAATATATACGCGAGCTCATCCGAATAGTGGATCTCTGGGCCGGGATTCATGAACGAAACCGCCAGCGAATTTCACCGGCCAGTTCAACGCCAAACTGACTCACCGCGCGTTGAGGAATCACGTTTCGGCGGGTAACCGAGGTGAATATCACTGTAACCGGCCGGTGAACCGTTCATGAATCCCGGCCCTGGGCAATGAATCTCCAAAGGAAAAATAGGTCAGAGACTGAAGCATTTAGGACTGTTGACTGCAAGAATCTGGAAGAAAAAAATGAGAGAGTCGAAAAGCCGACAAGAAAATAGGGAAAACTGCCTTTTTCTACCTAATTCCGATCGTTTTCAGAAGGCTACGAATGTCTCTGCCGAGACGGAATGCGTTACGACGAAGGCACGTGCGTCTATTTGTCTCGACCGTCGACAGCACCTCATGACATTGGTAAGACTTGTAGATTTGAAGATGCTAGGTTATTCGCAAAACACTGACATCGGACGAGAATTAAACCCGCCCCTTTCTGTTTCCGGCAGACTGCACTAACCACTGTGCTACCGATGTACGTTGCAAATCTCCTAGCATCTTTCTTAAGCCCGCTCGGGTCTGGTAACTGCCGGTAACAGCTTACCGGCTCATTCCCGAGATTTTGCAAATATCAATCGGAAGGTTTACAACCTAATACACTGAGAACGAATCAGATCTTTTCAGATTTCGCGACTGTTCGAAATTTCGCGATAGCGCTGCTCATCACCACTGCCCTTATGCTGTTCTTCTTCCACAAGAGCAGGTGGGTGCAGGAAATTCAGACTGAATATAAGTTATGGCTTTGCTTTTTTCCTTTGTGGTCTGTCACATCGCGTCGCGGCGCGATCTGTCGCTTGGTACTGTTCTGGCTGCAGTTTGCCTCGGTGTAGCCGCCAAATTTCTGGCGAGGGATGTAATATTTATGAGATACAACATTTCAAGGTCTTGTAATTGGAAAAAATGTCTCCATGGTCATGAACTAAGCTGTAGAACAGAAAGATCATTATTTTCCGGTGAAAATGGTTTGGTCATTTTTTCTAGCAGTTTATGTTCCATCGCTCTTTTTTCAACCTTGTACCGTCGCCGAAAGGTGTACAATGACCTATCCAATCTAAATGTCTTGAAACTTGAAAAGCAAATAAAAAATAGCAAATCCAAATATCCTGAAATGTTCTGCTAACAATCTGAGTTTTTTTTGTTTTGGTTAAGTTTCTTCTTCAGTAAATCCATGATTGTCCTACTAACCACTTCAACTTGTATTTTTAGCGCGCCAATGTGGGTAGTTGAATAAAGAAAAAAGCATCACATAAAGGTGGTGTAGCTGTAAAAGGCGCCACTGATACCCATGAGGTCCTGCGATCGATCCTCGCTGAGGCTCATCACAGCTTTCTACCGTTCAAAGTAGGGTAAATTGGTACCAAACTTGTCCGAGAATGTGAAGACGCTGACTTGTGTAGCGACTGACCTCCTCAGCTCATTGTATAGACCAAATACATATTCATTATGCCTCTCCGATTCTGAATAAGAAGTGAATGCGTGGCGCATCCCTATAGCACTGACCAGTACCGACCGCTTTACCATTTACCTGCAATTAATTTTTTTTCTGTCGCTCAAATTTTTCTGAAACGTTGTTCAGGGGGTAGTTGGAGGCGCTGATCACAGATCTGCTGTCCTTTTTTCACGGGGTGGTCTCGGACCACCCACATTTCTACTTGGGTGGTCCAGTCGAGGTCACCGATTTTGCTCAAATTTTGTCGACGGAGGTTACTTGGGATCCTGAACTCGATGGTAATGTCTGTCTTTCATATGGTGGTCCGAGACCATCCATACAAAGCGACCTTGAATGGACCACCCAAGTAGCAAAGTGGGTGGTCCGAAGCCAACCCGTGAAAACGGAGAGTAGTTTCGTAATCAGCGCCCCAACTACTTCCCCCCTAAACAACGTTTCAGAAAAATTCGAGTCACAGAAAAAAATTTAAGGGATTGGGGGCCGTGAAGTGCAACACTGCCAAACTATCATTAGTTGGAAGATCAATTTTTGAATTTTAGTGCCTCTGCGATTTTTAGCGGAAAGTGAGTGCAAGGCGCAACCTAAGGCCCTTGTTATACGTTCGCTCACCCCCAGCGTAACTCGTCCATTCAGTATCAGACACCGTGAGGCCAGACACGTTTGTACGAGTTATCATGGTGACGCTGGCGTGGTGAACTCGTACAATCGTGTCTGGCCCCACGGTGTCTGATACTGAATGGACGAGTTACGCTGGGGGGGGGGGTGAGCGAACGTATAACAAGGGCCTAAGGGAAGTGATCAGCTCGGACCAGTTTTTCTTAGAGTCACGGAAAATTTATTTATTTATTTATTTATTTATTTATTTATTTATTTATTTATTTATTTATTTACAATTTATTTATTTACAAAATTACAATTTTGGTGGAAACGATCGCTTTCAGAGCCTACATCCTACCGCCGTCACCGTCACAGAACAACTCGTGGGATACCCAAGGTCACGAGCGATACCCGCTGAATATCGTCACCACAGCCGAAGGCGGAGTGGAGAATCCGGTGTTCGAACCCTCCGAGGACACCCCGATGGACCCCGACCCGGAGGCGGAGTCAGCCGGCTGATCGGCGGGACCCAGTGTCGTACGAGTTCTCCGTGTCTCTAGTCATTTTCTGACATCTCAGCTGAACCGACATCGATAAATTCAGCCATCATTTCTTCTAATTAAACAGCGATTCGAATAGCTCCATACTAAGCTGTATAAAGCCCATAGAAACTGTTCACGGCGACGGTCCTCGATCTCGGGTAGTTGGGACCTCGCGTCACCATGCTTTATTTTGCCATGGGATACTGTAACCGATACAGTATCCCTCGTTTCCGTATTTTTCTCTCATCAGAGATGTTGTCGTCCTCAGAGGACACTTTTCTCAAACAGCCTTATTATTCGTTATTGCTCAATTTTTTTTTGAAATTAAACTCAAAACGCGTCTCTTTCCGCTATGATGATCCGCCATTGATTCTCGATAAGTATTGACGTATTGATTGCGAGGTAATGAAATAAAACTTCTTATTTGTATTGACACGTAGGTTCGTATTGATCGATATCGATCGATAATGCCGACATTTTAATTTGTCGTGTTTTTTTACTTATGTGTTTTTCATTTATAAGACCAGCCATTCAGCTGCCCGCTGGCCGCCATACGGCTTTAAAAAACAATAACACTAGAAACATTGAAGACAAAAAACGAAGATCAAAAATCACGCAGTAAAAGACGGCGAGGGACTGACGAAGTACGAGTACGGTAACGGACAATCGCGGCGGGACCCATATGAGCCGCCCATGACAAACATCGCTTGGGTTTCGCTTATTATATAGTATGATCTTGTAGAGTTGTGCAAGGTTAAGACCCCCAGAGTACTCTTTATACTCTGCAGTAAGGCTGCGCAGTCGCACAGGGCAGAGACGCAGAGGACGCGGACAGCATAAATCATCGCTGATTTTGAACATTCTGGAGCACTTACCAACGTCCGGGGATAAAATAGACTAGGTCCCTTCCGGATTTTGGGTCCAAAAATTGCGAAGTTTAGACTCTCAAGGCAGGCGATCCGGTTGATGCTTTGCTGCCGAGTATAAATGGTCCTTAAGAGCTTATCCCCGAGAGTGCAGGTGAACCAAGGAAGGGCGGATCTCGAAAGAAATGGTGGTCGGGTACTTCTTCCCTTGGGTTAATTTTACCCTCTACTCCCGGTTGGGTTGGTTACGATTTCCCAAGGAACTTTTACCTTGTTTTTTCTATTTTCTTTACTCTTCAGGAATGGAGTATCTAATTCACATGAAAGCAAAGGTGGAGTGTCCCAGTCGCGTTAGGCTACAAGTCCCATTTATACTCGGCGTCAGCACAGCAGCAGCTGGCAGTGGGGCAGAGACGCAGAGGGCGCGGCATCGCGGCAGATAGGCATTGTAGGTTTTTGGACAGTGGCCAAGCAAAAAAATGCCAGAATAAACTAGTTTCTGCACGCGTAATAAACATGAATACATGAATAAATAACACCGGCTGACACAAAATTTCTATGATTATTTTTTATTGCTCAATATGAACAAATCAAAACTGAACACGTGCTTTCATTCTTTTCGCGTTGATCCGCGGCGATGATTTTCTTGATAACAACGATGATGGTGATAACTGATAAAAATGATACTAACATTAGTGACGAAATATAACGACGTAAAACTAATCTACACGTTTGTGCATACATGTAGATACATATTGATCGATATCGATTGATCCACATCTTCACCTAGTTCCCGTTCTCGAGCAGTTCCATCTGTGACTCGAAAATCACATCGTTCAGCTTCTTTTGAAGACGTAACGATGCGGCTCGAGAGAAGTCGTCGGATACCCTAAAGTGAATGATTTTTGGGTAACAATCTCACTGGGTAAATGTTTACCTTGCCAGGGTAAAAGACCAATATGATTGAACATACCTGCGTAACTGTGCCGCCACAATAGCGCCAAACAACTCGAACTCGTCCTGTTGTGCTTGGGAGCCCATCGCATGTCGGCGGTGGTAGGTCTGGAAAATTGTGGTAAAATTATACCCAAAATAGGGCAGGGTAAATCTAACACCCGTTTTCTAAACCCCCATCATCTAGGGTATATTACGTTGGGTTTGGGTAATCGGGATCGTTGAGGCAAGCCCACCCAAGCTTCGCCTGGGGGATATCCACAATAATGATCACGGCTTAAGTGTTTTTCTTCGGAATTTCACTCGATTACGGTAGGCTACTGTATAGAGGGTTACCCATAGCTACCGTAACCCTTCGACGTTACAAGAACGAATCTAAGCTTCGAAGTTAGCGCTATGGATCACCCCTGAGGCAACGTTTTGGCGTTACTCGGCGGCAAACGCGCTCTAATGCCACTGCCGCTGCGCTGCCGCAACAAAAGCGAAGGCACACGCGACGCAGCCGCGGCGCGTGCACTAATTTTGGAAGGGGAGAGATGAATTTTGTTCGTAACGGTGGTTGTGGTTGTTTGGATCTCAAAATTCTTTCGAAAAATTCCAAAATTAAATAAAAAGTAATTTATAGTCGTGGTCCAATATTCTATGATTGGGTAAAGGCATTCACCTGAAATGTACCCAACTATGCCCAGTGCGTTACGGTAGCAAAAATCGCGCTATTCCCCCAAAAAAAGACGCCCAAACGCGTTGCGACGCGACGTTGCGGCACTTCTCGCCGCAACGCGACGCCGCGCACGCCGCATGCACTGCCGCGCGTCAACAAGCCCAACTTACTCGTTTCCGCCGCGGTTCCTCTTCCTCGTCCATGGAATGAGTGTAGGTGGCGTTGTTTTTCGAACCAATATGATCATTCCCTCCGGCGTCTGAACTGGAGACAGGCGGAAGAGCCGGAGAGGGCGGCGAGTCGAGCTGGGTGGGTTGTTTTTCGGCTGCCGAATAGGACTGAAAAATCAATAAAATCAATAATCGACCCACTACAAAAATAACAAAAATCTAACCTGCGCAAAAAGGGACAGCATTTGCTCTTCACTGGACGCAGCACTTTGGTTGCTGCCGTCGTACTGGATGTGGTGTAGTTCATTTTTCACCAGGTCCAGCCTGAAATCGATTTATTGATCGAATTGATCCCGAAGATAATTCTACCTAAGTAGAAGCTGAGGGCCATCCTCCGGCTCTAGCCTTCTCAAGGTTCATAATTTGAACTTATACTACACTTATAAACTTTTTCAGTAATTTTTCTACATGTTTTGAATATCGATCGATACGGAATTTTCTAGAAAACAAAAAAATCACCCACCCATGATCACGTTGAAGTGCGGCGATGTCGAAGAGCGGATGATCGGAGGAAAGTCGCTTCGATTGCTTATCGTCAAGGAACGACAACATCCGGTAGAATTTCCAGGTGGGCTCTTTGAGTGGGTCGTCCGTGTATCTAAAAGTTTGATAATATTAAAATTTGAAATTTTTAACTTTTCAAAAAAAGTTCTGGTTTCATCGGTTCCCAACAGGGTGCTAAGAGCATTTTTCATTTTTTTTTCGGTAATTCTCTCTCCCAAACAGCCCCAGATGCTGAAAATGTATGATTCTGAATGCAACACGAATGCACGGCGCGTACTGAGGCGACTGATGAACACTTCACCTTCAGCGGTTTTTGGTGCATTTTTAGTCTATGAAAAAAATTCCAAAAATCCTCGAACCCCTTCTATATGAATCGATTTTTGAATTCCTAATCGATCATTCATGAATTTTTTTTTAGAAAACGTTCAAAATTCCGGAAACCCTGAAACTCACTTTCCCTCCGAGACCCATCGCAACTTTCGCACAAACGTGTCCTTGAGATTTTTCCATTGTGATCGGATATCTTCGGCTGGAACAATCACCATTTTGTTGAATCGAATCAATCAAACTGATCAATCAATAACCACTGAGGAAATGGGTGGGAGGGAGATAAAATGGATCATGAACGAGATTAGAAAAGTCCACTTTGATCAATGCAGCACTTGAATATGGGGAAAAAATTAGAACTCCATGAAGTAAATATTTAAAAATTCTGAGCTACTTTTCCAATTTCAAATTTTTCTGTCTTCTTTTGTAATTTCTTGTGATTTTAACTTCTACCCAACTTTCGTTATGATTCTGAGGTATCCACTCGACACTGATGGAACAGAGAAGTAAAGGAAAAAAATAAAAAGTGAAAAATGTAAGAAAAAGAAAGTGAATAATAAAAAATAAATGAATAAATAACTAAATAAAAATCACCGAGCAAGTGACCGGTAATGGAGGCTGAGCAAAAATTCAGGAATTCCTGAAGATAAAGATGAACTGGCCGGCGCTGATCAATCGTCTACGGATGCGCCATGCACTCGTCTTCCATTCAGAATCGTAGAGGCATGGTAACATTTATTTGGTCTATGCAATGATTTTACGGGGTCAACCGATGTCCAGTTCGGGTCTTCATCTTGCCAGACAAGTCTGGTATCAATTTACCCGACCCTGAAGCTTAGTTAGCCTGGGCGAGGATCGATCGGTTGACCGTGAGGGTGTCGGTAGCGCCTACTACCACTGTACCAAGTGGTAAATATGTATATTGTTAATGAAATGAAATAAAATAAAATAAAATAAAATAAAATAAAATAAATGAACGAAATAAAACAAGTAAAATAACATAAAATATAGACTGTACAAAAGGTAAGGAATAATGCCCGCCCAGAAAGCATAAATGACAAAAAATGGCTTGGTACTGGGTAGCTGAGTTGCACCACACTGTCCTAGAATAGTTTCAACCCAGGTTCGATTCCGGCCTGAGTCTTGATTTTTGCGGACAGCCAGGGCCAAAAACGGCATGGTAAATGGTGAAATAAGTGCACACAAAGGTAAATGACGATTGGAAATGGAAAAATGAAGCACTGAACGTCAAAGAGCAAGTGCAAGCGACAACACTACGAAAAACCCGATCCGAGTGGGCGGGGCCGTAGAGTAGGCGTGGCCAGCTGGTGGGCGGAGCTTAACGCACCTGTGTATTTTGTGCTCGACGGGAACGCGTCGTTCATCACCGTGGCGATTTCGGCGAATGCGGCCGCTTTCGCTGTTTTGATATTGGAATCGTTGATGGTGGTGTCCCAGAGCACCTGAAAGATAGCCGTGCAATCTCGTCCACGTTTTTCGGACGAGTTTCCCAACAACACAAGATTGATGTGCTTATCAGTGACACCGTGGAGCCGGGCAAAAGTGCCTCGATCAATGGGACAAGTCTTACCCACCGCTGACGGATCCTCTGCCGGAACCGGTTTCGAAGGCGCCACTTTTGGGAAACTTTTAAAAACTAATAAAATTGACTTTTTCTTTCGAATGCCGGCGGGGAATTCTGAGAAAAATTGTCGAAAAGTTTCCAAGTTGGTTAACATCATTTACCCGTCGTCCTCGGACTTCTTGAATCAGAAACGTCCGCGACGGATCCGTCCATTGGGCCATTTTCGCCTAGCGTCTGTCTGAAAATGATGAAAAATACTTTGGAAATGAATTTTGTTGTAAAATACGAACATCTCAGCACTTTCCCGTTCGGGAATCGATGAAATAGCTAGAAAATCCGATTTTTGAGAGAACATTCAGAAAAAGGATCAAATTATACAAAGGTGACGGTCGAGCGATTGATCCCCCAATCCAAACCTTTCGCCCCAAGGGTTGGGTAAATTAGTACCAGTCTTTCCTGAGAAGGCGGAGCTATTGGTTTGAAGCGTGGTTTTTATTTATTTATTTGTAAGTCATTGTGGCCCCAAAAGTCATTGTGTAGGCCAAATTCGCCTTCTCCATGCCTCTGCAATTCCGACAGCAAGAGGAGTGCATGGCGCATTCTGAGGGGACCCATCAACGCCAAGCACTTTACCTTTACCTTTTAGAGAGGCTGAAGCAGGAAATTTTTAAAAGGAAACTTCTCTGCACAGAAATTTCTCCTTTTCTTTTTAAGATTCCCTTAGGGAAGACCACCAAGGCGCCAAGAGACTCCTAATTTGGGTAAACATGCCGCCCTCGACCCAATAACAATATCAGGGTGACCCCGGCCGATCATTATGAGCTGCTGATCGATAACAGCGATCATTTTTGTACGGTGACCGTCTAAGGGCTGGGAAAAAAGGTAAAAGAACGGGTGAACTGGGCAATGCGTCAGATAGATTATGAGAAAAAAGCTGTTTCTCAGAGGGAACGACTTTTGGAAAGGCTGTGGGCCAATTTACTTGGGGAAAGGCGCTGCGCAAACCCAATAATAATACCCTAAGGTGACCCGGCCGATAGGTCTGGTCCGGGGTCCAGATTCATGAACGGACGAGCGGTCTCCGAAACCGCGGCGCAGCCAGAACCAAACGGCAGAGTCGATGAGAGATTGCGTTTAACATAAGAAGTTCAGGATAAGTAGACAGCGGTGGGCGCCGTTCGGACTATATCTCGGGGTTAATCGAGGGTTTACCAATGATGAATCTGGGGCCAGATGGCCAAGAGAAGCCCTGAAAATGCTGAAAAGTTGGACTAAAGGCGAGCCGGGTAGAACTAGGGGGCATGAGTCGGGAGGAGGCTGAGCGTAAGCTAAAAATTGAAGAGAAAAATGGGAATATCGCTGTCTAGATGGGTAGAAGGAGCCTTCAAAGCTGAGGAAAAGGTAAAAGGTAAAGTGAACCGGGTAAAAGGTCAGGAGGTCGAGAAAGCCGATCATTATGAGCTGCTGATCGATCACAGCGATCATTTTTTTGCGGTGACCGTCTAAGTGCTCGGGAAAAAGGTAAAAGAAAAGGTGAACTGGGTAAAGCGTCAGGTTGATTATGAGGAAAAGCTGATTCTCAAAACGAACGACTTTTGAAAAGGCTGTGGGCCAATTTACTCGGGGAAAGGGGCTACGCAAACCCAGTAGTTTTACCATAGGGTGACCCGGCCGATAGGTTAGGTCCAGATGGCCAAGAGAAGCCTTGAAAATGCTGAAAAGTTGGACTAAAGGCGAGCCGGGTAGAACTAGGGGGCATGAGTCGGGAGGAGGCTGAGCGTAAGTTGAAAATTGAAGAGAAAATGGGAATGTTGCTGTCTAGATGGGTAGAAGGAGCCTTCGAAGCTGGAAAAGGTATAAGGTAAAGTGAACCGGGTAAAAAGTCAAGAGGCTGAGAAAGAATGAACGACAACGAAAGAAATACTGGGGGTTTCGCCCATGAAAAAAATGGCTCTGGCGATGTCGCCGTGGGGTTTCTGCCAACGGAAGGGCCAACTTTCCATCGGACCATCACCCAGCCAGAGGCAGCACAGTTTCGCGGTACGGACCACCACGAGCGGCGGCGACGACGACGTGGGGGCGATCAATGGACGTCGTCGTGTCGCCGGGTGGTGGGGGGCGACCGCGTCGCGCGACGTCCGCCGCGCCGTCCGTCTGCGATCTCCGCCGTCGCGCGCTCCCTGGCGGCGCCGTCGCGGCGACGACCAGTTGCACTTTCGTGGGGGGCCGCACCCCCTCCCTACGCCTCCCCCGTCCCCCTGTGCTCTCGTCCATCTATACACACCCACACCTTCATCGCGCCCCGTCAATAATGCAGCTGTCGGGGGTGGGGGGCAGCGACACGACGCCGCTGACCGGCTCCGGCGATCCGCCGCTGCTCATTACGGTTTCCCCACTCGCAAACGACCGACGGTGATTAATCAGCCCACAGAGGCAAGCCTCGGGCGTCTACACGTATTTTATTTAATTATTTATTTATTTCTACGCCACATAAAGGCGTGCAGTAAAACAATAAAATGTGGTTAATAAACGAAAGGAACAATTTATTTATTTATTTATTTATTTATTTATTTATTAGAAACTATTCCGCTATTTGCCGCTTTTTGTTAAGCGGTTTATAGACGAGAACTAGTTGATTGACCTATATATTTGGAGATGCTAGGTTATTCGCAAAACACTGACATCGGACGGGAATTGAACCCGCGTCTTTCTGTTAGTGCAGTCTGCCGGAAACAGAAAGACGCGGGTTCAATTCCCGTCCGATGTCAGTGTTTTGCGAATAACCTAGCATCTCCAAATATATAGGTTAATCAACTATTTATTTATTTATTTATTTATTTATTTATTTATTATGTACACCACAAGGTGCGCCCAAACTAAATTAGTAAGCAGTCAACTCAAATCAATTGCTTAAATGGTTAAAGTGGAGGAAAACACAAAATAGAACAATGTGAAACCTAAAATTATCAGAACCTAAAAACAAGTTTGAAAAGAAAAAAAGGTAAAAAAAACACTCAATACAATGGTAGAGAAGTTAGTATTATAAATTGGAGAATACTAAATTAGGAACCAGTACCATTGACTACGGGCAGAAAAACATGCAGATCATTTTCACCAACATGGAATACTGTGGATGTCGTGAGCGGTTTTTTTTTCTATTGATTTTGCTACGATGTTTAAGACAATCGTGAGATAAGAGAACGAGTATCAAATAGAACGCTGAATAGTTGAGAGTGCAATGCGTCAGATACATTAAGTCAACAGTAAGGTAAATAGAGTCAATACAAAGAGTACAAATGTTAACACACACAAGAAAAGTTAAAACCTAAGCAACTTATTGGAAGTTATGCGTTTAAAAGCTGAAAAGCCATGCGATGACTGAGAGACCTCCGTCTTTAAAGAAGTAAATGTGGAACACGCTCGAGCCGCAAACGAACGCACAAAAACATTGTTCCTGGGACAGTGATATGATAATTTAAACTCCCCAAAACGAGTCTTCGATCTTAAAATTTTATAGGAATGTATCGATGCAGTTTCTATTGCATATTGCAAATGTCGGTCCACAGACAGGCCAATAGAAATTCTCAATGTCAGCAGCTTCTAGGCCCATGAGTTACCCGAGCTGATTTCGAGAATGAGCTCAATTTCCAGAAAGAAACTGTGTTGATCTAACTTTCCTAGAGCACGCACCTCTGAGGCGGGCGTCGTATCTCAGAAGCCTATTTAACCTGATACGCCTCTCAGGGTGGTCTAGAGAGGCGTCAAATAGTGGATGGTTTTCGAAGGTGTAAGATATAATGCTCCAAGGGGGCCATTCGACCTTAGCAGACATCCTACCAGTTGGGAAAGTTTATGACATACGTACGGCGTACAGATTTTCACCGTAGGTGAAATTCTGTGACACTGGAACAAGTCAATTTCAACCTGAGCAACCACCCAACCAACAGCGCATCAAATTCTCCGAAAAATAAGTGAAAACTGAATGACCATCGAGCAAATGAAAAGGGTCCGAAAAGGCTAACCTCCTAAAAGTGGACTAGTGAGGTCCACTACACACCCGTAGCTGGTAGGATGCGTGGGTGACTGAGGGTTCACGCCTAGGGACCACTTGCCTAGAGGACTTCTGGGGCATGACCTGGCAGGTCAAGACCACATGTGTCGACGAACGGTGCTAGTTCCTGGGTCAACGCCACACACACTCGTCCTTTCTATTGATTCTAGGAGACCTGGCCGCAATCCAAAGCGCTTCTAGCGTACGTCGCGCCGCAATTTCAGATTTACGCGCTAAAATGGAGACTGCTACGCTACGCTGCTGACAGAGATGCCAAAATTCATCGAGAGCCGGACGTGGAATGCCCTTAAAGTTGTTCTCCCCGTAGGTGGTCCAGTAAGTAATAGGAGTTACTTCAGGAATCACACGGAAGTGACGGAGGAGTTCCTGAGTCACAGGGACCTATGAGATCGGTAGGTAAAGGTAAAGGTATGCCGGCGTTGATCAGTCCCCTTAGGATGCGCCTGGTACCAATTTACCCGACCCCGGAGGGATGGAAGGTTTGGTTAGCCCGAACCGGGATCGATCGCACGACCGTGCGGGTGTCAGCAGCGCCTCTTACCACTGTATAACGCGTGCCCTAGATCGGTAGGTACATCGTAATTTCTCTGAAGGTGTGTTCATACTCCGCAGCAAAGCAGTACATAATCGTTAACTATAGGACCGAGATTAAATTGAGCAAGAAGAACCTGGGAAAAGCCAGGATATTATCATGACCAGCGGACTGCTAATTGATTAAGATAAAGTGATAAGAATAATCTGTAGGAAGATATGGATGAGATTTCCAAGTACGTATCGGCTCACGCGACACTTAAGTGCATTTATAGGAGCAAAGGAGCATTTATATATTTTGGACGAGGAGAGGTCAGATTCAAAAACAACCTCACGCCTTCTAGAACTGTAGCTCCAGTATCATGTTAGAGAAGGCACGCGTGGTGCAGTGGTAAGAGCGCTACCTTCACTCGCAAGGTCCAGAGATTGATCCTCGCCCAGGCGAAAAAAGCTCGGGAAAATTGGGACAAACCTGGTCTTTGGAGCTAGAGGTACTGATTTTCACGTCGACTGGCTCCCGGAAATCTGACAATCTCTGCCCATTTTTAGTCCACACAAGTCCCGTTTTCTACTGTCTCTCCGCACGGGCGACGTTCGGCAATGTTCTTTACACCCATTAGAAGTAGAATTTCGGATTCTGTGTATTTTCCGGAATTTTCTACCTTTTGTGATCTGCGACAAATCGAAGAATAAATCGATCTCCTCCGTCACATTATCGTCTTACAGGAGCAGAATACCATTCGCGAGTAATCTCCGCCCATTTTTAGCCCACACAAGTCCCGCTTTCTATTGTCTCTCTGCATGGATCACCTCGGGCAATGTACTTTGCACCCATTAGAACTGAAATTTTCGATTCCTAATGAAATTCTTGGGCGAGCGTGATGCAGTGGAAAGAGGCGCTTCCGATACCCGCACGGTTAAGCGATCGATTCCCTCCCGGCTAACCGAGCCTTCCTTCCCTCCGAGGTCGGGTGTATCCGTATCAGTCTTGTCTGGGGAGGCACTGACTTGGTATATCGGCTGGTCCCGCAAATCATTGTGTAGGCCAAATACCACACTCAGCATGTCTCTACGATTCTGAATGGAACACGAAGGCGTGATGCATCCTTACGGGACTGATCAACTCTTAGTACCTTGATCTTTACCTTTTAATGAGATTTTTGTCCTTTTCCAGAATTTTCGCCCATGGATGATCAGCGACAAACCGAAAAATAAGTCGACCTCCTCAGTCAGATTATCGTCTTACAGGAGCACAATATCACTCGTGAGTAATCTCCGCCCACTTTTAGTCCACACAGGTCCCATTTTCTGTTAGACCTCCTCACGGATGATCTCGAACAATACACTTTGCACCAATTAGAACCGAAATTTTGGATTCTTAATCGAACTCTTGGGTGTGGTGCAGCGGTAAGAGGCGCTTCTGACACCCACACGGTCAAGCGATCGATCCCAGCTCAGGCTAACCAAGCATTCAATCCCTCCGGGGTTCGGGTAAACTGGTACCAAACTTCTCTGGGAAGGTAAGGACACTGACCTGGTATAACGGCTGGCCCCCGCAGGCCATTCATTGTATAGGCCGAATACGTACTCACTATACCCCTCCGATTTTTTATGAACGGCGAATGCATGGCACGTCCCTAGGGAACTAACCAGCGCCGACTACTTAACCTTTATTTTAGCACAGTAGGTATTTTTGCGACGCCTCATGAATTTTTTCTTTCTCTTTTTTTGAGTTGCGCCTCCAAACACATATAGGACCAAAGTTATAGGCCAAATACGCATTCACCAAGCCTCTACGATTCTGAATGGAACCCGAGGGCGTGGCGCGTCCTTAGGGGACTGATCAACTCTTATTACGTTCACCTTTAATTTTTAATAAAATTCTTGCCCTTTTCCAGAATTTTCTGCCTCGGATGACGCAAAAAAAATCTATGGTTTATTGATAACTTGAAACTGAAATTCATAGCCTATAAGAACAAGCGAATCATGCTCTATCAGAATATCATCACTAAAGAAGCAGAAGCTCAGTGGTTCCTTCACGAGGGTGTGGCGCATCCTTAGGGGACTGATCAACTTTTGGAACGTTCACCTTTAATTTTTAATGAAATTCTTGTCCTTTTCCAGAACTTTCCGCCACGGATGACGCAGAAAAAATCTATGGTTTATTAATAACTTGAAACTGAAATTCATAGCCTATAATAACAGGCGAATCATGCTTTATCAGACTCTCATCATTGGAGAAGCAGAAGCTCAGTGGTTCCTTCACGAGGGTGTGGCGCGTCCTTAGGGGACTGATCAAATCTTAGTACATTCACCTTTAATTTTTGATAAAATTCTTGTCCTTTTCCAGAATTTTCTGCCATGGATGACGGTGTGGGTCAGATCGGCGTCGCTGAACAGCATGACATGATGATCTGCGCCAAATCGAACGTCGACCCGCGCGCGCGACCAGTTCCTTCGAGTGGCCGTGATGATCAGAGTAGACTTTGGCACCGAAAACTCGCTTCTTCACGCCATCGCCATCGATTCGGTTCATTCGCTCAGCACCTGCTGAACCCGCTCCTTCTAGTCGTCGTCGTAGCTCGACCAGGGTCGTCTCCTCCTGACTGGCCACATTCCAATTTCTGGCAGGTTTGTGACGTTTTTTCTGGAATTCGATCGCTTTTTTGCTGTCCGATTGCACTTGCACCTTGCGTTGTTAGAGTGTTTGACATTGGAAAGGCATCCGGCACAGGTCTCAAGGTCATTACTGTAATATTCCAAACGTTCCATTGGCAGAAGGACTTCTCAAGAGCCGTTTCCGGATAAAATATGCCATTTACATTTTGAAAGTTGAGAGTGTCCTTTTTGATTTGACAAGGTCCATTTTGATTTGAAAAACATCCATGTTGGTTTGCAAAACGTCCATTTTGGTTTGAAAAGTGTCCATTTTAAAATAAAAATGGTATATAAAAGGGGCCCTCCAAATTTCTTAGACTTTTTGTCTTCAGAGGTTCAGAACAATAGAATGACGGAAACGTCAGTTGAACATAGGCCATTTATGGGACGCTCCAAAGTCTTTCCATTTCCTTTTCTGCTTGATTATTTCTTTATTTATTATACGTCTTTTCAAAGACGTGCTAGAAATGGTTAGTGGTACAAAGAGCAGGTAAAACTCAATTGAAAGAAAAAATGAAATTAAATTAAAACAAAAACAAGGCAAACAATTATAAACAATTAAAACAGATTAATAAATTAGGAAATTGAATAGGGAATTTTCCATGTAGACATGTTTGTCCATTCTGTCAAAGTTGAAAAGCTGATTTTGGCTATCACGATTTATCTTAAGGCTTCAGCTTAGTACTCTTTAATCCGGTGCAGGCAGTTTTGTGACGTTTTCTTAGAGTTTTTTTTTTGTCGTTTAATTGCACTCGCACGTTGTATTGGCTGAATGACTGACATTGATCAGGCTGGTCTCTTTGTCATTTCTACGAGGGGGACTTTAGTTATTAATATTTAATATTTACATGAACAAGCCATGTGCAACGGTGATATGATAAATAAAATGACAGGGAGTCAACATTAATTCCATTTCATGGTTTTGAATATAAATTGTCAGTTTTAGTTGTTTATTTAGTATTTATTTAATTTAATTTAACTTCAATTTAGAACTTTTTCTATACAGTTAACTTTAATTTAGGAGACTTTCTATCCAGTTTTATTTTGAAACGTTTGGACAATGAAGAGAACAGAACAGCGCGGGAAATTCGGTGGTTTAAAAGGGTTGCAAAGTTCGGTAAAATCCATGCCATACCCTCCACTATCACCTTATGGTAAATATCTAAATAAACTTGGACTTTCTTTGATCGACAAAAACCGCAAAAGAAACACTACCTTGGGTATACTCCGTGTGAATTTTTAAATTTGACCGTTTGTTTTTCTAATGTGGTGAAAATCGAATTTCTAACGTCTGCAAGGTCATGGAAATAGTACTCTACGGACTAGGCTAGTGCTTTTCATCTTTTTATGAAGATCTAGCTAAATACATAGATTATTTTGCTGTGGCCGAATAACTGTAAAGAATCTGGGCGAATCGAGTTTTCTTGAGAAGCAAGCTTAACCCTCCCCTACTCCATAGGGTATGTTGGGCGTTATCATTTTGTAGCGATTTTGAAATGACTCAATTGAAGCTAGCAATGCTCATCTATTGAATCACTTTTTCCATTCTAACATTTAATTCACCTTTATTATGACTGTAGCGTTTGTATGTTATGGTTCATCTTCATTGCAACCGCTGCCATTTTCAAACGTATATAACGTTGACGTCTATATTTATGTTAATTTTGTGCCACATTCCCTGGTAAAATCCTTTTCGCATCGTTTTAGGGTCGTTTAGACGCCGCGAATTACAAAATTACAAAATTGAAGCGCAATCAATAATTAACGTCCCTGATCGAATTTGCTCTTTTGCATTAGTGGCGCAGTCCGGTGGCGCCTCATATGGGCGAACTTACTGGTCGTTCGGGTTTTACTGGAAGGCTGCTATTCTTTATTAAAGGACGTTTTGACGAAATTCACTTTTTTCGTTTAATTTCTTCCCCATGTAATTATATGCCTAATTTTTTTTTGCTTAGACGTGGCGCCACCAGACTGCGCCACTAACACAAAGGAGCAAAGTCGATCAGCGACGTTAATTATTGATTGCGCTTCAATTTTGCATTTTCGCCACGCGGCATCTAAACGACCCCTTAGGGCCGTTAAGCCGATACCGCACTTGCTACATTACTATTATAATCATCAACCCTAAGTTTCTCTTGGAATGTGGGGTAGCATGGTACAGGTGTGGTGACCAGCTACGTCCAGCCTGAAGAAGACTTACCCGTGGCGGAAAGCTGGGTATATTTCTCAACCCTGCGCTAGCGGGTGAAGCCAGCAACTGTTTTAGAGTTGATAGATATTTACCGGAGGAGATTCCAATTCAAAAAAACCTAGGGATTGCCGGTTTTTAGACCCTGCACTTTAGCTGGGAGAGACTTTATGACACTAATTTTCCCTCTCATTCCTCTTGGGTATGCATTCTACTGAAATTTGATTTTCCTCCTGGAAAGGAAGAAACCACCCTCTAATATATGATCTGTACAAAGTTTATCTTATTCTGACTTGAAAAGCTGCAGGACTTGCTGCTTCGGGACTGCTGATTCTTCTGATTCATCAATAGAACCCTCATCTTGTGGTTTTATTAATTCTCTAACTTCTGGCTCAGTAAAAAAGTAACGAGCTGACGAATGGGTTACAATTTACCCTACTCTCAGTGGTGGCGGTTCTGTTGAATGCAGACACCTAATGTTGTTCTAAAAGCACTAATCGAATCTGCAGGAGCGTCGCTGTTTTCACTTTCGCCGGTTCTTCCCCAGCGAATCCTTTATTTGTGTTAATAGTTCCTATTGAAAATATGACATTTATTTATTTATTTATTTATTCAAATATTAACCATCAAATATTTTTGCAGAACAACGTCACCCAATTGCTTTACCGAAAAGACCTCTGTAATTTGGAAGAATCAATTCTTGAAATTTGACCTGACCGAATTTTTTTTCGACGACATTGGTGGCATCCTTTCAATGACCGAAGATCTGTTCGAATGTGAAAATATTCCTCCACTGATAAGCCCAGTTGAAGCGGTTCCCAATGAGCTCATAACCCCTCTGAACCCCCCTTGACCACCGAAGGTTACGTAACCCAGACCTCAAATTCATATGTGCCATTCTCGCAATAAACTGCGGATGGAGAGTAAACCGTGATTCATCAACGAGGCGGGGGGGGGTTTATTCAGGGTTTGCTCTGGGGCATCTATGAGGTCTAACCCACGTCGCTGACGCGGCGAAGGCCTGGAAACTTCGGAGTATTAGCAGCTTGGCATCCTTAAAGCAACCCCTATAAACCCTGAATAAACACATCACGCGTTGATGAATCAAGGTTTGTATGTGATTCTTTGTCCACCTCGGGGTCCATGGTACAGTCGACTGGCCCTTGGGGGTGGATTCAGATGTACAATATGGTGAAGCTGAGATAGTGGCTACCAGAGTTCTCCCTGTTTGAATGTTTCGCGGTTAACTTTAACCCTAATAAAACGTCTCTCGATCGAGAAAAAAGAGGAAAAGAAAGAAAATTGAGATTGAAATTTGCTTTCGTGCCCCATAGCACTCGCCGCATGGCTCAGAAAGGGAAAACACCTATTGTGAGAACTCGTTTCCGCCTATTCTATCAGGCTTCCGACCTTGTGTTGCTCAACCAACCGTATCGCCTCGAACTCTCGTTGGCCGATTTTTCACCCTTATGCATAGAAGAGGATCATTTCCTTATCATTTTATTCATTCTTCTTATTTGGCAAACACAGGAAAACGGCTGATCAGCCGTTTTATGACGTCATATGATTCAACAATTCTGATCAATCTGGCCACCATCACAATGATAGCTTCGCAAAACTTTGTTGTTGTCGCGTTGCTCGTCCATTTTGTCCGCTTTTTTCCATTGATTTCCAAACCCGATTAAGCTTCTCGTATCGAAACGATCCGAATGTGATCAATCGATGAAAACTACAAGTTTTTGATGGCTAGAAATATGCACGGCGCGACAGCTCTAATGTAGTGATTGACATTAAGATGCTGATGGAGATGCTTTTCTGATGTTCCACTCCATTTTTCGTTTCAATATAGACTTGGCGATAGGGATCGCTCCAAAATTAGTTCATCTTTGATGGAACACGAATGCATGGCGCAACCTTACGAGACTGATTAACGTCAAATGATACAACATTTTTATTTAATATACTTAATAAGCGTGGTACAGTGATAAAAGGCGTCATTGACACCCGCATGGTTGAGCGATCGATCCTCGCCCGGGTAACCAAACTTTTCATCCTTTTGGGGTCAGGTAAATTGATACCAGGCTTGTCTGAAAAGTTAGAGACACTGATCCGGTATAGTGGCTGGCCGCCGCAAGTCTTTGTGTACGCCAAATTCGCGTTCACTGTGCCGCTACGATTCTAAAAGGAACACGAATGCATGGCGCATCCTTACGGAACTGATTAACGTCAATCACTTTATGTTGTTACCTTGAAGAACCTTGACCTTGAAAAATAAATTATAATCAGACATTTGACGAATTTTATTCGAGAAATAGATTCTGGAAATAGACCGAAAAATCCACCATCTCGTCTTGTAATCAGAAGAAAAAAGATGTCTCGGCAATGGGTGGAAAATAATTAATTTCAATTTAATTATAAATAATAATTTATTTCAATTAATTTCTATTGTAATTAATTTCCAGGATCTAAAATAATTAATTTTCCACCCATTACCAAGACATCTTTTTTCTACTGATTACAAGACGAGATGGTAGATTTTTCGGTCTACTTCCAGGATCGATTTCTCTAATAATCGTCGAATATTTTATTATAATTTGTTCTTCTTTTGTTTATCACTTATAGGTGCTTACTGATAAGGTGTAAAGGACAGTGGATGTTATTGATATCGCTCTAATTTCCGGATGAAGTTCATTTGCGCAATGTCCGTCCATTGAGCGCACCTTTTCATTTCCTCATTCTAGAAGCTAGTTAATTCGAGGGAATTCCGTTTTGAAATGGGATTAAACCATATATAAAGCGGGTTTTCATAAGAGCAGGGTCATCGTCACAGTTCGATGCATTTAGAGCTGGTTTTCTTATTTCACCAGATTTATAAATTGACTGCTGTAGAACCCTTGAAGTGGGCGCGTGTGGTCCAGCGGTGAGGAGCGCTATAGACACCCGTACGGTCGAGCGATCGATCTCCGCCTGGGCCAATTTAGCTTTCCGTGCCTCCGCAGTCGGGTAAATTGGTACCAGACTTGTCTGGGAAGGTAAATGTGCTGACTTGCTGTAGCGGTTGGTCACCAGAAGTCATTGTATAGGCTAGGTTCGCATTTACATACCTGTACGATTCTAAATGGAACACGAATGCGTGGCGCGTCCTTAGGAGACTGATCGGTGCCGGCACCTTCACCTTTTGCCTTTATAACATTTGAAACTTCCTTTGGATACGGAAATCAATTTTTAATTTCTTATTCCATTTTCTTTTTCCATATGAAGGTAGACAAAGGCAAAGATATTCTCGTAGATCCTCTGAGAGCTTTTCTTCACATAGATATTTCCAACAATTATCGATTTTCTGATATCTTCGTCTTTTGGTTTTCCCAAAAAGAAATTGTTCGTTCAAAGTGGACCAAGATAGCGAAGAAAACGTGATTTCTAGAAAAAAAACGGAAACTTCTAAACGCATCAATCAATGAAAGGTGAAGGTCGAGGTTTCGACGCTGATTAGTCCCCTGGGGGCACGGCGCCGCATTCCTGTTCCATTTAGAATCGTAGAGACATAGTAAATCCGTATTTAGGCTATACACTGCGTCTCAAAATTATATTATTAAATTAATTAGAAATTAAATTATTAAATAATTCATAGAACAGTTTCCAGATCACTCTTTGCCTCAGAACTAGTAGCAATATGTGATTTTCTGGTGACCCTATACTTTTGAGACGCAGTGTACAATGGTTTGCGGGGAACAGCCGCTATACCAAGTCAGTGTCTTTACCTTCCCAGACAAGTCTGGTACCAATTGACCCGACCCCGGGTGGATGGTAGGCTTGGTTAGCCCGGACCGGAGTCGATCGCTCGACCGTGCGGCAGTCAGTAGCGCCTCTTGCCACTGCACCATAGGCGACCATATCAATCAAGAAGCTGGTATTTTTCTAGTTTCAGAATGCGATTAGCCATCGTACTGATGGCCGTCTACGCGGCAACATCGCTTCCAACTGCGAGAAAGACGAAGATCACCACCACCACGACGACCAGAGCTCCCAGTGACTCTTCGGAAAGCGAGGAGGAGGAGTGGGAGTGTGGCACCGATGCCTTCAGCAAGTATCTCAGCGAGAACCAGATCGAACTGGACTGTCCGCACTTGAAAAGTTGGTTCTGGTCATTATTTATCTTACCTTATCTGCCTTATCTTTTCTTTTTCCCTTATCTTTTTCTTTTAGTGGAGGATAAATTGATAACAAAGAAACTAGAAAACTGAGTGGAAACGTTGTATGCTGAGGGTGCGCTTGGTAAGAGGCGCTAGTGACACGCGCACGGTCGAGCGATCGATCCCGGCCCGGGCTCACCAAGCCTTCCATGCCTCCGGGGTCGGGTAGATTGGTACCAGACTTGTCTAGGAGGGTATAAACAATGACTTTCACCGCGGCTGTCTCCGCAAGTCACTGTACAGGGCAAATACGCATTCACCACGCATCTACGATTCTGAATGGAACACGAGGGCGTGGCGCGTCCTCAGGGAACCTATCAACGCCGACACCTTTACAAAAAACAAGCTCATGAATTTTCTTGTGTTTTATCCTTGGCATTGTTGGTGCTGTTGCTTAGTCATTTTTCTGCCTTTCAATTCGGTTCGGTTTTTGGGTAGGATTTCCATTACCTTTTAGGGTAAATTGGTGCCGGAGTTGTCTGGGAAGGTAAAGACACTGACTTGGTATAGAGGCTGGCGTCCACAATTCATTGCATAGGTAAAATGCGCGCTCACCGTACCTCTACCATTCTGAATGGATGACAAGGGCACGGCACATCCTTAGGGGAGTGATCCGACTGACCCCTTACCTTTGCCTTCACCTTTACTTTTACTAACCTCCCTCGTCACAGAAATATAAAATAATTATAACTGTATAGTATTAGGTTGTTTCATAAGTTCGTGCAGTTTTTTTCAAGCGACCGTTGTAAGCTTACTATAGAAGCGTTCGAAGAGCTCTATGCAGCATTCGAAAGAGAATTGTTTGTACTTTCAGACAGTGCTTTGAATGTTTGTCGAATTTCAAAATTTTATAATTTTTTTGTCCTATAAAGTGAAAAATGAAAACATGTAAAATTGACCTCACCGACAGCGAATTTTTTCTGCTTTGTTGTAGAACGTTATTCAAAACTTAAAACATTTTTAGAAAGAGGATAAAATTCTCTATAACATGGTGTACTCAATGTATTTTTTCGCTCTACATTTTGTGAACTTTCAGGCCACTAAAGTGGGACCTTCAAAAAACAGCAGTTTTTCTTTCAATGCTGCTCTTGCTCTCATTGTGAAAGATGAACATGACTTTCAGAAATTGTTTTGGAGAGAATTCTTCGCTCTATCTAAATGTGTGTTTGGCTTTACAGAATACTCTATTTTAATTTTTTTTTGCATGAGAAGCATCTTCGTTTTCTTCAGAGGGGGGAAATCTCCAGTTTTGATCGTTTTGCTGAATCTCGCACAGTTTTTGAAAGAAGACGATACGTTCTACAAGATGGTGTACGAATCACTCTTGAAAGTCTTGCTTATCACTGATTTTCAGGCCATCAAAGTGGACATGGACGAGCGCTCGCGGCGCGCGAATGTCGCGCACGCGGCGTGGCCACTGCCTGGAGCGCTCGTCCATGTCCACTTTGATGGCCTGAAAATCAGTGATAAGCAAGACTTTCAAGAGTGATTCGTACACCATCTTGTAGAACGTATCGTCTTCTTTCAAAAACTGTGCGAGATTCAGCAAAACGATCAAAACTGGAGATTTCCCCCCTCTGAAGAAAACGAAGATGCTTCTCATGCAAAAAAAATTAAAATAGAGTATTCTGTAAAGCCAAACACACATTTAGATAGAGCGAAGAATTCTCTCCAAAACAATTTCTGAAAGTCATGTTCATCTTTCACAATGAGAGCAAGAGCAGCATTGAAAGAAAAACTGCTGTTTTTTGAAGGTCCCACTTTAGTGGCCTGAAAGTTCACAAAATGTAGAGCGAAAAAATACATTGAGTACACCATGTTATAGAGAATTTTATCCTCTTTCTAAAAATGTTTTAAGTTTTGAATAACGTTCTACAACAAAGCAGAAAAAATTCGCTGTCGGTGAGGTCAATTTTACATGTTTTCATTTTTCACTTTATAGGACAAAAAAATTATAAAATTTTGAAATTCGACAAACATTCAAAGCACTGTCTGAAAGTACAAACAATTCTCTTTCGAATGCTGCATAGAGCTCCTCGAACGCTTCTATAGTAAGCTTACAACGGTCGCTTGAAAAAAACTGCACGAACTTATGAAACAACCTAATATATAATTCATAATTTTTATTTATTTATAATTTATAATATATAATAATATATATTCCACAATTCTACAGAATGAAATTTTTCCTTAAGACGATCGGTAGTTTGCCATAAATGGCATTGATATGATATGATAAATGGCAGTTTCTGTATATTGTTTTGTTTGTTTACTTTTTCGCGTATATTCCTCGTTTTTGCTTGTCACTCTTTGTGGTTACATTGATATTGTATAGCGCAAGTTAAGTGCATGAAAAAAGAAAAATCAATAAAGCGGCGTATAGCATCTGGCATCGATCGTGGGTGGCTTAACCTTTAAATCTAAATTGGAAAAAAAATGAAATTACAAAAATTTAAGAAAATAAAATCCAGATCCAAACTTTAATAAAAATTTACCCTCAAAATGATTAAATCGTGGTAAACTACAATAGATTGTTACCAATCCCATTATACCCAACACTTCACATTTTAAGAAATTCAATATTGCAGAAACCTTCAATCAATGCTGTATCAAACACGACAAATGCTACGACGATCAGCTTGGACGGAAGTTCTGCGATGACACTTTCTGCAATTGCCTCGATGTAAGTTTTTCGTGGTTAGAAGTTGCTTTGGTAAGGTATGTTCTTCGGCTCGGTATGTCTAAGAAAGACTGCCGAATTATTCTGTGCATTAGTGCTGTGTTTAGTCTCCTGGGTCCAGCCTAATGAACGAATCCGGGGTTTTGCATACCCCGGGGATCAATTAACCTGTTTCTAGCATCGAACTTGCCGGGGATACCTATTCATGTAAATCACTGGGTATTCGTTACCCCTGGGGTAGACTGACGATTTTTGGGGCAGTTGGTCTCGTACTCAACTAGAACATAGATGTAGTGCGCCCTTGCTACTGCGAGGTATCCGGCGCTCTGTCATATCTGTTGGGTATCGCATACCTTGAAATAAACCCTGAACATGCTCACCGCCTGTTGATGGGACACTGGTAATGGACCAGTCAGGGAATATTCTTTGTAACAATGTTATTCTTAAAATCCTTATGTGGTTTGACCTCCGAGTGGGGCGCGGAATGTAAAAAGGTCACTTTTTATTCTGAGGGCATAGACTGTAGAAAAAAGTATTTTAAAAAAAGGAAAAAAGTAAAAAGCTACCGAGATCAATCTGCTAGTGAGCGTCTACAATATATGGCAACTTGAACTTCTCATCTTCAAGTCTGCTTGCCGTTTAGAGCGCATCGTTGCTTGGAGTGTCGTAAGGAGAAACTAGACACTAGATTCTATATTATTTTTATAAGTCGGATGGCGTTTTCTGGAATTTCCTTCAAAATGCAGTTCTGCGTGCTATTTGTGGTGCTGATCAATTTTTTTCTGAAATTTTTCATTTCATTTTTGGAATATTGGGCTGTTACTAGGCGTTTGCTGTATCGAATGGTCCACTGAATCTATATCACTGAATTGTCCTCCTACGAGGTTCTTGAATGTTGGTCACAGATTGGATGTTATTCTTTAGATTTTCGATCGATAAAGATACTTCAGAGTGGAAATTCCTCATTTAGACTTATTGTAACATGCTCCAATCCTCACTTCTTCGTGAACTTTGCATTTTATTTATTTATCTTTCATCTGTTTATATATCTACCTTGCTGATATGGTGCTAAGAGTCGCCACTGATAAACTCACGGTCGTGCGATCAAACCTCACCCAGGCTCACCAAGACTTCCTTCCCTCCGGGATCGGGTAAATCGGTACCACACTTTTCTCTGGAAATGTGAAGGTTCTTACTTGTACAGCTGCTGGCCACGCAAATCATTGTATGGGCCAAATATGCTTTCATTGTGTCTACAAGATCCTGAATGGAAGATGAGCGCATGGCGGCACTTATGGAACCGACCATCGCCGTCATTTTATTTTTTACTTTTACTTTGAATAAATGTCCAATTTCAGACAGTCACGAAGGGTTCGAAAGTGTGCAACACAGAAGATTCGCCGCTGTTTTGCGGAATGGTCCGGCAGTTCGGTGCCGAGGCTTATGCTCGGTCAGGCAATAGCACTGGCGTAATGCTTTCCGTTGATGAACCTCAGGTAAGAATTAACCCATACCTTTTACCCATTTCTCTTTTATGTCACTGATTTTCTTCCACTTCTCAGGAACCTAACCCTACTGACGCAGACAGTGCCGAGAAATCGGACGACAAAGACTATGACTATGAGTCAGCCATAAGGTGAGGATTTTTTTTACATTTTGCCAGCTTTCAGTGGATTATCGATTTTTCAAATATTGATCGTTTCAGGCACAATGATACCGTGTTGAAAGGACCACACCGAAAAGGAGCCGATCTCCTTGATACCGTACTCAAATCACATCAATAGCGTCAAGCTTCTATTATTATTGTCGTTGTAAAAAATGTATGTTTTCAATGAATATTTCACTTGTAGCACTAGTCGCAGTGGTCATTTGTAGTGTCAACAATTAAAGTTCAGGGCAATCAGGAGCCATCGACAGGAGCAATTCGAGTGGGGAATTGTTGGAGCGCCAAAATTGGGACTTTCCGAAGGCTCCGGTAATTTTTAAAAGCGTTTACGGTCCTCACCAAGCTACCAACTGATTTTTTCTTTACCAATCGATTTTGGCCTTTCGCTGAAAAATCAGTTATACAAAAGAGTTTATCAGACCCAAGATCATTTCGAAGCCGTTTTTTATTCGAACAGAAGCCAATATTGCTGGTGGGTATAATTTTCCTCTCATATGGCTTGTATTATAGCATGGTACAGTGGTATAAGGCGCCACTGACACCTATACGGTCGAGCGATCGAGCCTCGCCCTGGTTACTCCATCCCCTTTGGTCGGGTAAATTGATACAGAACTTGCCTGGGAAGGTCATGACATTCAATGACTCATATAGCAGCCCCACAAATGGTTGTATGAGCAAAATACGTCTCCAGCATGACTACGATTTGAATGAAATGCGAAGGCATGGCGCGTTCTCCTAAGGACCGAGCAACGGCGGCCACTTTACCTTTATCGTTATGGACTTAGGTGGAGCCGACTTCCCACTCAGTCGCGCATTACCATCCTTAGATCAACACTAGTCTAACTGGCCTGACTATTCTAAGTGTATAAGCTTGTAACATACGGTATATTCGAAAATTCACAAAAATTCGAACACACAATGGAATCGTCGAAAGAAGATACTGCAAACAAAAAAAAACTGTCAAAACACTAGAATTGAGGCGATAATAAAGGCCCATATTGAAGGGTAACTCGAAATTCCCGCCTTCAAAATAACCTGCCGTTTAGCGCACATTGTTGTTTGGAGTGTCGTAGGTCGTCTGCTTCTCGAAGATAAACTGCTTTTTAACCACTGAAATGCATAGGAGACTCTTTGGAGAGACTTCAAATAGGTGCCATCAAGCGGGACCGCTCCACTGATGAGGAAATATTGGTGGTATGTGAGATATCAACTCGAATACACATCCAGAACTCACGCCCCCCCCCCCTGGTGGACGATGAGGAATTCTGGCAGGCTGATATACTTAATTTATCAATTTATGGGCTCTCTTCACCTGGAGGTATCTTTTACTTTACTTCAAGGTATATTTCTAACCTAAAGGTGAGGTCCCCTAGGGACGCGCCACGCATTCGTGTTTCATTCATAATCATAGAGGCACAGTGAACGCGAATTTGGCGTATACAAAGACTTGCGGGGCTAGCCGCTATACCAGATCAGTTCCTCTACCTTCTTAGACGAGCCTGGTGCCAATTCACCCACTCCTGGAAGGATGGACAGCTTTGTCAGCCGGGTCGGGGATCGATCGCTCAACCGTGCGGGTGTCAGTGGCGCCTCTTATCATTGTACTATAATGTTCAACCATGATAACTTCAAGCAATAGAAGTGCTAACTCGGTCACCTGTCGATAATATGATTTCTTCAACCGAGAATCAGCAAGAATTGCTCTTGACAGGGTGGCTCAAGAAAATGTACGCTCGCTACTATGAAAGTAGTCTCATGAAGTCTCATTTTGTTAGTTTTTAGTTTTTTTTTTGACGAAATTTATTTCACCAACCTCCAACTATCAGCTTTCAAACAAAGCAGATGAGATGGAAGTTTTTTGGGTATTTTACTCATTTTTTCCCTATGTCTGTCTCTTTTTTGAAATGACTCTTGTGAACTTGTCCTTTTATAGACTGCTGATGCTGCTCGTATAAGGACTCATTCACACAGCAGCCCTCTAGCACTCGTAATCGGGCAGAGACGCAGAGGACGCACCACAGCAAGATGAGATTGCCGAACATTTGATGAGATTCTTTTCGCTTTTATCTGGGTTATTTATACATGCGGTTTATTAATGTAATTGTGCCAATTTTGTCGATCATTTGTTCTTCTCTGACACTGGCTGCATGAAATAAATCAATGATAAGATAAATTGTGCAACAGTCCGCTGCCGTGTTTGAATTTGCATTTTTGTGCCAGTGTAATAAATAGGTTTCGACACAACTCCACTTACTTCATTCCAGAGTGCAGAACATTTTCGAGCCCAAATTTGTTCAGAAGGTATCTGATGGCTGATAACGAATCTGCCCTGGTTTCCAAGGACTCGACAGATCAATGGTTGGTAACAATCTGTTTAAGCAACACTTAAATACTCTGACGCATCTAAATCGATCGAAAACCTGAAGACGAACGTCTGATAGTGACCACTATGGAAACACCTTAATGAAAACACCTTAGAAAATTCATCAAAATCTAAAAAATCATCGAAATCATCAGTGGACTTCTAGACAGCAAACGCCTGATGGCAGACCGATACAATATAAATGAGAGTCAAAATAGTGATCTGAGACTCCTGATAGCACCTAGAATAGCATTTCAATACAAATCCATTGATAAATTCTACCCGGATGAAATTGAGTGATTTTAGTTTCTCCCTACGACGCCCCAAGCGACAAAGCTCACTAAACGGCAAGCTTTTTGGAGGCGCGAATTTCAAACTGCCATTTACTTTCGGCCTCCTCTATTCTGGTTTTTTGGCCTGTTTTTCTTCTGTTGAATGTATTTCTTGTGCGCGTAGAATAGAAAATGGCCTGTTGACCTTGCCGCGCGCGCCGAAACTGACCGAAATTTGGCCTGGCGCGCGCATGACCGAGCGGCTTTGTGCTGCCAATCAACCTACTCTACCCCCGCGCTCCCTTCTGGGGTTGACCTTACCCGATCGTTGATTAGCGGCCATCGAGCCCTCATAATTCAATAGTGTTTGCGCGGGTCCGCTAATGCGTGCTCTGCGTCTCTGCCCGCCGCTGACCGCACTCTGACCGCCTGGCGCTCGCCGTCGCGAGGTCGCGTTGCGGCGTCCGCTCGCCGCGCTCAGTTGGTTGTTGTTTTGACGATGTACGTTGCTGTTCCACTTCATCAAATTACACTCTCGTTTCGTGCTTCGTTGTACAGTGAACTCTGTCGTTGACGTGGAATCGAACCCGGATGACTCGTCCGACAGCGATTCGCTGCATCGGACGGGTGGACAGCGTGTTTCAGAATCGATTTCTGCCGTTTTACTAGTCGCCGTTGTTCTCTCGCTCCGCACCTGTTGCGGCTAGCAAGTCTCGTTCCGTTGAATAAAATAACGTCCGATTTGTAAAGAGTTATGTTAGCTGAGTCGCATTTCCTAAGCAAGAAATAGATATTAATTAAAGAAACTAGCGACATTCTTTTCTCTTTATATCATATTATATGTTTATTAAAGTGTATTTCAAGAAGTGCCATGTACTGTTCGAAACGGCTCCTTCTGTTCTAGCTGAAGGTCTGTTTCGTTTTTATTCATTCTTTATTCCCCGCCAAATTGAGAAAAATACGAATGTCCAGAAAATAAATAATATAGCATGGAAGAAAAACACGGTCGAAAAAAATTGATAACTAAATAACAGTAATTATTATTAGAATTAAATAGTTGCATAGCCAAGCTATGAAATTATGAGACTCACAATGAATTTTGAGCAAAAGTGTGCCAGCGTTTTTCAGTTTGACCTTTTGAAAGCGAAAATACCGCATGTCTAAATAATTGACCGCCGAGCGTCATCGCACTTTATTCACCGCCAAATTTGGGAAAAATAAAGTGCATTGGCACTCGCTGGTTAATTACCCCTTTAGAAAATGCGGTATTTTCGCTTTCAAAAGGTCAAACTGAAAAACGTTGGCACGGTTTTGCTCAAAATTTGTAGCGAGTCTCATGATTTTATAGCTTGGCTAGGCAACCATTTAATTCTAATAATAATTATTGTTATTTGATCATTAGTTTTAGTTATTCCAGCTATTAGTTCGACCGTGTTTTTCTTTTGATGCTATATAATTTATTTTCCGAAATGTATTTAGATGTATGCTACATCCCATTTGAAAGGACTCGTTTCGCTCTAGCTGAAAGCCTTTTTCGTTTTTATTCACTCTTTATTTTTCTCAGTTTGACGGGGAATAAAGTGCAATGGCGCTCGGTGGTTAATTACCCCTTTAGACATGCGGTATTTTCGTTTTCAAGAGGTCATACTGAAAAATGCACGATTTCGCCCACAATTTGTGGTGAGTCTCAAAATTTTATAGCTTAGCTAGGACTTTTTAGTTCTAATGATAATTATTGTTATTTAGTTATTAATTTTAGTTATACCAGTTATTAGTTTGACCGCGTTCTTCTTCCAATGCTATATTATCTATTCTCTGAAATGTATTTAGAGCTGTGCTGTATCCCATTCAAAAGCACTCGTTTTGCTCCAGCTGAAGGTATTTCTCGTTTCTATTTGTTTCTCATTTTTGTCAGCTTTGTAGCCGTTGAATTGGAAAGCCTTGTGGAGGTACTGTTTCCGGTTTTCCTTTCCGTTTCTAGAAAGTCTTGAAACTGAAAGATGCTGGCGCGAAATTCGACTCAAAATCGATGTTCTGATTCTCCAAATTTTAGTGTGGTCGTGACGATCACCTTTATTATGATTTTGTTAACCTTACATTTTTATGGGGAATGTAAAGAAATTACGATATCCAAAAAGGAGTCTTTTGTCCCTGGTACATATCGACTGCTATAAGTTGCAGGCGAAGTAGCTGAATTGTCTTCGGAAAGCAAAATAATGCAGGTGCTCATTCGTCTAGAACTTGTCCAGGTGAATCATTTTCTTACATTTTACGAGTTGTTTTATTTCTGTTGTTACAATTAAACCACAATGTTTTGTTCTCTGAGGGTACGTAGCTTTCTTTTTTGTCGATTGTCCAAGTGTATTACTGTGGTGCGTGTAGCTCTGTATTTCAGAGGCAATTCAGCTGCTGCTTCGTTTGAAGCTTCTGGTTATCGATATTCACCAAGGTTGTAGGGCTTGTTTTGAACATCCTAATCGGTTTCTATGATACGAAGTGTACGATCGTAGTTCTGGAGCTGAGTAAATAGATATTTACGTTGTAAACACCATTCTGATCCGAACGCTTTTGATAATCGATACTCATCAAGGTAACATAGCTTATTTTGGACATTCTGTTTGGTTTCCATAGACCGATATAGATGGTCGGACTTGAAATAGCTGCGCAAATAGTTATTTATGTACCAGTAAGTTTTACTTCTGGGTGTGTGATATATTTACCTGCCCAGAGGCTGTTCAAGTAAATAACATCTTAATTTTTGCACTTTTCTTGGCTTCTGATGTTGCAAATGAACCTGGTTTCCCTGCAGTTTCTAGCAATCGGTACTTACCATACTTGTAGAGCAAAGTTTAAAAATGATATTTCGTATATTGACTGAGGTATATGAACGCAGACATAGGAACTGAGCAAGTAGATATTTAGATTTTGAACAGCGGCTGCCACATCTTCCGAACAACTCGGGCATAATAATGGTGATATAACCGATGGAATAGATTTCTAAGTTCTCCCATATTTGGCAATATTAGTGACGATTTCAATATTATTCTTTCACAAATATTATTTTCTCCAGCCTTACGAGGTTGTCAGGTGGACTAACACTGAGCTGTAAGCTCAATTTCGGAAGTCAAAAGTGGGTGTGTTTCTTTCGGTCGATATTTGTTTCCTTTTTCTTTCCTCTCTTCTTTCTGCTTCTTCTCAGAAAAGCTGGGATCAAAAGTTTCCTTGTGGCCAGTATGGACATTTAATAATATCGAACTGATGATCGGGCTTCTCAAAACGATGGGACGATTGAAATCCTCTTTTTGGTTCAAATTCTGTAATTACAGCTGAGAAGAGTGCAGCCGTAAATGCAACAACGGCAAAACGCCCATTAACTTCCTTTTTGGCTTGCTTTCTTGCAGCTAGTCTTCAGTTTCGATTTGAAACGTCTTACTCGAAGATGGCAGATTTGAAACTTAATGTTTATAATCGGTTACAATGTTATCTTAACTCACTCATTTGTTTTACTTATGTTGAATTTTGTGTGCTTCTGGAGGAATTCCATATATTATATTCCTCTTATATCTTATTCTATATATTATATTCTTCTTTTTGTTTCCAGTTAAAACTAATGATTATATGAACTCCTTGACAACGCAGGATCGTTGGAAGGGGTTAAACGTGCACATTGTTTTCAATAGTCGAACTAATTATAATGATATATTTTCGGATAATGTCTAAATATATCCTGAGAAACCTTAGTTTTGTTTGTTTGTTTTGGTTAATGGTAAATGATGTTGATAATAACGCTCATGTTAATAGAGGAGTGCGTCTACGTGGCTTTTCCATTTTAAAACTAATGATGGACTCTCGAAAAAAGTGATATTGGTGTTTCCTATTGCTTGTTAGGCACGATTCTTGACACAACAGTGTATATTTATTTATTCACTTATTTATTAAGTATACATTTATGTGAGGTCAGGTCTTTTATGTAAGGAAGAAAAGTCATTGAATAATAAGTAATGAATAAATAATCATGAGTTATCTCCAAAAAAGCTTCAAAATTATGGTTTACTAATACTGTAGATGGTTGAAAATTGGGTGTTCTCTAAAGAACACGATCTTTGTGAGCCATACAATCCAATCCCCTCCCTCCTACACTCCTTCCCCTCCTCATCTCTCCTCAATAGTGAGTCGTTTTACTAGAAACCAGAGACTACCGTAGTTTTCACGTGACTACAATAGTTTTGACATGAAATATCGTTCGTGTGTGTTATTAGGTTGTAAACCTTCCAATTGAACTTTTGCCACGTCTTAATTTTCCAAATTTTTTTCTTTGAAACAGAACCCAGTTAAGATGTGTATGGTACATTATTAGACTACAACGTGTCGCCTTCATGCTGGTAATTGTTTTACTCCATACCGGTGGAACACTGCCGATTTATTGACGAACAACTTCAACACCCCCTTTTTTAGATAACAACACTTGTTGAGATTTTTCTCTTCCGCGTGTTTCTGATGAAGCGGTAAGAAATGGTATTCTGTATTAGCAATGTCTGAGGATTATGTTGCATGGGGTATCGGAGTCTAACAATCCTCCAAAAAATTTTCCCATATGATTTTTTGAAGACATCCTTGGCCGGGTTGGATGGGTAACGTAATCAGCCCTACTTACCCTTTGGTATGCAAGCCACTCATTCCAATTGCTAACAGAGTAGATTGTCACTAACTAGTGCATCTTTAGGTAGAAGCTCCTATTCGACAAATTCAGAAGAACTCAAAAAACACGGAGAATCTCCTCCTTGGGGTGCAATTCAGACTTGGTGTCGGTTCTCCTTGTTTACCATGACCAAGCCACTTGGGTCTCCGGCTATGAATAGCGTATTTCATTCACTTCTCACATACAACAGCCAAGTTATTTTACCGGTTGAGGTTCCTTTCGAAACGTCGAGATTTTGTACGCGAAGTGACCCTAGCGTTGAGCTATTTAGGCGACATATTGTGGGTAACATTTCGGCCACACTTTCGTACCTTTCCCAATACATTAGAATGCTTTGCTGTTATTATGTATGAGCACTGGAACTCTTCTACAAAGTAGTGAGTGGTGCTCGATGGTCCGACTTCTGTGGCTACTTTTGGCCCATCCAAATCAGTGTTAGGTGTCCTTGGCGGGGCGGTTTATTCTCGAACCCATCATAGTCTTCCTTGACTTCCTCGGACCAACCTGTTGTGGAGGAATATACAGGACACCTTGCTCTATTACACAGCAAAATTTCAGGATTGAACACTGCAGCAGAATGCCCTAGTCAAAGCCCGTTTGAGACTTGCAGTTGGAGCCCTATGTTTAGGGCTTCATAACTTAAAGGAATTCTAACGAAATCGAATGGGCGATAAATAGTTCAGAAGAGCTTAAGCCACCCTACTAAGATATTATCGAAAGAAAAATGCAGAAGCTTCAGCAGAAGTTTTACTATGCGATGAAAAAATATTCAATCGGAAGGTTTACAACCTAATACGAGGTCATGTTTACAAGACCTTCAGCTCAAACAGTCTTCCACCTGTGTCAGGTATGGCAGTGAACCCCTAGTGTCTTTGCTATTTACTTCCATGTAAACAGTTTTTTATTTTGCCCTATTTTTGTGTGCATTGTGCTGTATTACTGAATCGTTTTTTTCTGTTGCGTTTCTTGGGACTTTCTCCCATTCGGCGGTTTCAAATGAGCCGGAGACGTTCGTCGCCTGAGGATCGATAATCTCTCATTTTACGGGATTCTTGAGATTTTCGATGTGTTTGCTCGTGGCTGCGCGTTTAGTGAATGTTCATTACTCGTCTTCTCATGAGGATATTTTTCGTATTTCGTGCCGCATCAACCGCCTCTGAGGAAGGAGTAAAACGGGCGATATCGAAGATCATACAGCTTCTCAAGTAAACAAATGAGCGGCGCTCAAAATGCTCGCGTAAGTTACCCAAGTTCTCAGTGGTTGCTGTTAATTTTCTTTTTGCCATTACTGTACGGAGATTCGGATTTTTGCGTATTTTCATTTATTTAATTGATTATTTGTTTTTCTATTTGAAATATCGGTAACGAAAGATGACAGCAAACTGGTGCAGTATAGGAAGCAACACCGATCATCCGTAAATATAATTTATTTACCTTCATTACGCCGCACAAAGGCGCACCTATTACCAAGCAGTTTTTAAATCTTTTCCGGTGAATAATCATTATAAGTGGAAAATTAACTTTTTTGACTCAAATCCGGTCGATGGAATCGGAAAAGTGTCAAGGTTTTAATGTGCAAAGTGTGTCATGATCTTTTTTTTTTTTTGAAAAAAAAAACGCAGTAATAGGGATAGGATACTGTCAGATATAGGAAGGGATTCTGTGCAAGTTTTGTTATTGAAAGGTTATATAAGACAAATATTACTTGTTAGCAGAGCAACAGCAGCACAGATGACTGAGATTTTCCTGGTAAACTAGCAGTTACTGTTTTTTTCTTTTTGAAAAATTTCAAACTTGTCATTCCATGTTTGATTTGCACTTCGTTATTCTACAGGGTGCGCCAAAATTATGGCGACAGCATATGCGCGAATAAATTGACCTCCTGTTCGGATGGTCTGCTTTTTTCTGTGTTTCTGTTGTTTTTATCTCGTTATTTGTTTATGTTTCTCTATATTAAAAGTAAATGTAAGTTGCTATTTCAGGATGGTTAAGCGTTCATGCCACCGTGTAACAATCATTCAACTTCACCGTCGAGGACTTTCGGCACGCGAAATACACCGCCGTCTAGGAGTGCATCGAAGTGTCATATACAGGACCATCAAGCGATACAAAGATCTGGGAACCGAAGCGGACAGGCCCGGACGAGGAAGGCCCGCATTTGTGGTAACTACGGACAATATCAAGAAGGTACGTGAACGAATCCGTAGAAACCCGGCGCGTTCAATCCGCCGAATGGCGCTTGAAATGGACATCAGTGATTCGTCGCTCAGAAGAATCATCCACCGGCTTGGGAGTCGTTCCTGGACCTTTCAACAGGACGGAGCTCCAGCTCATAGGGCAGCAGCAGTGCAAGAGTGGTGCAACGACAACTTCCCCGACTTCATCAGCCTCCAAGAGTGGCCAGCGAATTCTCCAGATCTAAATCCCATGGATTACACTGTATGGTCAGCTCTGGAAGCGAAAGCCTGCAGGAAACCACACCGCTCTGTGGATTTGCTGAAGAAAACTCTCTTGAAAGCGTGGGAAGAACTGGACCTGACGTACTTGCGTGCCGCCGTCGATGATTTCCCGATGCGTCTGAAAGCCTGTATCGAAGCCAATGGAGATATATTCGAACCGTAATGTTGTATGTTGGTAACAATGGACTAATAAACATGATCACATCATTAGTTTCTTTAAACTGCTGCAACGTCGCTTTTGGCGATTCGAATACTGTGTCGCTATAATTTTGGTGCACCCTGTATTTCTTCAGTCACTGTGTGTGATTGTGAGCACACCTTGTGCGGTGTAAAAGTAAATTAAATTATTAAAAATTTGTTATCAACACGTACATATGCACATTATTCATTGTAACATTGTTATTAATGTTGTTGGCTGAGCGGTGAGGCATCAACGATCGGGTTTCTTATCATAGGGATCGTTATAATTGCGGCCGAAACTCGGCCTTCTTCCTTAAGATGGCCGAAAAAGCTTTACTCGAGCATTAGGGATATGGGAGGTTAAATCAACCATGCGGTCATCCTTCGCGATATTTGTTTGTAAAATTGAGAGCCGTTTGTCTGTTGTAATTATAAATAACCTGTTTTTAATGTTTCATAAGTTTATTATGTTTGATGTTGCGATTGTCCCACGACTGTCTTAAATGGTCGTAATAAATTATTATTATAAGATTTAATTTATATTGAAGAGACAATGCTCTATTTGTGTAGATGGACTTTTTCGTATCGAAAAATCCGCCAGAAGCTGTAGGGGATTAATTTCGTTGACCTTGGTGACCGCCGTCGTTGTGATCGGTGAGGTGATGGCGCCGTTGTCTTTGTCGGTAATGACATCGGGCTCATAAGCCTCTTGTCGCAGCCGCGCGAATATTCATTACTCGAGAGGGATTTGTGTCGATCAGTCCACGAACGCCAGCCCCGTTCGCCCCACTCCGATTGCCTTTTGGTTCCTCTTTTCGCTTTTTTTTTTCGCTGGAACAATTTATTAATTTTTTGTGAACAAGTAACGCGTAACATTGGTATGTTACTCAAAACGACAATAAAAATAAGGAGCAGTAGACAATAAACATTAACTCTTCCTGCATAGTCAGGAACGCAAGTGTTTACAAATCGTAATTTAGTGGATTAATGTGAGTTCAAATGATAGTCTAATGATTGCTTCTTTTTGCAATTGTGGTGGCAGTTCTTTATTCCGAAGTAGGGAGCATCTCTCGCTTTTAATTGAAGTTTAAAAAATTGTTTTTTCAATCTGTTCGCCAATTGATTGGAAAGCCCAATGGCTATCAAGCCTATGTAAAATCTGGTGTTACAGCGTAGGAATTCCTCAGGTTATTGAGAAATAATTAGATTTGTTTCTTTTCAAATCTAATTTGTACCCAATCTCTCTCTCTGCAGCTGGTTGGCTCACAGCTCCCGATCCGTGGTATATACCTTTCTGCGCAACTGTTTCACTTTTTCTTCTCGAATCACCTCCATATAGAGGTAGGGGTAGAGGTATGATTTATCTTTGCTTTATTTCTGTTTTTTTCTATTTTCCAACTAACTTCCATATTTGACGCATTGTTTCATGGTTTTCCCTTTCCGGCTTTTCAAAACTTGTGTATATATGACTTCTGACTTCTCGTTCCACACTGTTTTTTTTTTACTTTTTAGTCCCAAGCACGACTACTAACGGGTCGTTCGTCGGGTATATTGTGGGTCAGTGAAGTTCCATACGCCGTGGTCCAAATTGTTTACGCCTTGGTGTCGTCGCTGAAGCGTGTTTAGGCTCATTGCTGGCCATATTTTTCAGCTACTCGACCATTTTTTCTGGAAATAGTACAGCTACAGCAAGACGACTGTGGAGCATTGGTAAGGGGTGCTACTGCCACCTGCACGATCGAGTGGTCGGTCCGCGCCTCGGCTAACCAAGCCTTCCATCCCTACGGGGTAGGGTTAATTGGTACCACTTTTCTCATGCATTGGCCAGCCTTCCCAAGTCATTGTAGGGGTCAAATTCGCATTCACCTTGCCTCTGCGATTCTGAGTGGATGGTGAGTGCGTGGCGCGTCCACTCTAGCTACTGACAAAATAGAATTCAAACCTTGATAAGGAAGTCTTTTTTATTATTTATATTTACAACGAACATCAGATTGGAATTTTAGTACTGGTAAACGACGCTCACTTTTCTTTTACATTTTTCATTTATAAAGATGATTGAATTAGTTCGAATCTTAATTCTTTTTTACCATTTACAGTTCCTTTTTGTTTCTTTGAACTTCTATGTTTTGTTTTCTTTTTTTTGTGCGAACACTTACAGTTTATTGTTGAGAACACTCTCCTTCATCTATGGCGAGGTTTTTATAGTTCACAACCGCGCCGACGTCGAAGAGAAGGTCTAGTGGTCATAAATTTCTAGTTCTTAAGAGAAGGTTTTTATAGGGCATTGCCATTAGTTGAACCGGCTGCTAGCCAGTGAAGAATCTGACGACCTTTAGTCTAGTTGGGGCAGTTTTTCTGAGAGTTCTGCTAATTCTTATGGATAGCTGGAAGGTTTTTCGGGGGAGTATTTGTTATGCGGCCCAAAGATCCCTCCGTTCATTTTCAATTAATGCTTATTGAGGTTCCAAAGCCAAACGTCAAAGATTTGGTCCTTGTTTTGACCGACCCTCACCAAATTGAAATTCTTCTAGTCGCGGTACCGATTTGTATAGGTAACGTTAGAAAAAATTCATGAAATTGCCAGAAGGTGCCAGTCCCACCCGTGCGACCAAGGTTCGCCTCCCGCCAGGGCCCATCCAACCTACCACTCGTCCAAAACTCTGTCAGACATGCCCTTTAGAGACTGGGCGCTAGTACGTAGACTAGACCAAGCCTTCCCGACTGGTTAATTCTGCAATTCTAACCGGAAATGGAATGTGTGGCGCATCGCAGTGGTCTTGGACGTTTACTCGCTGCTCCCACCTTCATTAGATTAGTCTGGTGCTATTCGCTCTCAATTATTAACGACTTTATTGATCCTACTTCTTATGGCCGTCTAGGCTATGCAAACACCGACGTGTTAGAAGTGCACCGTGGCCACAACCATTGCCATGTTTGTGCTCAGCCGGCTGACCTCACTTGATGGCTATTGATTGATCGATTGATTGCGATGACTGTTTGTTTACCCACCAATGCCATGGAGTTCTCCATAGACGTGTTGTGATTCCGGATGAGTGACTCGGTTAATCTGCTGGTGGGCGTTTACCCTTTGAAAAGTCGACCAGAACTTCCAGCTAAGTTTACCATTAGCAGTCGCAATTTTCGTTTCTTGTTGTTTATGGTGTGGCTTAATTTTCTAGGATTTTTCCTGATCGTATTTTCCTCAATTACTGTGCTCTTTTTCTTTTTATTGATAGATTTCTTATGGTTATCCCGAGGAAAATCTATCGTTTTTCTTCCAATTTTGGAACTTTTGCGGGTTGCTGTTTTTCTTTTTTCTGCGGCTAAGTTGAAGTTAATATTTTTTGTGTTTTAGTACCATACATATTTTTTCGATTTACGAATTACTATAACTTGATTCCGTTTAGTGTCCTTTGTATTTATATTTTTAAATTATTTCTAGAATGTCTTCAATATACAAACGATCGATTTTGAACAATTACCACTTTCTGCGCTTTCAACGACCTTCAACATTTGATTTTTTTTTGTTAAGAAGAACTACGCATCACTCGGCATAGCATAGTTTTACCTTCGTCGGCTCATCATTTTAACAGAAAACATTTATGTCGGGATTTGATTTAAGAAACTTCTGGAAGGTAGTCCGTCAAATTCGATCGGGATTTAATTTCCTTCCCTAGTACTTATTCTGAGGAAATTCGATAGGTATTAGAAGAGGTATAACAATTCAAGAATTCAAGAATACCTATTGGAGTATAAGGAGGGAAACCTATCGGAGTATAAGGAAGGAATATCTGCTAACGAAGCTTCAAGATTTACCGTTTTGTTATATTTTTACGTAAATGTAAGCGTTCACGCAATAACATAATCTCAATAAAATAAAGAAAAGGTACGGACCATACCTGATATTACCTTTATATGTATGTTTTTGCGGGCTACTACTATGTATGGTATGCCATAAGCTATACCGGAAGAACGAATGTTCCTTACGAACTGTGATAGGAAATGTGAAGGTAGCGGTGTTTTTCGTCTTGGCCACCGACTGAACTAACTATGGTTTGCAAACTTCTAGCTCCCATTTTCGACATTTTGTCTTTTCTACTGTTAAAATGTCAATGGATTGAGGATGCTTCTTTTTATTTTTTTTCATTGCTGCTTTGTAGTATTTTCCTGTCTAATTCGGGTAATTTGAATTGCGTATTAGTTGTCGTTATCAATAGTCTACTTTGCGTTGTTTCATGTGGAACGGAGTGTCCACTTTTTATTAAAGTAGGTAAGTAAAGTTTTTGTTCAGTGGTATATAGAAGAAAATTACTTATAATGTCGACGTTCCCGTTTTTTGTGTTCGCGTCGCTGCCGTCGTTTCGCTGTTTTTTTTTTCGTTTGTGATTCGTCTCGTTCACTCGCTCTCATTCACACGTCTGCCGGTTACACTATGAAATCAATTCGTTTAGAGCCAGCTCAGGTGGGCTGGTCAGCTTGGTTTTCTAAACTTGGCTGAAGCCTAGCTGGAAGCTTGGAAAATCATGTCATGGGCTGGCTCATCTTCGACGGTATCAGTGTGCTCTTCGTGGTCACGTTATGTCTGTTGGTGAGTTTATTTTATTATTTTTTTTATATTTGAGACGTTTTGTTCATGATGTACCATATGGTATATTGTTGTTGACCTCACCACTCTTTTCCTCCCTGCTTCCTCGTCGTTGGTTTATTGCGGGGTTAGGTCGGTGGTATGTCTTTCTGAGCAAGGTAAAAGGTGATATTTCTGGACCATTATTACCAGAAAACCCCACCTTGTTCGATTCTTGCATTCGTCCCTTTTGGGTGGGTTGATTTTGCTCATACAGATATTCTGCTTTCTTGATTTTTGCAACTCCATAATTGAGGTTTTTCGAGTTAATACCATATTTTATGCGTATCTCATTTTAGAATATCCCCAGTGACCTTCTCGCTGGTTAGTCGCGGGGTAATCGCTTGGAGTAATGAAATGAGCCTCTTCTCTCGATGACCTTCCTTCCCTTATGCCTTTATCGCCCCTTTCGGTACTCATAAATTGAAGGCCGCAACTCGTACTTTATGGGGATGATTTGTGTATCTCTGGGGATCGATCAGCGTTGCTCATAGACTATTTTTCCTCTAGAAATGTAGTTGCCAGTTTTTCCTTTGAGTTTTCTGGGAACCTCATCATCAAGACGTCGGCTGGCTATTCTGAGTTGCGCTGTAACGAGTGATGGGCGCCGAGGTTTTTGTTGAAACGGGAAGAACACAATGAGGATTGGAATTTTGCGTTGTTCTCCGAGTCTATGGGTATGAGTGTAAAACTTTTTACCCAAGGGTAATGTCGTAGATGTTGAATTGAGGGGAAATTCGCGTCGTATCTAATGGGCACGACTCGTGGTGTCGGAACCTTCAAAAAATAGTGGTTTCAGATGATAATACTCATGGCGATCTTCGTTCAGCGACAGATTTTTCGACTTCGAAACAATAGCGCCAGACAACGACCAAATGTTTCTTTACGACCCATATCGAAAAGTGAGTGTTTTTCCTACTTAATACTGCTGTTCTGTATAAAGGAACCCGCGTGGGGCAGTGACGAGGGGCGCTACTGACTCCCGCACGTTCGAACGATCGATCCTCACCCGGGCTGACCAAGCCTACCATCCCTTCGGGGTCGGGTAAATTGGTGCAAGGCTTGTTTGCGAAGGTAAAAAGACTGACTTGGCTTAGCGACTGCCCCCGCAAGTCGTTGTATAGGCCAAATACGCATTAACCATACCTCTACGATTCCGAGGGAACACGAGCGCGTGGCGCGTTCTCAGGGGATGATCAACTGCGATACCTTTACCTTTATGTGTGAATAATCTCGAAATAAGCAACTGTTATAAGAAATGCCAGCATCTCCCGCGTTGTCGTCTGAATGTGCTCGTTACAGAGTCATGTATCGGCATTGAGCAGATGTTGGAGGCGGTGGGAAAAATGCGACAATCGTACCTGCCTCGTCTCACCGACTGCACCACCATCGGCCAGCGTGCGTTCTTTTTATAATTTTTTTTTTGAATTTTTAGAGTTTTTATAATGATTTTTGTTCATCCATGTTGGATTGCTGATGAGGCTCGTTGATGAGTTTTCTCGATTTGTTGAAGTCCATTTTCATTTTTATTTGTTCTTGTTGGCTTTTCAATTAAGAGGGTGGGTTTCCAGTCTTGTGGCTTGTTGTTTGCGCTCAAATTCGAATCACCAGAGAGTAGTATAGAAGGCTGGGCCAAGTTCTGGATTAGTTTCAGATCGACATCTTAATTGTTTATTGATCTTTATAACTTTAACGTTCTCCAAGTTTTCTTTTCATGATGATTTTATGCTTCTGGTCCACCTATGCGGATAATAAGTAGAGTGTGTATTTTGGTGGATTACATTTATCGGGCTCTTATTTTTTTCAAACTGCTCCTGTGTATATTCTGCATCGAAATTGTTAACTCTGGAAGAACCCGAACCCCAGTGGTTTCACGTTTTGTGAAAATGCCCACTTTTCATAGTTTTTATTGTTTGAATGCGATCCAGGAAACCTATTCTTTAAACTACCATATTACCCTGTCAGTTTTTGAGCGGAAATCCTTTCCTAATCTATCCAGCATAATATGCCATCTCGATCGTCAATGATAAATTATTTATCGCAGTATGATTGTTTTCCTGTTCGCAATGATTTTCTGTTCTTTGACCGGGTTTTGGTCAACTCTGACCTTTATGAAGCCTCTGAAAAAGAATAGGAGACAATAAAAACTTTTCTATACTTAGCACTGTACAGCCTCATTTCCTCTTTATTCTATTATATTTGTTCTACCCCCACAAGTTTGCTTATAATTTTTCGATTTTTCGATAGTTAGTGCCTCTCTGTGCGGATGTAACTTAATCCGAGTTTTCTTTCCTTTTGAAATTTTAAAGTCTACAGGGTGGCAAATAAGTTCTTGCCGCAACTTTCATGTATGGTCATGTTCAGTGTAGGTAAATTTCTGACCTAATTATGATGTGTGGTTGTGTCATCAATCAATGTCTATTTACACACCAACTTTCTTGACGAGGTAATATCTCAGCAGCTTAAAATACATGAAAGAACAGTTCGAGCAGCTGTCCAGAGGTACAAAGAGCTGGGTACACACGAGGACCGTCCGAGAGGTGGAAGACCAACTTCTCAGGCTGTTACAAGGACTCGAGAAATTATTAGGAGCAGAATTGGGCGGGATCCGGGATGGTCCATGAGACAAATGGGTGAAAGCATCGAAATTCCGCACACGACCGAATTCAGAACATTGTTAAAAATAAGCTACACCTTTGTCCTCATAGATTGAAAAAACGCCATCTGTCAACGAATGAGATTAAGGCAAATAGAATGGAAAAAACATTGAGGTTGCTTCGATTGGTCGCCAACGGTCGCCGCAAGCGAGTCCTGTTCACAGATGAAGAGGTCTTCACGGTGGAAAGATGCCACAACCGACATAACCATAGAGTTCTGCATGAACGGGGATCAGAAATATCAAAGGCAGCCTAACGAACCCATCATCCAGCCTCCATCATGGTTTGGGCAGGTATTTGTGCTACTGGAAAGACCCCTCTCGTTTTTGTGGAGAAAGCGACAAAGATCGATGCACAATTCTATCAAGAACAAGTTTTTCGTAGAGGTCTCTTACCATGGGCTCAAGAACACTTCGGTGACAACGTTCGACACTTACAGCAAGACTGTGCACCTGCGCATGCAGCAAAATCTACCATGGCTCTGTGCAATGAGCTCTTTCCTGGATACTGGGCCAAGGATGTTTGGCCCTCGAATTCACCAGTTCTTAATCCTATGGGTTCTGCTGTATGGTCCATTTTGAAGAGCAAAGCCTGCCGCACCCGACACACGTCTATAGAGAATCTAAAACAAAGCCTGCTCAAAGCCTGGGAAGAAATTAGCGTGAACACCCTAGCGACCATTGTCGACAATTTCGTCAAACGTTTGAAGGCCTGCAAGGACGCCGAAGGAGGACATTTTCTAATGAAATCGTGACTCGTTGTTTGTACATGTGCTGCTTTATAAACTGCTAAAATATTATTATTCCCGAAAGTTTTATAGTTCAGTTATAGCCATTTATATCGCGGCAAGAACTTATTTGCCACCCTGTATTGTTAACTAAGAGTCGAATCTCTATCTGTTCGACAAATTATGGAGAATTGTTGGTGTAACAAATTGTAATTCTTTATAAGAGCCCTTCATGATAAGTAAATTAAGGAATTATTGGATTTTGTGCACTATGCTCTGCTCGTAGTGAAGGCGTTTCGAAATCTATTGCACCTGAGCTGCTGGCCGCTGGCACATCGACCGGTTCGGTTTTTGCTTCGTCAACGTCGCTCTGCGGCAGCTTTTGACATTAGAAGCCCGGCTTTTACCTACCCACCTGGGCTAGCCCTATCAATTCGCTTATAATTTTTTGATATTCTCAATCTTTATTATTGTTTGCTAGTTTTTTATACATCATGTTTGTTTGTCTGAATGTAATTTGACCTAAGTGTTCTTACCGTTGGAAGTTTGTTTTATTTTTTTTTATTTTTATTTATAGAAAAAAGTATGACGAATACTTAGTGTAATAATTATAATATTTTGCTGTTTCTCTTCCAACGTTTCCAGATTTTTATTTTTCTGTAGAATCAGACCTATCGAATAGTTTCTTTGATATATATGGTGCTTATCTCCATGTATTAAATTTTGCATGGTGTATCGTGCTCTTTGAACCTTTAAAGTTTATTGTTAAGTTAGGGACGAATCGCATCAGTAGGAGAATTCTAGTATATAAACACATAGTTCAGATATGTATTTTGACGCTTGTTGTACAGTGGTAAGAAGCGCTACTTCCACAGTCGAAAGGTCGATCTTCGCCCGTAATAACCATACCTTCTGTCTCTCCGAAGTTGGGTACCAAAGTTGTTTCGGCAAGTAAAGATACTGTTTGGTATAGAGGCTGGGCAAGGCAAGCCGTTGTATAGGGCAAATTCGCATTTACACAATACTCTTTCTACCGTGCGAGACGTATACACTGCGTCCAGGAAAGATAGGGACACCCCCTAATTTCTTGTTTCAAGGATTTGGTTGACACTATTCGATTTCAAATCTATACTAGTAAATTCAGCACGGCAAAAAACATGGGACTAAGCGATTTGAACTTCTATTTTGAACGGTGAAGGTTTTGAGGACGATTTTTGCAATGAGTGCGACGGAATCACTGTCCAGAAATGATAGGGACACCCGAGAAAAAACAACTTTACGAACCAGATACTAATTAGGCCGCTGAAATTAGTGATTGGTGGACGCTTCACTATTCAGTGTAACGTAAATAGGTGAAGTTAGGATTAAGGCGACGGAGTTTTGGAGAATTTTATTAATTAAATCGTCGTAGACCGATGGATCGCTGTCTTGAGCTCTTCAACGAAGGAGTACATCCTGTTAATCGCATTATTCCTCCAATAAAGGTGTTCACAGAGATTTTTCATCAGAACTAACTCAAAAGAACTCACTGGTCATTCGAGAGTGTCGACAAAACAAGTCCTTAAAGAGCCTGGAGTCAACCTGATCTCATGAGGCGGTCCAAGTTCCTGTTGGAAGAACAAGCTGTGCCTATGCCTATCCTCTAGGAACGGCAACAGATAACTTGCTAGTACCTGTTGGCATTCAGATCAATTCGAATTTGCTGAATTAAATTCAATCAAGACTTTTTATCCAGAGTAAAACTGCCACCTACATTAAGGCTGCACAGCACCTCAAGCCCCTCCTTCGTAAAAACTAGTTCTTCTCGACTAAACCGTGTTGTGTTACTGTATGCCATCTAGACGGCTTCAGGAAAGCCGCTTCGCATCGGGAGAAAATAAATTTAATCTCAGAATAATTAGCCTAGGAACCAAGTGAATGTCTACCGTGCCTTAATCCAAGAACGGATTTTGTTTCTCTAGAGAAATTCAAAACTTCTTCTTGTGTGCGTCTGCTAAACATGAAGTGAACTTAAAATTTATGTAAGGAACGTTTCCGTAACGTTTCATGCAATAGCTGATAAATTTATTGAGTTTTTTCATGGTAGGCTCTTGCTTACTTGCTCCAGTTAGGCTGTACATCAGATGTGTTTTGGCCAGCATTTGCTTGTTTTGGATCATAGGGAGACTTATCATTTCTGGGAAACCTCTTCGTTTCATAATCGGGCATAAAATGCCGATAATCATTCTCGAGGTTTTCACCGCAGGCGAAATTCCGCGACACTAAGCCTTATTTCGCCAAGAGCTTCAATTTGGCTTTGTTATTGTATTGAGCGCAACGTTCTATGGTCTATCCTAACACAAAACATTTTGTTGAAATGAATATTGTTCAAAAAATTAGTTTTCATCAATTTGCCCATTCAACCGGCTCTTCTTTCTAGGTGTCCCTATCATTTCTGGACAGTGATTCCGTCGCACTCATTGCAAAAATCGTCCTCAAAACCTTCACCGTTCAAACCAGAAACTAAAATCGCTTAGTCCTATGTTTTCTGCCGTGCTGAATTTACTAGTATGGATTTGGAATCAAATAGTATCAATCAGTTCCTAGAATCAAGGAATTAGGGGGTGTCCCTATCTTTTCTGGACGCAGTGTAGTACAATATGGCAACTTGAACTTCCCGCCTTCAAGTCTCGGAGTGTCGTGGGGAGAAACTAGACGGATCTGGGGCGGTAAATAAACTGATTTGCGCAGCCTACAATTCTAACGACAAGAGGGAGACGAGTGCATGGCGCGACTATTGGGAAACGATCAATAGCGATCGCTTTTATTACATCCTTTTTATAGAAAAACATATAGAAAGGCCTTGGCGCTCTGGTGACTCCATTTGTTCTGAGAAAAAAAGCAACTCATCTTCAAAAAACTTTATTTGACGTTCCACGTTGGATTTTCGATGCTTTCGACATGAATTTAATTTTCTTTACTTTTTATTGATTTTTTATTGTTTGAGCGGCAGATTATTGGCTTCATTTTCAGATAGCAATGCACCGTACGTGCATCGGATGATCGCCATCGATGAGATTTCGCTAGAAATCGGTTAGTTGTTGCCACATGATCACCTTTTTCTTTTTTTTCTGTTCTTTCTTATTTTATTAAATTGCACGCATTCTCCATGACTTTACAATTCCGAGTTGGGGATGTTGAGCGCCGATCCATTTATCCTTCACCTTTCAGTTTTACCCTCACCTTTGTCTAGTTCTCTTAGTTTTTGGTATCGACCGGCACTCGAATCAGAAAAACTGCGGTCGTGAGCGGTCGCCAGTGATGTGTCGGACGATTTTCCGTTGTCGAACCGGTATTCCGCGTTGGCGAACAACAATTGTGTCTTTTCGCTTCTATCGACGACTTTTCGAGTGTTTGTCCTGTGGTGGTGTTGTTCAAGTGAAGTAGTCTGTTGATCCACCAATCTCCAGGAATCACCTTGGGCCAGATTCCGATATCATTTACCTGGCCTAATGCTGCTCCACTTGGCCATTCTTGTTTTTTTTTGACTTCTGAGTTAGCACAGACTCTACTATTTTTCGTGACCTACACACTAGTGGGGGCCCGCGTGGTGCATTAGTAAGAGGCGCCACTGACACTGAGCGATGGATACCAGCCCGGGTTAACCAAGCCTTCCATCGCTTCGTAGTTGGGTAAGCTGGTGCAAGACTAGTCTGGAAAGGTAAAGTCACTGACTTGGATAGCGGCTGGCTTCCGTAGGTCATTGTATAAGCCAAATACGCATTCACCATTCCCCTACGATTCTGAATGGACGGCAAATGTGTGGCGCATCCTTAGGGGACTGATCAACGCTGGCACCTTTACCCTCACCTTTATGTGAGATTTCAACTAGATGGCCTCTCTTCGCCTGGAGGCATTTTTTACCTTACCTTGAGGTATATTTCTAAGGAGACCGTGTTGGTATACTTGGTATATTTGTAAAGAGACTGTCTTGGTATAGCGGCTGGTCCCTGCAAGTCATTATAAATAATAATACGCATTCACCATGCCTATACGTTTCTGAATGGACGGCAAATGCGTGGCGCATCCTTAGGGGACTGATTAACGCCGGCTCATTTACCTTTACTTTTATTTGAATAGTTATAATTGGCACCGTTCCATTTTGAAGTCGGTCTGCTGAAATTGTTGCTTTATTTGTTGACGGTTACCAGTTACCCAGCAGCGCCGAATATTGGGGGTTACGCAACGAATAGTGGGAAAACCGGACCCATTATATCATGTGGGGGAATGGTCGCGTGTCTATTTTCGCCGGTCTGGGTAGTTACCTATGGTTACCTTGAAAACCATCATCATAGAGGTATGTGTTGGTTGGTGTTATGTAGATTTGCGATTTTATGCCAGCAGGTCAGCGCGCGTAATACACCGCGACTACGCATAATAAATAATTCAGGCGTCGTTGTCAATTAGAGGAATGAGTGAACAGCTGATACGCGTTCGCCGACCTCGAACCCCGAGAGTGGGAAGCGCCCCACCCCGTCCCCGGGGATCGGTCGCCCTTTGACGGATTGCCACCCGAATCCGAGCGCCGGCACACACTATGGTCTATTATCGCTGAAGAAACGGCGAGATGCTGTAAAAACGTGCCGATCGGATAATGCCAAGATTGAGGAGGTGTTGGTAGAGGTTGCGATGGTGTGATGTTGGATCAGAGTAATAGCAGAAAGCGAAGGGATCCGGTGGGGGTATTCTTCGGGTATAAGTAGGCCATCCTTTCGGTATTCCACCATTTACTTACTTATGTCCCTCGTCACGAATAGAAACCACTGCCCAGATTCATCATTGGTAAACCCCCCATAAACCCCGAGATATAGCCCGAACGGCGCCCACCTTTGTCTACTTATCCTACACTTCCTATGTTGAACGCAATCTCTCATCGACTCTGCCGTCTGGTTCTGGCTGCGCCGCGGTTTCGGAAACCCCTCGTATGTTCGTGAATCTGGATCCAGGGTTTTCGCTGTAAAGGTGAGACAGAAACCAAAATCGTTCCTTGTTCGCGTCCTCCGTTTTTCTCCCATTGTTTTTATCTTCTTTCCTTAAGACCGTTCTTCTTTTGTTTTCCTTTGTCGTTTTAAAACCGGAACGGGTAAAAAAAACAACAACAAAGGAGAGTTTTAAATGGGCCGTTCCGCAGAATTTGTGGAGCCTCCTGGCACCATGATGATGTTTTAGCTGTTGTGTAGCTTAATTTAGACCCACTTAAGCCGAAACATTAATACTACTGTTTTAATACTAATAAATAAAAATATTCAATAAATGCTAATAAATGAATAAAAAATAAAAATAAATAATACTGAGAAAAGCCGTTGTGTGATGTGTTAGTGATGGTCATTAGTAGTAGGTCTCTCGTTAGAAAAGAGTTTGGTAGGGTATATTTCGGTTGTTTAGGTTGGGTTAAATTCATTTTTTGCAGAAGCTGCTAGGAAAGCTGCTGCTCCATTCGCAGGCTTCTAGTGGGGGTAGGGTAACTTGATTGGCTTGAAATTGTCCAATAAACCAAGATCTTCGATGATAATATTTTTGCTTTCCAAATTGTGAATAATTATTAGTAATTACGTATTACGTATTATTAATAATTACGTAATAATTATTTATTTATTTAATTATTATAATAATTATGAATAAAATTATGATTAGTCTGATTTTCCATTACTTTTATTTGCAACATTTATGAGTCATTTCCGCAACCACAGACTACGCTGTCTAGTGACGATCACGCCAGGTGGACTTTCTTGACTCCTCTTATCAGACCGCCTAACTCCGCCCATTACCGTCCCTATAAATGGGTTCCGGCAGCTGATCATATCAGTTGTTTTGCTCTCTTGGTTTCTCTTGGCTACCGTTGCCCCTTTCGCGGTTCTGTCTGTTGGAAGGTAACGAGGTACATGACATTGTCAGGGCATCCAGCTTTGAGCAGTGACACTTGAAGGATCTAATAAAATTGTAAGGTTAAGGTAAAGATAAAAGTGGCTGTCCTCTAAGGATGCGCCACGCATTTGCCGTCAATTCAGAATCGTAGAGGCATGGTGAATGCGTAGTATTATTTTCAATGACAAAAGACATGCAGTGGTCACGTGGGTCCAGATTCATGAACAGACGAGCGGTCTCCGAAACCTCGTCGGCGATCGGCGATAAACTCGCTCGATACCGTCGAGGTCTCCCAAACCCTCCCTCATCGCGAGGAGTGATAGATCGTGATATACGGCGAATAAACCCCGGCGTGCGTTCACGAATCTCGGTTTGCACGCCGTTCGGGGTATATCCCGGGGTTTATCGGGGGTTTACCGATGATGAATCTGGGCCCCGAACGAACAAGGTTCGGTCTCGCCGTTCTTCACTAGACCCTGAATACTTGGCAAAATCTTGATCCAGGTATATAAAACTCTAAAAAAATAAAAAAGCGTTGAAAAAAATGTTCGAAAGCTCAGAGACAGAACTAGAAGACTTACAAAATCCATGAGGGCCTTGTCGACATCCTGTGGGCTGTTTCAGCCATTTTTTATCGAGTAGACCATGGGTATGCCTCTGTGGGTAACAGTTACCGGACTAGTCTAAAGGAAAATTCTATTGGTTTGATGACATTTTACCGCACGTTATACTGCCTATGTCCAATCGTCATTTCCTTCCTGCTGCGTAGGCGGCGGCTGGGAGGAAATAGCATGAATTTGCCATGCCACTGCACTTGTCGATTAAGGCTGGGCGGACGTATCCAAGAGCCACATTTCCATGTTATAGTTAATTCTAGAGGTTATAAAGCAGTATTCACAACAGTATTCTCTGTTTTTTTTTAATTTTTGAAAGTGGATGGACAGCTGGGGTGCCTGTGAGCGGCCGTTTTCAATCCATATTCGAAGGTTATCCGTTTGATAGAGCCGAACGTTCAGAGAATTATTGTCTTTCTACAACAAAACAATTACCTAGATCAACGGTGCGGTCATCCTTCGAGATATTTGTTTGTAAAATTGAAAGCCGTTTGTCTGTTAAAATTAATAAATAACTTGTTCTTAATGTTTTATAAGTTTGTTATGTTTGATGTTGCGACTGTCCCACGACTGTCTTAAATGGTCGTAATAAATTATTATTATAACAGTGTGGATAAAGAACCATCTTCTACCTGCCGCTTATCTGTTTGGACGGTGATTCTTTGCTGAACATGTTGTTCTCCATTAGTCTATATGTTCGATGAATAGGTGCCAGGTGCCGTCACGGCCACGCCCACACATTACGACGTTTCCGGTGTCACGCTGTCGTGCTAAGGAATTTAACATATCCGTGACTAAATGCAAACATAGTGTGGTTATGTTGGAGAATTGGAAAGCTGAAATTGATCGTCAAAATCTGCCCCAAAGCGGTAAAAAATAAAACGTTGTCTGCGATGTCAACTGTTCTGAGGTCGAATTCACTAACCGACTGGTCACCATTTTGAGATGAAAAACATGGGTAGTAATCACGATTTAATCAAGGATAAACTTGGACGAAACGAGCTATTCTTGTTATCTTTTTATTTTCTCCTTTTGTTTTCTGTTTCTCTGCTTCCATCGTTTTTTATTTCTTTGGCTGTTGTATTGGCCTCATGGTTCGATGATTGATCAGCGGTTGGGTAAGATTGCTGGATCAGATGGACCTCAAACCCTAACGGCGCTGGTTTCCGCTGGCTAAGATTCACTTAATCTGACTGCCAAAGAGTCATTGAACCACTGGGCTGGGTTCATCTTTGGTAACTCAGGAGTTACTATGGAGGTTTTCACCTCCGAATGGTGTCTGGTGGGTTAGTGAGATTGACTTCAGGGAAGTGAGCATTGCAGATCGAATATCCTATTTCTTGTATTTATTTTATTTCTATTTTGCTGCCTATATACAGGGTGTCCCAAAAAGATGTATACACTGTTTGAAATGCCATAACTTTGGAGAAAGTGAACCAATCGAAACGTATCATAGCTTGCATGAAAGCTAAGGAAAACGAAAATTTTATAGTATGTGTTTGGCGAGGATTGCGCCGTGTACTCGACCGTGGACTCGGATTTTGTACCTGATTGATAGTGCATGGGTTATATGCTTACTCTACTTTGGTCGTAAACACGTGATATCGCTGCTATGAGTTGCTTCCAAGGCAGTTAACATATCGACTTGCCGCAGCTTTTGGTTAAGCATGGAACAACATCAATATCGGTCAATAATTGTAACCACTATTTGAGAAGCAAAACTCTTCCAACAGTAATGCAATCATAAGAAAAGAATTTAGAGAGATGTAAAATGGGCGAACCATGAAGACTGCGCCATGCATCTGTCCGAATCATCGGATTCTAGACTTGATTGAAAGTTCACGGATAAGGTGCTTGTTCTATTTTGGTAGCCAACAGGTTATATCGCTGATACGTGTTTCTCTTGATGCAGCAAACATAAAAACATCAAAACATAACAAGTTTAACGTGCACTTTGAGATGCTTTTGCACAATACTGGTTACTCTGTTCAAAAATCCAGGACTCTTGTAATGAGCATGTAATAGCAACTCTTATGTTGTTAAACTTGTTATGTTTTGATGTTTATATGTTTGCTGCATCAAGAGAAACGCGTATCAGCGATATCACCTGTTGGCCACCAAATTAGAACAAGCACCTTATCCGTGAACTTTCAATCACGTCTAGAATCCGATGATTCGGACATGCGCATGGCGCAATCTTCATGGTTCGTATATTTTACATCTCTCTGAATTCTTTTCCTATGATTGAATTACTTTTGGAAGAGTTTTAGCTTCTCAAATAGTGGTTACAATTATTGAGCGATATTGATGTTGTTCCAAGCTTAACCAAAAGCTGCGGCAAGTCGATATGTTAACTGCCTCAGAAGCAACTCATAGCAGCGATATCACGTGTTTACGACCAAAGTAGAGTAAGCATATAACCCATGCACTATCAATCAGGTGCAAAATCCGAGTCCGCGGTCGAGTACATGGCGCAATCCTCGCCAAACACATACTATAAAATTTTCGTTTTCCTTAGCTTTCATGCAAGCTATGATACGTTTCGATTGGTTCACTTTCTCCAAAGTTATGGCATTTCAAACAGTGTATACATCTTTTTGGGACACCCTGTATATCTTCTAAGCAAATTTTGGTCTAATTTTGTAGTCGCGAAAATACTCCTTCTACCCGAAAACGCGGGCATCGGGTATTAATAACCTTTCCTTTTTCTTTTTTGTTCTCATCCTTCTACTTTTATAGGGTTGAGAAGGTTTGGAGATCGCTGTATGGGCTTTTGAGTGGGTCAATGCGTATGGTTTGTAATTGAATGGCCCACACTTACCTCTTTTTCTACGCTTTCTCTTTTTACCTTTTCTGCAAGTTCTCTGGGTTAATGCTTCATGGTTAATCTTCACCTGAATTAAATTAGGTTCTAAACAAAGTTTTACCGTCCAGTCGTCCATCCGCGCTCAGTTCCTCCAGTCTGATTTTACCATAAACCCAACTCTCCTTACCTGGTTCACCCAGAATTAAACTCTCTCGCTCGATAATTTTCTGTTGTATTGGATAGCTTGAATTGCAGAAATGCTCGAAGCTGTTATTATCGTCAAATGGTGATTTTACGTGATTTTATCTTTTATTTTTCTGCGAGTATTATCGAAGTTAGGGTTTGCTTGTTGAGCCTCCAACTTTATTGACATGCCCATCGATTTCTCCTACTTTTTCTGTTTTTTTTCTCACGTGCTCTTCTCCTTGTGTGGCAGCAGATGTTGCTCATTGGGTGGTATTTGACGTAATTTTCGTCGTGGTTGCAGATGTACAACTGGCACGAATCAATCCCGAACTGGCACGAGAAGCCGGCGAGACGACGTTGGCCTATTTGACCCGTGTTCGAGAGAAAATGCCGTCGTTGCCCGTCCCACTCACGCACAGAATTGCCTATATGTACGAGGCGGCTCGTTTCAGACCACAGGTGGGTTCGTTCATATTTCAATTTTTTCAGATTTCAGAGATATCTTGACTAATTTTTTTAATAGAATGCCCTTATTTTCCAATCCAGAAGAAGCCTGTCTTGATTTGTTTTTTTCTTGAACTATGTACTTCTTTTTTTTCTTCCGTAGAGGGGCGCTTAACTTCATTTTTCCATCGTTTGCCCCAACAGTAACTATCCTTTACTCGGCAAGTTCCGACTCCACGGACCCTTAGCTCAACAAACTTGTTCTCCTCGAAACTTCGCCTATGGGGTTATTTGGGACGCGGATCACGGATCTGGTGTCCGTTTACCCAGTTTGAGCCAAGGACCAGCAATATGGCAGTGTGGACCTGCTAACATCACCGATTTTATTGAGACATTGATTAGGGGGTTATCTCGCGTGCTGGCAACGATTTCGATGTCTTATAACCGGATGTCGACTGTTTTCGGTGACTTTAGGTAGGTACTTTTTCATACCGCCACCGTGGGCCCAAATTCATGAACGGATGAGTGGTCTCCGAAACCGCGGCGCAGCCAGAGCCAGACGGCAGAGTCGATGAGAGATTGCGTTTAACATAGGACGTTTTGGATAAGTAGACAGAAGTGGGCGCCGTTCGGGCTGTATCTCGGGGTTTATCGGGGGTTTACCAATGATGAATCTGGGCCCAGGGCCAAAACTGGTTTCCCCTACGCCATCGTTACTTTCTTGAACCTACTCATAGCAGCTGAAATCGGCTCAATTTCGAAAAACAAACATCGTAATCGTTGTCAGCATGCAAAATAACATACCTGAACGAAGTTTGAGCCAAAGTTAAATTTTGACCTAACCCTAGTCGTTAATATGGGCGGTCCTTGACCCAAAACAGACATTAGGGTCGTGATCAGCGCCCCAAATCCCCCTCCTAAGTGAGGTTCCAAGAGTAACAGTTTGAGCAAGACCCGGTCCGTAGAGTCGGAACTCTAACTAGTGCCTTATTCTAATGTATGGCACGTTTCATTTGATCAATTCAATCAATTGATTGTTCCAATTAATTCAATCAATAGAGCCAATAAGTTCTTAAGACTCTTTGCCATTCACGAATAGATATTGGATCAGCTGAGTCAGTCTAATTTAGCTTGGTTGAACAATATTTTCTAATGTGAAATGAAGTGAGAGAAACTCTGCCAAGTGTTTATAATCAGCTAGTTATACTGTGATAACTAAGCTAATTATATGCAGAGTCAGTAGTTAGCAGTGGCGAGGCGATATACATGGTTGTTGCTGTGGACAGCACGCGCCAATAACAAGCGCCTAGTCAACAATTCGAGCGGATAAGACCATTGTGAAGCTTCTGGAATCTGCCGCCTCTTTCTGCCATATTTTTGTTGTTTACTTGAATTCTAAAATTGCATAAGATCGCTGGAGAACCAGCCGGTTGTTTGGTGGGGCGAAAAATCATATTTCTCGATCACGAACCAGTCTTAATTCCCTCGTTCTATTGTCTTTCATCGCTACGCTGTTCTCTTGTCGTATAAGATCCTTTTTGAAGTGTTTTTCATCCAGCTGGTCCATAACATTTTGCCATTTCTATTCTTCAATATTTCATCAGCTACAAGGTTTTTTTTTCTAGAATTCAAGTTTTACTTGGTCTCATCTTTTCAGAAATTCGAACTACAACATCTCATGGAACTCAGGTCGCTGCTCAATCAGTTTGTTAAAATGTGAGTTTTACATTTCATGCTGTGTTCCTTTGAAAATTTCTTTATTTTTCGTTCTACAGTAAAAGTCTCGCTCGTTTCGCTGTCCTAAGGCGAAAATATGGACATTTTTGGGCTACAGCCGCCGCTGGAGCTTGTTAGCTTTTTTCATTTCGTTTTAAATGAGATTTTGGACGCTGGTAATTCTTGGGTCTCAAATTTGGCCGACATAGTCGGGTTCGAAGGGAAATTTTCGCTTGAGTTTTTCGAATTCGAATTTTCCATGTTCTTAGTCGTTCTTCGAATCACTTTTTACATCGTTTTCACGTACTGTTATGTCCTGCGCGAATATTCCGCGTTTTCAAATAAATAAATAAATAAAAATCGGTTAGCCCTGCTTGATGGGATAGTTGACTTTTTGTGGTATAGTTAGTGGGTTAAATGGTAGTTATACGGTATCTTACTAACCCTTACAGGTCTTGTTTGCATGATTGCGGTTCAAAATGTGCCGTTTAGCCGTTATTTATTTACATATTTTATATTTTTTATATATTTTTTATTTCTGTAAAATTGAGTCCTTGTTACATGAAAAAAATCAAACGAAAAGATAAGCAACAATGACACAACGATAAAATCCAACAAATTATTTTTTACGCATTTCATTTTATTTCCTATTCGTATTTGTATTATTTTTGAATTTTTTCATGATAAAACATTGAATTTATAATTTTTCTTTTTTTTTTCAGAAAAATCCTTGAAATCTCTTTTCAACCCGAATTCTCTCCCTTTCTTGTTTTTTTTCGGTTTCCTTTTTAATATATCCAGTAGTTTTCCATACCCAATAGTTACCTCTTCATGGGCCGGGTGTATCATGTAAAAAGGTGGTCCTTTCTTAATTGCTGCGAATAAGAAAGTCGTCTTCGGTCAGTTTTTAAAGATGTCCTTGATGTGGTTGGTCTTCTTCTCGAAAGTTCTTTTGGAAGAAAGGAGCAGATGCTATTAGAATGTAAGAGAGTGGGCCGGAAAGGTGTCGCGTGACGGACAGGTGGCGCCAACTCCCATAATTTAGGTGTCTGCGCAAGTCCACCAGTCTTTAATCCGGCAATTTGGTAGAGTTCAACCGCCGACTCACTGACCCGGTCATTCTGATTCCTTAAATGCCTTTAAAATTTGTCGTTTCGAGGAATTGGATTTGTAGTGCCTTTTCCCAGTTCTGCTATTGGTGAATTGTTGCTATTTTTCGACCATAAACATAGGAGGAAATATGGTTTCCCTGGAATTTTTGAAATCCTCTCACGAAATTTCTCCGCGCAAGCTCAGTTTCTGTTCCTTTCAGAGTCCCACCAAGTGGTTTTTTGTCATGGCTGTTTGATTGCTTCCTTGTTTTTTGATCGATTTTTGAAATTGTGCCCAAGAAAGGTGAAAGGTAAAGGTATCGGCGTTGAGCAATCCCGTAGGGACGCGCCACGCATTCGTTTCCTAATTAGAATGGTAGAGGCATGGTGAATGCGTCTTTCGTTTATACAATGACAATGGCAAGGTCGAGCCGTTATACCAAGTAAGGGTCTTTACCTTCCCAGACAAGTCTGGTACCAATTTACCCAACCACGAAGGGATGGAAGGCTCGATTAGCTCAAACGAGGATCGATCACTGGGCCGTGCAGGTCAATAGCGCCTCTTACCACTGCACCATGTTACGCAAGAAATTCGCTGGTACGAAACTAGTTACCCAGCTGGATATCTTTGGGTAGTTCTAGTCTGCTCCATTATAATCTGACTCATCCTGGTCTCAGCCTGCCTCATCCAGCTCTCCGAGTGCAGAAAATGCCATTTTAATGTTTATTTTCGATATTATCAGTGTCATTCTTCAACTCTAAGAAATTATTGCGAGCACTATGAAAACGTCAGGTCGACTTTTCCCTCTCGAGTACCATTATTCTACTTACGACTCCTACTAGGGCGCGCGTAGTGCAGCGGTAAGAGGGGCGAGAGACGCATGTACATTCGAGCGATCGATCCTCGCCCGTGCTAACCAAGTCTTCCATCCCTCAGAGGTCGGGTAAATTGGTGCCAGACGAGTCTGGGAAGTTGAGGACACTGACAGAGTATAGCGGCTTCCTTCTGAAGTTAATGTATCGGCCATAGTACGTATTCCACATACCTCTACGATTCTGAGTGGAAGACGAATGCATGGCGCGACTTAGGCGACTGATCAACTCAACGTCTCTCACTAAGGAACTGATATCTACAAGAATTTTTCATATTCGTACTATTTTAAGAAGTTAAATGTCGACAGTCTCTGGTTCTTTCCATTTCTTTTTAATATTTAACTTTTTTTTTGTAGAATTTTCAAAGTTTGCTTATGGTCCACAGGTTGATTTGACTGTGGTGACAAATTTCAAAATTTCTACCACTATTTTCATTTTCGTTTACTCAACTATTTACCCTTTACTTGAGTTTTGGCGTTAATTAGTCTGTCCTTCCTGGTTTAACATCTTTTTCCTCTCATGGACAGGTACTCGTATCTTTCTAAGCTCTTTATTTTCGTTGAAAACTCAGGCATCTCATAAACTTTAACAAAAAGATAAAAGCTTTTCAGAAAATCCAAAGGTATTGGATTAGGTTGAACCAAATGTGTCCCTTCTCCTGTTGTCCCTTGTCCTGTTTCTTCTTTTGGCGACAGACTTATTGTTAGCGGTTAAGGGTAACGTATTCAGGTTTATGCATGGTAAGGTTAGAATGCGATGAAACAAACGTAGTTCCTCGTCTGTCTGGTGCATTCTTGTAATTGTTGAAGGCAGTCATGCGCGGAATTCGTTCCTCAGTTATGCGCGTCGAATGGCCTTTGCTAAAGGAGTTTTTCATGTGGAATTTGCGGACCAACAGCCCTCGAAGTGTCCCGGAAATAATTCGCCCTGGCGTTGTGACTCATCCGACGTCCTATTGTGACTAGATGGATAGTTCATCCATTGATTCAAAGGTACAAAGCCAGTGCGACCTTTAATCTACGGAATTTTGAGACACACGTGGTAAGGTGGTAAGAGGCGCTGCTGACACTCGTACGGTCGTGTGATCCATCCCCGCCCGGCTAACCAAGCCTTCCATGTTTCTGGCGTCGGGTAAATTTGTATCAGTCTTGCTAGGTGAAGACACTGACTTGGTATAGCGGCTGGCCCCCGCAAGTTATTGTATAGGGCAAATCTGCATTCACCGTGACTCTACGATTTTGAATGGAAACGAGTGCGTGGCGTATCCTTAGGGGATGGATTATGCCGATACCTTTACTTTACCCTTTTAGAATTTGGGATTTGGAATTTTGAGTCTTACATTAGACTCAAATGTGAATATTCTGATGCTACTATGCCTTTGCTAAGGTTGTTAGGTGACAATATTGATCGGGGTAGAGGGAAGATGTGAAAAAGGGACGGATTCGCTTTCAAAAGCCCGAGCAAGAATAAAAAATGTAAAATTTTAGTCGAATGCCCCTAAGGGAAGCTTGCTGGATTTGGAACTGTTTTGTATAAGACTCCCGTCTTGTTTCATTTCAGCTATTTTTTTTGTTTCCCGAAAGTCATAAAAGACATATAATACAGGTAAACATTAAAGTACCGACGTTGATCAGTCCCGCAAGAAAAAAACGCCATGTATTCTTGTTCCATTAAAAATCGTAGAGGTATGATGAATGCGTAATTGGCCTATACAACGACTTGCGAGGCTAGACCTATACCAAGCCACTGTCTTTATCTTCCCAGATAAGTATGGTACCAATTTACCCGACCCCGGAGGGATGTAGGGTTTGGTTAGCCGGGCCGGGATCGATCGCTTGACCATGTGGGTGCCAGTGGCGCCCCTTACCAATGCGCCACGCCCGCCCTGGTGGGTATCATAGGATTTTATATTCGACACCGTTCCAAAAGCCATTGACCATTGACAACCATTCCATTCACGACTATCGATCAAGCTCCATTTGAAAAATCCGATTTCGTTGTGAATTGTTGACTTCGATATGTAATATTATATTTTTCGAATTTTTCATTCCGGGATTTTATTTTTTTCGATTTTTTATTGTGGGTCTGTGTGGTGCAGTGGTAGGAGACGCAACTGACATCGGCACGGTCGAGCGATCGATCCCAGCTCGGGCCAACAAAGCTTTCCAACCCTCAAGGGTCGGGTGAATTGGTACCAAACTCGCCTGGGAAGGTGAAGACACTAATTTGGCATATCGCCTCCGCATGTTATTGTATATGCCAATTACAGATTCACCATGCCTCTACGTTGAATGGAACAGAAATGTGTGGCGTGTTCTTAGGGGCTGATCAACGCCGACACCTTTACCTTTTTTTACCTTTATTTTCTTTTGTCTTCACTGTTTTCTTTTGATAACGAAAAATCAATATTCTATGGAATCGAGAAGATTAATCTTCTCACGTCTTAGCTTCTCGTGTTGAAAAATGTTTTCCGATCGGATGATGCGGATGTTTCAGCATCGCCGACGCGCCGGCGGTCGACGCTGCTACACCGGCCAGCCCTCAGAAAGGCATCCTACATCACTTGGGACAGAAAGCGCTCTCCAGCAAGAAGAGACAGTCGAAATTCGGCGGCAGTGACGGTACGTCCTACTGTAATTTGATCGATTATCGATTTTCTTCCTTTCCCCCGTTTTGTTGATCAATCAGTTGACGGGTGATCTTTCATCGACTAACACTGGCTTGTGGTTGATCGCTGTGGTCTCGGAGGTTATGGTTGATTTTGCTTGTCGAATTTCTTCTGAGTTGCGAATATTTTCGGAATATTTTCGAAGTAAAGTTGAGTTTTGGCTAATTTGACGCCATTTGCTGATTTTCATTTGCTTATTTGTTTTCTACACTCAGCTTCTTTTCAAACAAATATGAATGTTGTCATTGTTTTTAGAAAAACGTCTCTGCCGAAGTATTCGCAAAGGTACTGTTGTCGATGTAAAGTTTCGTCTGTTTGCATGTGGCGTAGCAGCTTTCAAAATGCAATTGCTAGTAGTAAATACTTCCTGAAGGCGAACTATTCAAATTTAATATTCGAATTATTAGAATTGAAATTTAATTCAACATTTTTCCATTTCTTGCTTTCTTTCCTTCCATTTTCTTGCTTTTGAAGCTGTACGTGAAAAATCTCGTCAGTTTAGAATTCTTTGATCCGTCTTTAATTTTGAGCTGGACTCGTTACTGGATACTTAAGGAGTGGATCCTAATTTACGGAAATGTCTTGAGATTTTATCTTTGAAACAGCGACGTGGGCACAATTTAATAGATAGTCGGTCGGATTTGACTCTTGGTACTCGCAAAATTCACGCGCCGGAGTAATCGCTGACTTTTTGACGCAAAAAATACGACGGTTACAAATTATTGATTGATTCAGTTACAAAAAATCAAATTCTGAATGGATTGAAAATTGTTCCCGATCAACTGCGGGTGGCTGAGCTTTTTAGCGGGTTGTTAGAATATGTAAAAGAAACGATTCTTTAAAGTACTCGCAATGGTCCTTTCGAGTAAAGCCAGTTGAACTCATCGTTGATTCTTTTTCAAAAAGTATTCGAATTTGGAGGCCAGATAAATCATCTCAGATGGACCTTAATTTGACGTTCATCTCTGGGGGAGGGGGTGGAAGATCAAGATTGGGGACTACACGAGAAATTTTGGTTGACATTCCTTCAGTTCTTGAATTTCGAGGTAGAATCGTTAGTGGGAACTCAATGGGCACATTTTTGGGCGGAGCCTGGTTTTGGTTTTTTTTTTCGTGTCATGTCTTAAGGTTTTATTTTTTGCACAGTGATTCGGAAAATTCGTTTGGATTCAATTAAGTTAGGTTTGAGTGAGTCAAATAACACTAATAGTAAACTGAAATTAATTAATTCAAAATCGAGGGTCGTAACTGAAGTGATAGTCGAACTCGGTTCTTATTGTTAGTTCCCAAAATGCTGCTTGGTGGTGCAGTGGGTAGCGCCGCAAAGTGCAGGATATACCTGAGATGCGGGTTCGAACCACGTGTCATGCACTGGCTCTATCTAGTGTTTATTATATGTGCCTGTGAATATGAGGGTAGTATTTTTATACATTGTTATTGAGTTTCGCCAGCTTTTCGATGTTGTGCCTGTTGCCAGTGATTCCACTGTGGTTTTGGTTTTCCCACGAATTTTGTGGTTCAATACGGCTTCTGAAAATTAACTTTCTCTGGGCTGTTATAATAGCCGCCGTAGATAGATATTATTGTTGTTCGAACTACAAAAAGGTCAGTTTCAGTTGGGCAGAGTTTTATGGTTCCAAGACATCGACTATATGGGAAGTGTAGACGCCGTCTCTCTTTATGAGATATGAGGGAAATTCTGTCGGGGCGACCGGTGTAAGCGCATGTGATGATAAGAGGAAACGGGCCATTCATTCCAGACGAATGCCTGATGAGAGAGAAGGGCGCGAAGGGCTAAGCCTAGTGAAGCGTGAGTAGGACACATTTTCGCATTTTCGGTCCCAACGGTCTCAGAAACCGTCAGCTAATGGAGTTCAGGGAAAGTGGCTGTGAAATTTTCATGGCCCGAGGCGACATCAGTTAATTTTCTGACGAGTTCTAACCTTAAGTTTTTTCAATACATTCATCGCGCCACTGGCCTTCCATTCATCAAGCGGGCGTTCCTTTTCTTAATTTTTCTTCTTTGTGGTATCACTGGCCACCCGGCAAAGGCTAGAGCCCAGATTCACAGCAGGGTTACCCTGAATATACTTCTAAGGGCACACAAAACGTGATTCATCAACGCACGTTTATTTAGGATCAATCGGGGTACACACGATGTCGAACACAGTGAGGTTCGGGTAGCCCGAATGGCGCGCAAACCCTAATTCATCAACACGCTCTGGGGCTTATTCGAGGTTTCTTTTGAGGTTATGCGGTGCATAGCACACCTCAGCGGCCAGGGAGGGTTCAGAGACCGACGAGTAGTAGTGACGGCGTATAAACCCAGGATTTACCAGCTCCCGGCGTTGATGAATCGAAGTTTGTGCGCCGTTTGGGGTATTGTATGGGTAGTCTTTTTATGAACACCGGGCCGTTTTGGAAAGAGATGAAATGAACTCCGAAAAAATAGGTGGTAGTAGAGTAAAAGACATTTTATTCGTTGCGATTCTTTTTTCTTTGCTCGAGATGAAGTGGATTTCTGGAGTACTTGTCTGTATTACTATCTGATCATATGTTTTTAATTTTCCTCTGAAATTGAAACATTCCAGTTGTCATACCAACAAAGGACTTGTCTAGTACATTATCTAAGTCCCTTCTTGGTATGACAACTGGAATGTTTCACTTTCAGAGGAAAATTAAAAACATATGATTGGGTTGTAATACCGGCAAGCACTTCAGAAATCCACTTCATTTCAACCAAAGAAAAAAGAATCGCAAATAATAAAATGTCCTTTACTTCACTGCCATCTATTTTTCCGGAGCTCATTTCATCCCTTTACAAAACGGTCCGGTATTCATAAAAAGACTACCCATACAATACCCCGAACGGCGCGCAAACCTCGATTCATCAACGCCGGGAACTGGTAAGTTGTGGGTTTATAGGTCGTTACTACTTCCCGCCACCGGTATTTTTTCCTCAAACGGTGATAAGCTTCCCAGTACTCTTTTTTCTTATATTTTCTCTTTGGCTTCGTCCCTACCTACCTTTACGGCATGGTGACGTGTTGTTGCTTTTGCTGTCAATCGTTGTTGTTTCCCCGTCTGTAACTCTGTCTGGTGTTCAGAGATGATACTAGAAGGCAATTACACCTCTTAGATAGTTATTAGGGAAGTCTTATAAAACTGGAATCGTGTCTCGAACCACGAGAACTCTTCCATTGGTCGAACATCTCTGCCTGTACCAAGCTGTCAAGGATTTTTTCGGCTTCTTGAAGTACCTAGGAAAGCGAGGCGAATATCAAGTTAGGTTTAGGGTGTCAAGAGAATTTCAAAAGGGTCAAGTGGTAAATCTAGATTTTGTAAAGCATTTCGTCTATAAAATATTAATATTGTTGATTGGCCAGCTTTGGTCTTTGCCTTTTGATCGAAAGCTCTGAGAATAGGGTGAACAACACAAAAAAGGGAAATGAAAATCGAGTGTTGGCGAAATACAGTAGTTCGCGAAAAGATATGTCACCTTGCATTTTTAGGTACAGATCGGTGAAACCAAAAGAAATTTTATTCCAGTTGACAGTTTTAATAACTCTTATTGAAAATACACTGATATGTGCCTTTTTTGGAAATTCTAGATTTTTTTAAAGAATTTTAAACTCATTTTCATATGCATTTTCAAACGAATATATCTTAGGAGCCACTGAGCTTCTGCTTGTCCTGTTGTGATATTCTGATAGAGCATGACTAGCTTGTTCTTATAGGCTAGAAATTTTAGTTTCAAGACATTAATAAAGCATAGAATTTTTTGTGTGAGTTTTTTCATGGTCAAAAAATGGTGAAATCATGGGACAATCTTTCATATAAAATTTCATATATACGTAACCAGCAGATGAAATACCATCAAATTAGGATATGTGATAGCATAAGATTTTATCTTTCCCATGCCTGTCTAACTTTGGAGAATAGCCGTCTGATTACAGAGAAAATAGCCAATGAATTTGTATTTACACAAGCGGCCGTTTTACCAACACCCGGAGGGCATTCGTCTCCAGATTCCTCTAGTGCATAGTAGACTTATTGCTTGTTAGGTACTCAACAGGTAGCAAAATAATTCCCGCTATTATTCAGAAAATCGTCTGTTGTTGTATGCATCACTATCCCGCCACCGTACGCTGCGCGGGTTTGTGCCCCATTTTCTCTCGGTCCAGCTAGAAGACGATTTTCTAAATAATAGTGGGAATTATTTTGCTACCTGTTAAGTGCCTAACAAGCAATAAGTCTACTATGCACTAGAGGAATCTGGAGTCGAATGCCCTCCGAGTGTTCGTAAAACGGTCGCTTGTGTGAATGCAACTTCATTGGCTATTTTCTATGTAACCAGACGGCTATTCTCCAAAGTTAGATATGCGCGGGAAAGAGAAAATCTTATGCTACCATACATCTTAGTTTGATGGTATTTCATCTGCTGGTTACTGGTATATGTAATTTTATATGAAAGATTGTCCCATGACTTCACCATTTTTTGACCATGAAAAAATTCACACAAAAAATTCTATGGTTTATTAATGTCTTGGAACAAAAATTCATAGCCTATATGAACATGCTAATTATGCTCTATCAGAATACCACTTCAAGGCAAGCAGAAGCTCAGTGATTCCTAAGACACATTCGTTCAAAAATGTATATGAAAATGAGTTTAACATTTTTTAAAAAATCTAGAATTTCCAACAAGGGCACATGTTAGTGTATTTTCAATAAGAGTTATTAAAACTGTCAACTGGAATAAAATTCCTTCTGGTTTCACCGATCTGTACCTAAAAATGTAAGGTGACATATCTTTTCGCGAACTACTGTATAAGGCGAAAAAGGGGAGAAAATTTCGGAAGATAGCCTTCAACTATTATTTTTTTATAAGTGTACTTCGTGCCGAGTAACACAATCGTCCCTTTGTTCACTACACCCCGTACTATACTTTCGACTGCTTGTGGTTTAGCTACGCCCCTTCCTGGTCCGAACTGGTCCCAGGCGTTTGACGTCTTTTTTCAATTGAAACACTGATTCAGATGGGCTATTGTTTGGTATTCCAAGTATGTGACCAGAAGCCCTTCTTGCTATTTTCAATTTTCAGCAACGTTCCATCGGTTAAAGCTCCTTGAAGAAGACAAAATTAGAAAATTAAAATTAAAAATTAAATCTAAAGTTTAAAAATTTCTACTTCAGATATTGACCTTTAACTTTCCTTCCGTGTTTGGCTAGTTATCAGTGGATCTCCATCACAAATTCAGTTGTATCGAAGTTCACCAAGAAATTCAGTTTCATAAAATAGCCAGTGTTGTTCATTTGACCCCGCCCATTTCTGGACCACATCTGGTTCCAAGGCTTTGATGTTGGTAATTGCGTAGAACTAGATTTTTTATGCTTATTGTGAGAAGCATCCATAAAGGTGTTGCGGACACATGTTTGCGGATTGTGAAGTTTGTGAGCGATTTGAAGAGAAATGTAGCGTTTTTGTTCGATTGGAGCACTTTTGTTGGCTTTGCTAAGGTTGATCGCTTATAGGTGGCCGTCTGTTGGCCAGTTCCATGAACAACGAGGAGCGGATCTCTCTGCTGCCGAGTGGCGGTGGTCGTGGTGGTGGTGGGAGTGGATCAAATCGTCTCGATCCGAGCGCTCGACTTCGACGTCAGAGCGATTCTCAGCGTAGTCTCATCGAATAATACCCTTGCTTCCTTGCCGATTCAGTTTCGCCAGCTTCACCCGTCGCTTTTACACCCGCTGGATCGCGCCACGCCCTCGTTTTCCTTTTTTTCCTGACCGCAATTATTGATTGATTTCGCGCGATGTCGCGGGGCAGCGGAGGTATGAACGACGTGGTGCTGGCGATTTTTATCCTTAGGTTTTACAGCTTTTTTCGGCGTTCTACGAATTATCGATTTTTGCAATTGTATTTGTTATCATTTCTGGGCTTTATCGAAGTTCTATGTTTATCAGGGTCAGCAGACTTCACACTGGAATTTCTAACAAAGAATCTCCATCATAACGGCTGTCTAACCCGGTCGGCATTCTCTCGCACGGTTCATTTCCGTTATTTTCTTTTTTCTCACCGATCGGCAGCTTTTTTATTCCAGGAAATTTAAAATATCCATAGTCATTTGGTCCCATTTGTAGGTGTTCTTTAGTGGTTCACGATGAAGCAGGCCTCTAGCTCATCACCCGTTCGAATCGGCTGCTTTTTTCAACTTTTTTGCTAGAAAAATCGATATGGAATATTTTTCCAAAAACAAGTAACTACTGTGATAACTCGCTGTGATTGCCATAGTGTTGTGTGTGTTCTATGTGTGAATTCCGTGCTCGTTCTTTTTTGAGTGATCCGGCAGGTATTTTAAGCATCTGATTTTCGTTGTTAATCGATACTATTAAGATTAATCGATCGATTGTTTGTTTTTTTCGCTGTCGATGTCTAGAACTCTTTCCATAGGTGCTGCTGCTTAACTAATGAAGGTTTTTCTCGCTGTTTTTCGTGAGATAGGTGGAGACTGGTCAAGAGCCGTTTGATATCTGATTCTTTGGTGTTGTATTTCCGCATTTTCACTTTTTATCAAATTATCGATTTTTTGTCAGAGTTCAGCCGCTGTTGGTCTCGCACAGGAGACGGCGATGAGTGTCGCTGGTGTGCGTGATCCGATTCGCAATCGTCAGTACTACGAGGAGCGTTTCGGCCTTCAGCCAAAGCAACCGGTGGTGAGCTTTTTTGGATTTAATTTATTCTTTGTTTTCTTTGTTTAGTTTTTTTGTTCATTTTTGCGACCGCGTGGTGCAGTAGTAAGAGGCGCTATTGACACTCGCAAGGTTGAGCGATCGATCTCGGTCCGGGTTAACCAAGCTTTCCATCCCTTACAAGGAGGGTCGTTCAGGTGATGGTGAGCTCTAGCGATGCAATTCCTATGGGATGTAGGGCTCCTCATCGGATATCCAAAAACATGAAAAAAATTTTCGGAATCGCATTGTATGGTACTGAAAAAGGCCTGCAAAGACAAGGAAGGGCTACTCATCAAGGCGTTCATCTCGCCCTTGAGACCGTAATTTACCTTAAACGGATCCAAATTCAGAAACTATTGTTAGATTCGTGATTAGCACCCCAAATAACCCCCACAGACGAAGTTTGGAGGAAATCGGCTATTTTGACCTTGGCACCTCACTTACCCACCCTTACCATAGCAAGGGATCACCAGCCCACACACAACCAAACCCACCATTAGATACCCTCACTTGTTGCAAAACCCAAAACTAGTGCTATATTCATGACCAGCGTCTCAAATAGTCTCATTAGCAAAGTTTGGACGAAAGGGGTCATCATGATGTATCGAGCATCATGTCAGGTGTCAGTAGAGTTGCCAAGGTTCAGTCTCTGATGAATTACTGGTAATATTATGCCTCCATTCAGACTCTAGCTGTCAGAAGATCTTCAGCATCCACTACCTTCAATCCAGAAATTACATGGGAGTCTCACTTGAACTGCTGACCAATTCTACTCTTTCTACTTTTGCTTCTAGAATTCCGACTGATGAGCGTTAGCTATGGTACGGGTGGGTAAGTGAGGTGCCAAGGTCAAAATAACCGATTTCCTCCAAACTTCGTCTGTGGGGGGTTATTTGGGGCGCTGATCACGAATCTAACACTAGTTTCTGAATTTGTATCCGTTTAAGGTAAGTTACGGTGTATATTGGCTACCCGTATTAACGGCGCCATTTACTAAAATTAGTGGGATTTTAGCTGCTCTAAACATGATTTTCTTCCACCTCAATGACAAAATTGCAAAATGAGCACGATTTGGTATCAATGCGATTGAAGCAAAACAAAATCGCACCAACAGGATCCGAACCCATGAGCACCAGAACGAGAGTCCAACTGCTTGCCCACTGCGCCTCCAACCACATTTCACGGGCGAGATGAGCTCTTTGATGAGTAGCCCTCCCTAGTTTTCGCAGGCCTTTTTCAGTACCACACAATGCGATTCCGAAAATTTTTTTCATGTTTTTGGATATCCGATGAGGAGCCCTACATCCCATAGAAATTGCATCGCTAGAGCTCACCATCACCTGAACGACCCTCCTCGTTAGGGGTCGCTTAATTTGGTACCAGAATTGTCTGGGAAGGTAGACACCAACTTTGTATAGCGGCCGGCCCCTCTAAGTACATTGTCTAGGCCAAACACGTATTCGCCATGCTTCTACGAGATCGAATGAAAGACGAGTGCGTGGCGCATGCTTAAGGGACTGATCCGACACCTTTACCTTTTTGTACATTTTTACTAATTTTTTATTCGAGTATTATTATTATGTTAATTTTTTATTTTTATTTTTTATTTTTTTTATGTTTTCTTGATTTGCAATGCCTTTCACTTTGATGAGGAACCAGGTAGATACGGAAGTGCCATCTTTCGAGACACTAATATTAGCCTTTCTCTCGAATCAGCAACAGTTTTTAGTTTCTAAATTTTGGAGGTTCTATTTTCTTCTGTTATAGTCCTAAAGGCAGGCGTTGATCGTTCTCTGAGGATGCGCCATGCGTTGCTCCTCCATTCAGAATCCTAGAAGCAATGTCCAGTGCATACATGGCCTATTCAGTGACACGCGGGGGCACATCGCTGTATAGGTCAATGCCTTCACCTTCCCAGACAGGTCTGGTACCAATTTACCCACCCCGGAAGGATGTAAGTCGTGGATGGCTTAAGTGAGGCTCGATCGCTCGGTTTTGCGGGTAGAAGGCCGACTCTTACCACTGCACCAAGCGCACCCTTCTCGTAGGATATCTCACTGCAGCGGTGGACAATTTGAAAATTTATATCTAATTTGTGACCTGAATGCAATATATCCACTCTTGAAGGCCATTCGGGTAGGTATAGGTCACTAATGGATTACCCTAGTCAGCGAGCTCTTGATAACGTACCGAAATTCCAAGAGGGGCTTTAAATACTGAACAGTTCCTTAAATAACACTTATAAACGAATTCTGGGCAAGATTTGATCAAAAATTCAATCTTAAATGCAGTAGGCGAGTTGTGCCTAGTTGCTCCCTACGTCACTCCAAGGAACAATGCTCTCTAAACGGCAGGCCGACTTGAAGGCGGGAAATTCAAACGGTCGTATATTGCAGACCTTTGCTGCCACCTTGATTCCAGCATTTTGTAGCTTCTTTTTCCCTATTGTAGGTAGATGAGCTCATCGTCGTTCAGTGACAGCTCAACTAGGAAGGTGTGTGTTTGGCTGGTGACTTTTTGAATGTGAAAATCGTCGTGTTGATTATTGGCGAAGGAGATATTCATCAATTATTCATTGTTATTGGCCGAAATAGAGTGACTAGATGGCGTAGTTGCGTGAGATTTCCGTTCCTTCATAAAGCAGCAGACATCGTAGCCTATTCCACCACTGAGGAGTAAGGTTTTCTCCCCGAATAGCCTCCAGGCAAAGTGCAAGGAGGGGCGTGGCCTCGCTGGTCTTTGTTATTGTGTTCATTCTTCGTTCATTCTATGCATGTAATACTCGACGTCTGGCGTCGAGTTCACCCACCTCGATTTCCTGCAGGTCCCCATTAAAATTGCTAGTTGTTTACGTAGATTTTTTCTGTGGAAATTTGAACTTTCTCCAACCCTGTCTTGGAGTCTGCCTAAAAATAGCTCCTTTTGCAGGAGATGTGTACAATTTTCGTACTCTTGCTCTGTGGCGGAGACATCCCTCAAAATTTTCAGGCGGCGAAAAAATGAAAAATGTTTTCCAGTGATTGTCTGGATTTGTTACACATCACATTTGTTAGGTGCGGCTCTTTTTTGATGGACCATGTCAATCGGCTTCTGACAAACCACCCAAACGCTGTCGTTACCCATTCTTTTTTTTAATGAGAAATCTATCAGACCATCAATTTCCAGAAAATTGTGCACGTTTCATTGTCGTTTATAACAAATTTCACCATAGGCAAGTTTTCAGAAAACGAATGGAAGCATAAATTTCTTGGACTTTTGAATTTTGACGTTGTGTAATTGACTACTTAATATTTAATCTACTACTTCATATTCATATTTCGCTTTATACCTTTATAATTAAAAAGTATGACCCTCAACATGCGTTATGGGAAAAGATTGAGGAAAAATTGATACGTAGAGGAACAGTCTGCATTGTTTTTAGCTAGGTGAATAGTGGGTTCGCTTTATTTATACAAATAATTTTCTCAAAACTGTGTATCGCTGTTCATTTTCTGCAATTTTTGGCCGTTTTTGAGTAGTTGAGTAAGTAAAAGGGTTGAAGAAATTAGGATTTTAGTTTTTTTTTTCAGGAAATTAGGGTTTTTTTAAGGGTTGAAGAGATTAGGAGGACACGGTTCATGGTAAACCTGATATGGTGATTCCGGTAATTGTTACCAGCAGGTCGGTTGTTGGGAAGAATAACCTTACCTTTACCCTCACAACGACCTCCAGGATCCTTGTAGACGAACATTAATTAATTCGATTAATTGAAAGGGTAGATAGTAGAATATACTGAGTGTACAGTACGAGAAGGGTTACTGTGATCCTCGTTCACCTTTTCGCCCTACACAAGGTGAAGGGTAAACGTAAAGAAAAGTTGTTCATTATACCCAAAGACGGGTTCGAAAAGATTGCCACCTCACCACACGGTCGGGGCGGAAGTCACGCCTCCGTGTTGGTCTTCGGCTCGTGGCCATCCAGTGCCCCAGGAGTCCTCTCCCTTAGCCAGCCAAGAGGTGGTTCCACGGCTTGGGTTAAGATGCTGGTCAAAACAATTCCATTTTTTCTCTTTTTTTCATCTAACAACTTTTATTTTCTGTTTCTGTGTACATAATTCGTTCTTCATTGAATGATCTCAGGGAGCCGGTGCTCTTACCTTGTGACACTCATCGTTTTCGTTTTTCTTTAACCGTTTTATTTTGCGTCAGTCATTATTTGAATGCAATTAACGGACAGTAGACTCTCTTTTTTAGAGTTTCAGTATTTGCGGGGGTGGGGGGGGGGCGGTGCAGCAATACCCTTTTATCAACTGCGTGATACATTAGAAAGTTGCAGAAATGGATTCTCCGGCTTTCCTCCAATTTTTTCAACGTGCAGAGACCGATTTTTTAACTGTATGGAAATTCTGGAAGTCTGCAAGAATTTTTGCCACAAAACATTCTTGCAGACTTTCATACGGAACTCGATCTCACGCCTCACTGCTTTTCGAACAATTTGATGAAATTTTCCTTTTTTTTCAAAGCAGAAATTGCTGGCTACATTGAAGATTCAGCGACGATACCTTCTTCCTCCGAAGTTCTGCTTTGATTGTGATATTCTTGAGAGAGGTAGGGTATGCGGTGACCTTATGGGTAAGAGCATCACCCCGCATCGCTTACCCTATGCAGTAGAATATAAGAAGTTATGTTCTTCTTTCAAATTTCTGCGGTAAGGTTGCTTTTGGTCATCGTCAGAGGCGAGTAGTAATCCTGTTGACCTTAATGGACAAGGGAATAGGCGATAATTATTTTTCATTTCCTCATTCAAGAGAACCGTGTCTAATTTCCCCTACGACACTCCAAGCAACAGAGCGCACTAAACGGCAATTTGACTTTAAGGCGGGAAGTTCAAGTTGCCATTTATTTTAGCCCTTTTAGAAAGGCTATTGTAGAAATGTGCATTTTGAAGAATTCTAGCAATTTTCCGTTTTGTCGAGACAACTCATGCATGATAATTGAGTGAAATAGAAGAATTTCCTCGCGTAAAGTTCAAATTCGGTTCGAAATAGCCAAAAGGACTGCTGAAACGAAAAATAAGAGCGAATTTGCATGAAATTAGCAGGAGGGATCACCTTTCAGTGCTGTTGTTCTTGAGATGAGGCTTTCTGATTATTCATTCCTCAGAATTCGCCTATTTGATGAGCGATTTTATTTTAGATTCGTTTTAAATTGGCCACTTTCTCGTTAATGTTCAGACGTCATCGCCATCTTTTCATGAATTTAATTCTTTATGCGTTTTCGTGCGTTGGCTCCGATGAAGCCGCTGGCATTCATGAGGTTCTGCTCTGCCGGAACTCTCACCTTTTCAGTTAAAACCTATAGAAATGGTTTGCTGCTTACCTCTTTACTCACCGTCTTACTTCCTTTTCCTCGAGTTTTCCACTCAAGAATCACCAAAAGAGCGCTCAATTGTTGTTGGACGCAGAAATCGCTTTTGAAGCCAACTCGGACGATTATCTTAGAAAGTTCCATGCGACATGGCCACAATTGAGGGGCGCAGTTCGACGAGTGCGTGAAAATTAATTCAAAATTGCGTGGAAAAGTGCAGCGTAGTTTCGTCGTTGTACTTTTTCCCGCTTGCGTAATAGCTCTTATTCTGAGATGATCGATTTGTAGGAATGGACACTATACCAGTCGAAAGTGTTGAGCAGTCCAATTGCAAGTCTCGTCGTTCTCGATTAATCTGTGGTAAAAATTGTCGGAAATATACCGGGTGGCAAATTAGTTCTCTGGAGATTTTAAAGGACATCTTGCCCAGATTGAAGCTAACTCGCACAAAAATCTGACAGGAAGTCAAGGTTAATATGCAGTTTTGTGCGAATTTTCAATCTGAATAAGATGTCCTCCAAAATCTCCAAAGAACTTATTTGCCACGCGGTATATTTTCGGCAATTTTTACCAACAGATTAATCGAAAACGGCGCGTAATTGCACCTTGGCCAATTGACACATTCGAGTGGTCTAGTGCCCCTTGCTACAAATCGCTCATCTTAGAAGGAGAACTATTGCGCAAGCGAGGAAAAAAGTACAACGATGAAACTGCGCTGCACTTTTCCACGCAATTTTGAATTGATTTTCACGCCCTCGTCGAACGTCGTCCCTCAATTGTGGTCGTGTCACATGGAATTTTCTGCGATAATCGTTCGACTTGGTTTCAAAGGCGCTTTACGCCCCCAACAACAATTGCGCTCTTTTAGTGATTTTTGAGCGGGAAACTCGAGGACAAGGAAGTTAGGCGGTGAGAAAAGGCGTAAGTGGTAAACTACTTTTAAAGGTTTTCGTTGGATGCCAAATGTCAGCCCCACCTTGTAGACAATGACGTAGAGTCCCTAAAAACAGAGTTTGAATAAGTTCCTATCATATCGCGGTGCCGGTAAACACATTATTGTTGTGTGACCGACCGCCTACAAACATTGTGCAATTCTGCTGACCAATCCAGTCTACCTTGAAGGTTTTTAGATAAGCGGCGGGTCGCCTTCGTCTGGGAATCAGTCGGCTGCTGCGGTGCCGTTGAGACCGTCCGGTTTTCATCAGAACGACCATTCAGAAGGCCATCTGACGACCACAGCCGCACCATCGTTCCTACCGCCGACCACCTCTTCACAGCAACCGTTGACGAGGATCGCCATCACACCACCTGTGCCAGCACCGGCCAGTAGTGGTGGCGCGGCTAAAGGTTTGTTTAATTTTGATTTTCTATTTTCATCACTTTTCGAGATATATAGGTTTTTATAGTAGTAGTATTCGATTAGCCGTTCGATTAGGTCTGGATTCATCTGAAATGTTTTATTCATCTTTTTTGAACGGTCAATGCCGCAGTATTCGACTTCTATCAACAACTTTTCGATTGAAATCATGACCCAAAAACTAACCTACCACGATTAGTACAATCGTTGGAAAGAAAATGAATAAATGGCCACCATAACCGGTGTCTTGAAAAGCACCAGAGGCGATATTTTTAATGCCAAAAAAGCTCTTGATTGTACTCGGACAGAAAAAGTAGAAAGAATCATATCTTACTATATAATAAGCGAAACCCAAGCGATGTATGTCATGGGTGGCTCGTATGGGTCCCGCCGCGAATGTCTGTTACCGTACACCCAGGGCGTATTTCATCAGTCCCTCGCCGACTTTTACTACATGATTTTGATATTCGTTTCCTGCTTTTGTTGTTTTTAGTGCTATTGTTTTTAATGTTATAGCATTTCGTTTGTAGTGTCAGCGAAGCACGCCTTTAAAGCCGTTTGGCGACCGGCAAGCCGCTGAATGGCTGGTGATTTAATAACATAAACACTTCAAATTATGCCGGCAGTCGAGAAATTGCTCGTACAGACCTATTGATGTTAGTAATAATTCCTTTGCAAGTGGAAGTCTTCGATTTTAGGACCCATTTGTGGTCGGGGTAGAGACGCAGAGGGCGCGGCGTAGCAGTTATTGCATTCAGCGTTCCAGCAACGAATTAGGTCTCATTATGATTGGGAGGGGAGTGTGAAATCCAGAATCGAAGAAAGCATGGCTTCAGTCTAGTTACGGCAGCTGCTATGAACAGACCTCAAGGTAAAGATGTAGACAGTTTCGCATCAAATAAAAAAAGATTGATGTTGGTAGGCCGATTTCCGTCTATTATTGGATGAAATTCCCAGTGGGTTGTACCCTCGATGCGTCGCTGAGCGCACCGCGATGTCCGTAGAGAATGGAGCCGATGCTCGGGCACGATTTGTTGCTTGTTCTTCACTGCCGAGCCAGTTTTTCGGTGCAGTTTCGGCAGCCTTCATGGGCTCTCTTCATGATTCTCGTCAAGATAGCTACCCTTTATTCGAGATTGAAGTCGGGAAGGCGGTGTGGAAGAGATTTGCATTTTATCGGACTTTATTCCCTCGGAGCGAGTCCTCTCCTCGTCCATTTTTTAGAGGAAATATCCAGGAGCAAATGTTTGTTTATTTTTGGTTTATTTATTTACGCACGTCTCCTGCCTCTAGTCAACGACACTTGACACTTTAAGAAATGTAAGTGCTTTGACATGAATAAGGACTGGCAATGAGCAAAGAAACCGGATTTTTTGTTGAAATGTAGAATGGACTTAATATTATTTTCAGTAGACAGAATAATTTATGTTAATAGAATCGGTACTCGAAGGATAAGGTTCAGATCACAAAGCAGACTCCAACTTTTTTTAAGAAAAAAGGGAAAAAAGTCAGAAATCAGCTAAAATCAACTCCATCTGAGAAATTCAGTACAACTGCGAATTGTAGCTGAGATTTTGCGTTTTTTTTTCCACCGGAAAGAAAGTTGAGATTGCGTGACGGGTGGATATGCCCTACAGCTTTTTATGATGGTCACTTGTTCACCCATTATCACGATCATTCCAGAAAAAAATAATTTTATCTTTGAATAATTCGAAACGCTTTTTTCATCTACGGCGATCGTATGAGTATTTTCCTCAACATTATTCTGTCACCCATCTTTCGGGTCAATTTCTAATATTCCTTCACTTTTTTCCGATATTCATGGTAATTTAGTATGTTTGTTCAGCCATTGGCCGTGTAACAGTGAGTTTTTAAGGTCTGATATCGGTTTTCCCCAACTAAATCGATGATTTTTCTAGACAAAAAAATCTCGCTTAACATCTTTTTTCGCTTCTAGCACTCTAGTGAGCTTTTTTCACCAATGCATAGGAAAAGAGCCCACTAGAGTGCTAGGAGAAGGCACTCCGTCCACTATACTAGCCAGGCGCCTAGTAGATTTCGCTTAGAATCTTTAACGTCTGAAAAATTTGATAAAAGTGAAAAGCTGCTCACAAAATCGTATTATGCGGTCATGACGTCGTACCAGTGGGCGGAGTCCTATTCCTCACATTCTATTTTCCTCTCTAAAGCCATCTCGGCTTTATCTTAGCACAGATTCTCTTCGAATATTTTTGTGGCCAAAGAGCGCGCGTGGTGCAGTGGTAAGAGGCGCTGTTGACACCCGCACGGTCGAGCGATCGATCCTGGCCCAGGCTAACCAAGCCTTCCATCTCTCCGGGGTCGGGTAAATTGGTACCAGACTTGTCTGGGAAGGTAAGGACACTTATCTGGTATAGCGGATGGCCCCCGCAGGTCATTGTATAGGCCAAATACGCATTTACCGAGCCTCTACGATTCTGAATTGAACACGAAACACATCCTTCGGGGACTGATCAACGCCGACACCTTTACATTTACCTTTACCTTCGTGGTCATCACAATAAAGGTAAAACTAAAGGTGCCGTCTTTGATCGCTCCCTTGAGGACGCGCCATGCCTTCGCTTTCATTCAGAATCGTAGATATGGTGAATGCGCATGTGACCGATACGATGACTTGCAGGGGCCAACCGCTATGCCAAATTAGTGTCTTTACCTTCCCAGACAAGTCTGGTATCAATTTTACCGACTCCGGAGGGGTGGCAGGCATGGTTAGCGCGGGCGGAGATCGATCGCTCGACCGTGTATATGTCAGTAGCACCTCTTACCACTGTGGCATGCGCGCCCATCACTATAGAATATAATAGTTCCAAGTTTTTGCGGGAGTTTTGGGCGACACGTCAGAGACTTTTTCTGTGGATTTTCAAAAATTTGTGGTTATATCAGCGCTGCCTCGGGGTAATACCGCCAATCAGAACGCGATTCTAGTTCGTTCCGTAATCAACCATCTATTCAGTTTTTTAAAGGAATAACACTAAGTGGGGCTCCCTTCGAAACCTGTTTATTTCGTGGTGAAGGCGATAATCAAGAAAAGTGCAAGTTGTCTGTTTCACTGCGGTAAACCATCTGTTGAAGTTTTCAATTTCCTGAGGAAAAACTTAGTTGTCTACCTGTTTCCCTTCGTTGCAGGACGGACCTTCGCGGTCGTCCTGCGTTCTGCTCATTTTTAGGAGATTTTCCTAACGTTGTTTTTTCTAGAAAAGCTAATTTTGTGCGTTTCCAGACTTGGGTAGTCTGGTGAAGAACACGTGGGACGATCTCAAAGAGCTGCTGGGGTTCGTGCCAACATGCCTTAATGGTGGCACGCGAGAACCGGGTACGACATGCCGATGTCCGAAGCTTTTCGAGGTTCGTTCAACGGTCAATTCATTTTTTCTTCCATTTCTTTTATTTTTTTAAATATAACTTAACTTTAAGTAGGGTAAAATATTTAATAATTCTGGAATTTCACATATTCGTGGCCTGACCCATTGGATCGAGCCATCGGTAGCATACGGTGGATTAGAAGAGTTAGTCGTGGGGCGCCCTTAACTCTCGGTCGTTATTTTCACTCATTTAATTGTTTTCTATTTATTTTTTCAAGACGTTTGTACAGACCGCACGTGTTATGCAACTCACATTAGTCACTAAGAAGTTTTTAAAATGTTAGGTACACGAAGAAATTATGTAAATTTCATAGCGAGGGTTCATTTATTTAAAATATTTTCAAAAGTTCGTCGTCCAATAGTTTCTCCTGGAGTATTTCCCATTTCTAGGGCGCTTTATGTGACAAGAAGATTTGCCTCAATGGAGGAAAGCTCGAGAAGGCCAAGTACGGACCGGTGTCTTGGGACTGCAAGTAAGCTGGCTAACGTTTACTTTTTTCCTCTTTTTTCTTTGTTATTTTTCTTCTTTCATCTTTACCATGTTTGCCGTTGGAGATAGCTGTCAATAGTCTTCAGCAGCAAATTATATTTGTAAAATTTGCTTTTTGGAATACCAGGTAACGAGCTTTTTTCGTAGAGGGCGTGTTTACTATGCATGTGACAGTTTTTCATGTTCTCGTTTACCCTATTTAGTGAAAATTGGACTGTTTCTGCAGTTTGACTCAAAGCGGAAGCGATTTTTTGTTCGAATATTTTTTGAGAATTTTTAGCTATTTAATAACCAAATTTCTACGGTATTTTCCGTTTCAGATGTCCAACCCCGCAGTACATTGAGGGTACTCACTGCGAGACTGTCAAATGTGCCAATAACGCCCCGCTACGAACCGAGTCGAACGGCAGTTGGTGGTGCGATTGCTCGGGCAGCACGTTCTACTCAGGTCGTTTTTGTGAGGTGTGTTTTCTTGGACTTTATCGATTTATTGATTTATTTTTCAAACGGGTCAGGTTGTTATGTTTGATAAAGCACTTCCATTTTTGTTTTTGGTGAGTGTTATTAGATTCTTTCCACTCGCTAGAAGCGGACAATTTTTGTTTTGAGAATACCCATCATATTTTTGACGTTGAACCGAATTCCACCGGTTTATTTTTTACAATCTCTGGTGGGTGCGCTTGGTACAGTAGGAAGAGGAGCCGCTTCCACCCGTGCGGTCAGTGATCGATCTCCGCTCAGGCGAACCAAGCCTCGAATCCCTCCTAAGTTGGGTAAATTGGTACCAGACTCATCTGTGAAGGTAAAGACCCTGGATCGTTATAGTGGCTGACCCGCGCGAGTCATTGTGTCAGTCAAATACGCTAAATTCCTACAGTGTTCTTTCTACAGTATGCGGTCCACGATATATGGCAACTTAAATTTCTCGCCTGGAAGAAGGCTTGCACTTTACCGCGCATTGTTGCTTGCAGTGTTGTAGGGAGAAACTGGATACAATTATTGCAATTTTGCCAAGTTCTTTTTTCGAGTAGGCTCGACCTTCTAGCATAAAAAATGGGATGTGTCAATGCTATCGCTTTCGTTCCTTGACAAAACCTTGAATTACTTATACAAAAATTATCTGTACGCCATATTTTTCTTCAAGATTCCTTTTTAAAATTTTCTGTCCACAATTTTTTCCCTGACCAGGGCAAGTTACATACTTGCTTGTATTTATTGGGTATTCATTAACTCAAGAAAAGGGTTGGAGCAATAGCCTTAGGTCAAAAATATAAGCTTTGTCGTCTTAATCTTCACTCATAAAAGTAAGCTGTTGAGATTTTTGCGTCGTTTTCTTCTTGAAAGTCAGTCCTTGTTATCTATAATTTTTCCAACTTTCTAGTTTGCAGCATTGGTGTGTTCAGTGCAGAATTTTTCTATTCGAAAAACGTATTCTACGATTTATATTCGTGCTAATGCTTTGAGTTTTTATTTTGGTATTAAATCACGGGAGAGTTAATCACCATATACACTTATCAAACGATTATTTTTATTGTCCTTTGGAATTCACTATAAGGGGACAGGTGATTTGCAAATTGAAATTGAAAGCGTTCGACCTGATTTTTTTGAAAAAGTCGCCACGAACTTTCATCGCCGAGAGCTGTTGGAGCTGAAACGTGTCTTTATTATTCATGGCAATAATGCAGTCGTGTGGCTGGGGTTCTGGTTGATGTTTACTGAGTGGGGCGAACTTGGCTAATAGGTGAGGGTTCTTTTGGGTAGGGGCTGAAGGATTTCTGCTCGGGTAAACTGGTTACCCACATGTTACCTTACCGATTTCAATGCAATTTTTGACACTATTCAACTTAACGGACACCACTACTCGATTTTTTTCAGTCGTCGAAATTCGCTGAAACTTTACATAGGGGGTAATTGAGGGCCCTGATCACGAATCCGCTGTCCGTTTTTCACGTGGGTGGTCTCGGACCACCCAAATCGCTACTTGGGTGGTCCAGTCAGGATCACTGATTTCGCTGAAATTTTGTCTATGGGGGTTCTTTGGTGTCTTGAACACAATGGTGAAGTCCGTTTTCCAAATGGCAGCCGAATACGGTAGTTATAGGTGAGTCTCACCAGCTAAGGTCGGTAGGTACTCACCTATGACTACCGTGCTCGGCCTCTATTTCGAAAACGGACTTCACCACCGTGTTCAGGACACCAGAGAACCTCTGTAGACAAAGTTTCAGAGGAAACGGCGATCCTGACTGGACCACCCAAGTAGCGATTTGGAGAGATTCCGGGACCACTCGCGCGAGAGACGGACAGCAGATTCGTGTTCTGGACCCCAAATAACCCCCATGGGCGAAGTTTCAGCGAATTTCGACGACTGAAAAAAAAAATCGAGTTCTGGTGTCCGTTAAGTTGAATAGTGCCCAATTTTTCAAAATTCGAGTGGAGTTCCTCAAAAGAAAGAACTGTTTAGAGGTTTTATTTTCGTTCCTCGTACATACGCCCACTACTGTTGCCATCTAAATGAAAAATAGCCGACATCTTGGCTATCTTGCTTATCAGCAACCCAGGAGCATTGACTCTGCCCTTTTCTTTACAGTTTATTTGAGTAAATCCCTCTTGGTCCTTAGTGAATTCATGTTCCAGGAGTTCACCGCCCCGTATGCGGTGTTCGCCGTGCCGTTGGCATGTCTATTGTTGTTCGCGCTGTGTATCGCCGTCTGCCAAATGGATTTATGCCCGAGGCGACGTCGGCCGTCTCGTCACAGCCGTAACGGGATCGAATCCGGTGCCAGTCACCCACCCCCACGAAGTCGACGGCGAACTCCGGCCGGCGCCCCGTCGCGGAACCGAGGCACTCAGTCGACGGCACAGCGAGCAACGGTTACCCAGGTGAGCAGATGTTGATTTTCGTTCGCTAGATACGTCTATTATAGGCTTATTTAATCCTTTCTTCTTTTATTTTCCTTGGAATTTCCCTGTTTTTGAGAAAAATCCAGCAAAATTGGGATCCTGTTTCCTTTTTATCCCTTTAGAATTCCTTTCTTCTTCGATGAAAATTCAGTAAACTTGAGGTTTGACCACACTTGCTCCCTTTCTTACCTTGTTTTTCGATAGAAATCTGTATTATTTTTTTCCAATTTTTCGAATTTTTCTTCGAATTCGAATTTCGAATTTCAAGTTTTTTTTTTGATGGAAATCTATAACTTGTCAAATGTGTGCTGTTTCTTGTGCTTTCCTAGTGTTTCTCACTCAGGTTTGGACATTTTCCGGTTTTTTTTCGAGGGCAGGGCTCACTCTCGTGACTCAGTGGGGAATTCAAAAACGGCCATTATGAAATTTAAGATATTTTTCTATATTTTTTCTATTTCAGGAACTTCTCATAGCAGAAGATCGAGCGTTGTGTCGGCGAGGAGTGGCATATCCCCAAGGTATTGTTGCACCGTATGTGATTCGATTGGACACGATACCTCACTTCAATCCGCATATGATTGGTTAGTTTATTATAATTATTTGTGTACTCATTTTTATCGGGGCTCGCGTGGTGCAGTGGTAAAAGGCGCTGCTGTCACTGCGCTCTTGAGCGATCGATCCCGGCTCTCGCCAACGAAACATTCCATCCCTCCGGGGTCGGGTAAATTGATACCCGACTTGTCTGGGAAGGTAAAGACACTGACCTGGTATGGCGATTGACCCCTGCAAATCATTGTATAGGCCAAATACACATTCACCATGCCTCTACGATTCTGAATGGAATACAAATGCCCGGCGCGTCCGTAGGGGGCTGATCAACGTCGACACCTTTACCCATAATCATCAAATGTAAAGCTAGTGGATATGGTAAGGTAAAGGTAAAGGTGCCGGCGTTGATCAATCCCATGAGGATGCGCCACCGCATTCGTATTCCATTCAAGTCGTAGAAGCATAGTGAATGCGTATTTGGTCTGTACAATGACTTGCGGGGGCCCAGCCGCTATACCAGGTCAGTGTTTTTACCTTCCCAGACAAGTCTGGTCCCAATTTACCCGCCCCCGGAGCGATAGAAGGCTTGGTTAGCCCTGGGCGGGTTCGATCGCTCGACCGTGCGGGTGACAGCAGCGCCTTTTACCACTGTACCAAGCGGGCCGAGTGGATATATTTGTAGCTGAAAATTGAAGGCATTTTTCAATTTCTGAAGTTTTCTTTGTGCTTACAATTCACTAAAATCTGTTTGCAATACTTTTTTCAAGGTGGAGTTGAACCCATGCCTCCAGCTAAACCTATGGATCCACCGCCATCATATGAACAAGCAGTTTCCGCACCTCCAGCGCCTCAACCGCCGAGTTACACGGAAACGGCTGATCAGGTGAGGCTTCCAGATTTTCTTTTTTTAATATTTCTTATTTTGTGAAAACTTTGTACTGCATTTTTTTGGTATCGTCGTTGAAGGTATGTGGAGTTATTTGTGGAAAATTCTTCACAATTTAATATTTTTTTAGCGCGGTCCTCCACCTCCTCCACCGCCACCTCCACCTCCTCAACAACCTCCGCCTCCGAATCGTCTACCGCCTCCGCCACCTTCCTGAGAGAGTATTAAATGTGCTTTCCGTTGATCTTCGATTTTACTGATGTGGTATCGATCTTGTCGATTATTATTGTCATATTCTTCAAATAATGCGCTATATTATTCTATTGATTGATTTGAAAGAAACTATTATTTCCATGTTGTTATCAGTTTGAGCATATCCGAAGTGAATTCGTCCTCGTTCATTCTGCGCCGAAGTTTTCCTACGAAAATCGTGGTCGATTCGGCACTTCCATACGGCTGCCTTCTCTTCCGTATATGAAATCATTATCATCTCGTTCCTCATCATCCGTCCATCATTCTTGTCGTCGCTTCATCCATCATTCAGGGCATCGATTTCGCCGCAAACTTTCAATGAAAAGTTTGTTTCTAGGTGTGTATTAATCTATGAATCTATGAGTTTGAATTTTGATGTGCAATAATTCATTGTTGACTAGTTCATTATTCAATGTTTTTTTCTTTTTTCAATCATCTTTCCATCTAGATTTTCCTGTAATAGGTGAGCAAATTCTCTAGTCGATTATGCTCGTTCGTGATGTTCGTTGAAGAGATGCGAAAAGCTCTGAGCGATCGCTCCTTCTCTGACATCGATCGATCGATTGGTTCATCGAATTTTGCATCCGCGATTTCATCACACTGTACTTTGATCGCCTTTCAATTTGTGCGCTTTCGACTGATTTTTCATGTATGATCGATTTTTTTCCGATTTTTCCGTTGTTCGATTCTCAGAGTAAAAGTGCTGAATGGGGTTGTTGGAGTTCGTTTGCTGGAGTGTTGTGGTCATAGATATACCTTAACCCAGGCTTCTGTTAGCCCAAGTTTCTGGTTTTTCTCCGGTCTTTTTTTAAAAAAATGTATCGTGACATTTGTGTTTATTCTTCGAACATGGCCTTCAGGCGAGTTTTGACTAGTATTGATTGATTTTACCGGAAACAGCGACAGCAATAAGTTAAGCCAGAGTTTAACCAGTTTTCTGAAGAGTTGCGCTGGCTTTCTCCATACTTAGAGGTCGCCTCCTTTTTTTGCGATTTTCGTCCGGTATTGATTGATTCTAGGGCCCGCGTGGTACAGTGGTAAGAGGCGCTGCTGACACCCGCACGGTCGAGCGATCGATCCCAGCCCGGGCTAACCAAGCCTGCCATCCCTCCGAGGTCGGGTAAATTGGTACCAGACTTGTCTAGGAAGGTAAAGACACTGACCTGGTATAGCGGCTGGCCCCCGCAGGTCATTGTATAGGCCAAATACGCATTCATGCCTCTACGACTTGAATGGAACACAAATGCGGCGGCGCGTCCTCAGGGGACCCATGATCAACGCCGGCACCTTTACCTTTTACCTTTTATTGGTTGATTCTATGGGAATCACGAGCACAGGTATACCTTGACCGGGGCTTCTGTTTTTCCTTTATTTTTGAGGAAAATTGTGCCGCGTAAGTTGTGTTGATGCTCCGAACCCGACCGCTTTTGGTAACTTTTAATTGGTGTTGATTGATCTTTAATTGCGATGATTGATTGCGATCGATTGATCTTAAATTGTAAAGTGGGAGTTTCTATGTTTATTACACCTGATCACCCTGTACTCAGACGTAATCATTACCCCACCGGCAACTGTCAGATTGACCGCGTTATCCACTAACCTAGCTCAGGATTCTTGTAGAATCAATCAATACCGATCGAAAATCACCAAGAAAGGAGGCGAGCTCTAAGTACTTACAAAAACAGCGCAACTCTTCAGAAAACTGGTCAAATTCTGGCTTAGGCCGGCAGCATCAATCAATGATTCATTGAGGTTTGGCAAGGAAAATTCCCCGGTAACATAATCATATCATATCATATCAAGTCATATCAATCATATCATAATAACATAATCGTATCATATCAAATGATTCACCAGCGGATTGTGGTATTGGATAAACGGAAGCGTCTAAGACGCTCCAGTGCTAATTTCTGACCTACTGCTGACAGTTTGCTTGAGGGATGATCCTAGTTCATCACCTTTTGGGTTCGCTTCTTCCGTTCTCTCTTGATTCTCTATATTCTCTTGTTTCTTCAGCACCTTATGATCGTCGTTTTCATGGATCTGATGTAGATAGGTTTCAAATGTTTAGTATTTTGAGATGGATACCCTAATCTGAGGGTAAAATGGAGCCATCTACAGCTGGAGTCCCATGGCGGAAGATTCTTTACTGCAAACAGCCCTTTCCAGACAATTATTCCGGAGGCGACGAGCAATTTCTGAGCGAGTTGAAGAAGAATCGTAAGTTTTGTTTTTCCACCTTTCGTTTTACCTTTGATCGTTTCATTTATTGAGAATATTGACGGCGCTATACGACTTATTGTCGGGAAGGATTTCTGTTAAATTCTGCTCAGATTTTCTCTTCGGGTGTTTTTTTTCTTTTGGGATGGTGATCGCGCATCGGCCATCTGATTTTTTTTTTGATTTTCTACTGAAGACCAACCATATCGTCAACTATGAGGTCGGATCAAAATTTTAGACTCGTCTCAGATTTCGTCTAGTTAGGTTATGCTTGAATCGTTTTGAATCTTTTTGAGAATTTGTCGATCTAGGGCTATTAGGGGTAGTTGCAAAATTTCCTCCGACTGGCCTTCTCTTTCTGGCCTTCCCTACGACATTATGATTGGTTTCCGGTGCAATTTCGATAAATTCATGCAAGATCCGTAATCGGCACCCTAGAAAATCCCCGCAGGCAAAGTTTTTTGTAAGCAAAATTCCCTCCGATCCCTGGAATGCGAGTGGAATATTGCCGTGGAAAATCCTGAGAATTCGATTTTGCAGTTGGTTTTAAAACACAGCGGGAAATATGAATTTCTCAGTAAACTGCTCTCGGCTCTCAGGACTCTTTCATAGCCGAGACATGTAATTTTGAGAAAAGTGGTCGTGAAATATGTGACTTTGTCCGCAAGTTCTCGATGCGCTGATCATGATCATCATAAAATCGACGCTAAATTCGAGCTCTGGGCCGAGATATTTGATAGAGAATTTATTCTTTCCAATCATCTGAGATCATGTTTTCAAGGCTTTATCCCATCAGCTCTTTACCTACTAGCTCCCCTCACCGAACTGTAAATATGAAATTTTCATTGTAGAGAACAAAATACTCTAAGTGAGCACTGTCGCATCGTTTCTTCTCCTTTACTCAATAAACCGTCCGTTTACCAATGGACTGGTTCAAGGCATTGAGCTGTTCCTTGTTATAGAGAATTGGCATTGTGACACCTGGGTTTGTTCTGACGTGAGGGTTCCAATCTGGTCTACGCCACGATTTTTCTTAAAGAAAATTTCTTAAAAACTTAGTTTCATTGAAATGTAGCAGTTTTTCGAAGCATAAAAGCTTTTTATTATCTCATAATCTTTCCAGTGTCAGCTGTGAAGTACACCTATTGGGAAGCGGTGTTTGGCGTTAATCGACTAGTCTTTCATCTGAACCTGATTGTACTTCTCTATATCATTTTCGAATATGTAAGTGAAACTGATTTCCTTGTTTTAGCATTTTTGGCAGCGTACTAAATAATATTTTATTTTCATTTGCCAGGTGTTCAATAACACTCTCACGGCAAGCGTTTTGGGGATAGGGTTGATCTCAGCAAGTTCGTTCCTCTACGTGGTGTACGCAGCTTTCCTGGCCGATCACCGTATCGATTTTATCGATCACCTCTATACAGTAGTGGTGCTGTTCCTGTTCGGATATGCGACAACACCAGCGATCAGGTAGCCGCTGTACCCTTGAATCTTGATCGACTAATTATCTGATTGATTGAATCGATTCCAGGACTTTGACGGATACCATTAGTACGGATACGATATTTGCGTTATCGTTCATCACAGCGCTTATCAGTTGTGTGTTTCATGATTACGGTATTAATGCCCCGATGTAAGTTTCTTTTCGCTTTTAGACGTTTTCGATTAATTCAATTCTCCCCGAGACTCGAAATCAATGACGGGTCCCGTGGTGTACGATTTATCGGCAGTGAGTCTAGTTTTGCGCCAGCGAACAGTGCCTGACACGGATTGGGTGACCAATGATCTCGGTGGCAGTTATCGCTTATTATTGCGAAACTAGGGAACGTTTTTGTTTCAAGGAGTTTTCTTAACCATTTCATGTACCAGTTTTGGGGCAGCGAACAATGGCTGGCGCGAATTAGATGACCGATGATATCGGAAGCTGGCGCAAAACTGGTGCAGCTGTTGGTGACTCGTCTGTGTCCGAGATGTTTTCGAGTTTCTTGTCAAGAACTGTAGCTTAGTAGTGGAAAGCTTGTAGAAAGCTTCCAATTCTGTCTGTTTTTCGTACCCTACCGATTTCTTTTCACAAGGTAATAGGTGACTTACTAGACAAACTAGTAAGACCGTATCCTTGTACTCTTAATCGATTTTCTCCACTATTTCAGCGTCTCCTATCAGTTGTCGGTGAGCAGCGGCCTAAGTTCGGCGGTTTTTCTCCTATCGCGATTGAAATCCAACGATCTCGCGTTTGTTATGCTGTCCATGGCGTTCGCTTTGCACGCCTTTTCGCCATTTATCAGGTTCGTTTTCAAAATTTTTAGCCTTCCTCCGTAAGGGGAAAGTTCACGAAGAATTATAACAGTTGATCAAGAAGCTCAGAATTAATTGTCTGAAGAAAATATTCACATTTGGGACAAGACATTAGGTGAAGCTAAGCTGGACGAGCCCAGAGTTGGACGAGTTGTTCCTCCGAAAACTCGTCCGCTGGTTGGCACCAGTTCCCTTCCAAGCGTACGCTAAATGCTTGGAACTGAACACTCCTGCTCGCATGCGCCGTGCACTCAGTTCTCATTGAACATTTTAACAATGTTTGTTGAACTTTTATTTTGTGCTTGATCCAAATTATTCTATTAAACACTGCACACACGTATATTATTGGGATTTCGTAGGATTATCACATTTCTTTGCGAGCTGTTGTAATGTGAAGAGGCGCTACTCCCAAAAACACGGTCGGCGGTCGATCCTTCCCTCGGGTAAACAAGCCCCCAGGGTTGGGTAAAATTGGTATCAAACTCGCGGGAAGGTAAAAACACTGGTTTTCATAGCAGTTGGTTCCCGCAAGTCATTTTATGGACCGAATACGCATTTAAACAATATTTTTCTACAACGCGGGTCTACAGTATATGGCAGCTTGAATTTCACGCCTTCAAGTCGGCTTGCCATTTAGTGCGCATAGTTGTTTGGAGTGTCGTAGGGAGAAACTATCCACAATCCGCCTTTTGAATTTTCAGTCAAATCTTACCCATAATTTGCGTATAAGTATTATTCAGGGGACTGTTCAGTGTTTAAGATCCCATCCAGAAATTTGGCCGTTTACTGAGAGCTTGCCGGTCGATAACTTGAAAATAAATATTCAATTTGTGATCCGAATGCAATATACCCCTTATAAAAGACGATCCGAATAGGCAAGCGTTCACTCGCCGCCTATCCGGATCGTCTTTTAGAAGGGGTATATTGCATTCGGATCACGGACTGAATATCTATTTTCGAGTTATCGACCGCTGCAGTGGAATACCTTACGAGAAGGATGCGCGTAATGCAGTGGTAAGAGGCACCGTTCCATCCGCACAGTCGAGCGATCGAACCTCGGCTAAGCTAATCAATCCTTCCGTCCCTCTGGGTTCGGTAAATTGGTGCCAGACCTGTCGGCGAAGGTGCAAACCGGGCAATTCATTGTATAGGTCTTGCCACAAAGCCTTTGTAGTTCTGAATGGGAGACGGATGCATGGCGCATCCATAAGGGCTCGTTCAGACGACGCGCGTCGAAAATGCAAAATCGAAGCGCAATCAATAGATAACGTCATTGATCGAATTTGCTCCTTTGCGTTAGTGGCGCAGTCCTGTTGCGCCTCGTATAGGCAAAAAAAAATAGGCATATAATCACATAGGAAAGAAATTAAACGAAAAAAGTGAATTTCGTCAAAATTCCCTTTAATAAGGAATGGCAGAATTCTAAAAAACCCGAGCGACCTGTAAGTTTGCCTATATGAGGCGCAACCGGACTGCGCCACTAATGCAAAAGAGCAAATTCGATCAAGGGCGTTAATTATTGATTGCGCTTCGATTTTGCATTTTCGACGCGCGTCGTCTGAACGAGCCCTAAGGGATTGATCTACGGCGACTCCTTATCACTTTATCTCACGTTTAAGGAATCGACTCTTCGTCCGCCATGCAGTGATCGCTTCGTTGCTGACGACTTCGTTGTCGGTTTGCTCCACCTACTTTCTATGGACGTTGTATGTCGAATTATCAGCGATATGGCTTCTTTTTCAATTGTTTCTCCAATTTGTCTGTCCATTTATTTTGATAATTGAGCAAAAAAGTAAGCAAACCATCCATGGTCCGTGGGATGAAGCCATACCACGGAAGCAGTCTTAGTTTTCTTGTTCTTAAGGGTTTTTGGCTATTGTTTTTCAGTCTTGGGTACTATAGTAGTACTGTAATAGTGTCGTTGTTGTACATTTTTCTTCTGGCTGTGATCTAACTGTGTTAATTGTAACGTATAAATATGAATATGGGTCCTCAATCAATGATCGTCCTCTCTAGAGGTCGTTCTTCCAATTACCTAACTTTACCTTCCCTTTTCCTTGTTACTCTTTCCTTGAGCGAATTAATTTATTTCTGAGATGTATTTAATGAGCCAGCACAACAGGTCTCAGGCTGTACGTCAAACCCATCGCGCCGCGACGCGACCAGGTCTAACTTTTGGCGTATAGTTAAAGTGCATATGACTTGCGCCGACTAGTTTAGATTGATGTTATGAGTAGCTTGGTTTAGGCTTTTTTTACACATAGATTTTTGTGCACATATAAGATTTATGATTTTTTAAAAGATTTATACTTTTTCGCGTTTTTTTTTTGAAAAAAAAAACTCAAAATTCATAACATTTATTGAGCATGCAGAAAACGGCATACTGAGATGAATGTCTTAAATAGGGTAGAATATTTAACAATTAGCCTATATACAGCGAGAAGTAATTTGATGCTTAGGTTCTATAGAAATAGGTGGTGGTAATTTTCCTCGTACATATGTCATTGCTGCTTGGAATTGGAAGTTCTAAAGAACTGTTCATACTTGGAAGCAAAGCAGCTCAGTAGTAGGCAGTGCCTTGACTCCGCCCCATTTATGTCCCACCTGGATCACAGAATAAGACCGAGTTATTGTATGGCCAATTTGTAGCCGTAAAGGAAGATTGCGAGGGAGATAGTAGGGAAAGAGGCGACAAAATGATCAGTAAAGGAGTAAGATTTTTGTGGATAGGCCTAGAATATCGTAAATATCCTGTGGAAGAAGGAACAGCAAAAGTCCGGATTTTCAGTCCGGGTTTCACAGGGTAGAGGTATGTTTCTTAAAAAGAGGGTTTCATTGCTTGTGCATTGAAATAATTATCAGACCTTTACCAGATCATTCCTGGTTCTTCATTGGGTAAGCCCTCCACTTCCATCACTACACTGCTCCCCTACATTGGAGCGAGATTCTATTTTGGAGCATGTTTGGTGAAGAAGTTCATCTGGAGGTGATAAGTGGAGTCCATCAGTTCGTCGTGACTCAGTCCGTCCTTCTTCACGTATCCCGTGCCGCCTTTGATCGGTGAGACCGGCTTTCCACAGGCCCGGAAGCCGATCTGAATAAAAATATGGTCTGAATATTAAAAAACTAATGTATTTACGACGAAATATTATGCCTCTATTTTTGCTTTCCTATTAACCATATCGTTTTTCCCTTTAGTTTCGTTTTTTTTTCAAATTGTTTATCGTACTAAACAACTGTTTCACTTTGCGCACTTACCGTAATAAATCAATAAGTAAGTAAGGAATATAATGGAGGCTGGCAAAATTATTCAAAATCTAACAAAAAGAAGGGTGAAGATAAAAGGCCAAAGTGCCGGAATTTGTCAGTTTCCCAAGGTTGCGCAATGCCTTCGCCTTCCATCCAGAATCGTAGACGGACGGTGAATGCGTATTTGGCTTATACAATGAGTTGAGGGTGCCAGCCACTACACCAAGTCAGTGTGTTTACCTTCCCAGGCAAGTCTGGTACCAATTTAGCCGACCCCGGAGGGATGGAAGACTTGGTTAGCATGGGCCAGCATCGATCACTCGATCGATCGGATGTCAGTAGCGCCTCTTACCACTGCTCCACGCGGGCCCAACAAAAGAAAAGGGATCAAAAAATAAATCTGTTTCGTTATTCCTGAGGTATGTATCCTCGGTACTTTCCTTTCCGAAATGTATCCAATGTTATCTCAATCTTTGATTCCGTACTGATTGACTCGTTGGCTGCCCTGGTGCTGTGTAGGTTGGGGGAGGGCTCCAATGAAAAAATTCTATAAGACCCAATTCTTTCATAACAACCCGATCCAAGGGACGTTTGAGTATAGAGAGTTCCATAGAAGGCATTTTAAAACAATTCTACCTTTTTTATGCACAATTTAGAAAGTATAATAACAAGGAGAAAACACCATCAGCTGGTTGCACTCCTAGCTCACATATGCACAATACGTTCGGTATATTTCCGCCGAAACGCGATATAAACGGTATAAATCGTTTTTACCGTCCACTTGACATAAATCACTTTAGAATAATTTGAATCGAATAAAAAACACATGGTCGGAATCAGCAGTACCGTTGTTCTTTCATATCACTGTTGCACATGACTTGTTCTAGTAACAAAAAAAAACAGCGGTAACTAATTGGTAGTGTACAGAAAAAACAAATATGATGCAGTGAAACGTTTTGTGCTAAGGATTTGAAATTGCCCGGCAAAGATAATGACCAAGAGTTGATGGCGCCCAGTGGCTAACCTGTGACCCACCGTACTTCGCCTATGGCACTGTGCGATGGGTCAGGTCATGGTGATTTGAAGTACCAGTCTTGCTCGCTGCGGTCCCCTTTTAGATTTTAGATTTAGATGTAGATTTACGTTTTATTATCCTGAACCTCTTATAAGTCTTTTTCAAGGTACTCTATTTTGAACTTGGGTCTACAGTCATGGTAGACTGTAGCCGTCCGTCTAAGAAGTGTTCTCAAGCAGTTTGGTACTAGATTTTCAGCCATTGATGCGTTTTGAGTCAATATTTGCATTTTTTGTTCACTAGTAAGTTTATTGGAACCATACCAATTCATAGATGGGTTTGAGTAGACGAAATTTTAGTGAAAATTGATTGAAAGGCAGGCAGGGAACCCTCCATCCGTTTTTTAGCCGTTTTCTGTCTTTTACGGAGTAGTTTCCATTTTGAGGGAGCTTGTATGTTCTATGCGTTCAACTAGTATTTAATTTCTTGAGAATTTCTTGAAATCCCTTCTATGAATTGGTATGGTTCCAATATAACCACAAGCGGTAAGGTGTCCGGTGACATTTAAATCCTAACCTTATTCGCTAACACTTTCCTCTCAGCTCAACCGAACTCGCATTTTAATTTCAATTTTTTCGTCGTTCTATTATTTCAGATTTCCTGGTATGAGTTCCAATCCACAACCACGTTTGTCTGTAGCCGTTTGCCGAGTGAGGGAGCCTGCTTAAGTAGGTTGGTACTAAAATTCTTGTCACTTATTTATTTGTTTATAAAAAGATTTTTGTCCTTTTCACCATTCAGGAGGTCTCATGGAGCTGGGCATTTCCATAGTTTTAAGGCGCTACGAAAGACTTATTCCTATACCTTTTTGACAGAATTGATTCGAAATTCGAAAAATCGACCGACAACAACCGCCACCTCAATTTCTGCGCAATTTTCTGTTTATCCCGTGTAGTCTTCATCACAGTGAAGTTTAAATATGGACTAAACTCTACCTACTTGTAGTATTTATTCGAAAAATGAATTGAAGTGGATTGTATAAAAATTAAAATTAATGAAACATGTTAATACTGGGAACTATGTACCAACTGAAATCCCAATTTTGTTCCCTGTCCTTTTTCTCTCATCAATCTTAAAAGAGTCAATAGATGGCTATAAACTCTCTTGATTTGCTTACCACCTGACAATTAAATTACACTCAATATCTAAATTTTGTCCGTGAGACCAGTTTTCACACTAAAAATTGCGCTTACCTTCTCATCTCCGGTGGAAAAAATGCTGAATATATAGGTGGCCTCGTATTTTGCCTGATTATTGATGTCCTGAAGGAAGACGGAGTCACAGTGCAGACCTGTTCTTCTGAAAAATAATCACTGAAAATATGATAATGTATCATACCGTATCATCCATGGCAATGGTTCTGTTCCATTCGTTTCTTATATTTAAAGTTTTTCTAGAGATCTCGACTCAGTTGCTCACATTTTTTGGCTAAGAATGGTATCTGTATTGTTATTCTTCCTCCGTTCAGACCATATCGCTCGTTTTTTGGGTATACAATGTAAAAAAGTTTAGAAAAAATATTGACTGAACTTACCTGTTGCAGGTGCCGATGGGTATGGGAACCACACACAACGCTGTTCCGTGGTTGGCACCGGCGACGGACACGAACGTATCGATAATTTCGGTGAGTGGAGGTCCTAAATAAGTTTTAATTATTTTGTGTGTGGCTGGAGGTCGAGTCTCACTCCCTCAATTTTCTTTTTTCTACTATTTTGTTGTTGTTTGTTCTGTTTTTTACCGTAAACCAATTGATATGAGTTTGCTATCGGTTGTTTTCGCTCGACTTGGTATACCCTTCATAATGGTAATGCTATTCCTGTAACGTGTTACCTATTTCTAGATTTATACCCGAATTCACCCCCGATATATGTGAAACGGAGTAACTTACCCAGTATCTCCCGGGTATCGACACATTGCCCGCCGAGAATCGCTTTTCGTGCTATCGGCGCTCCCATAGAGTAAGCCACCACGTCCACCTGAGTGCCCGTGTACTGCCTTACGGCGATTATGAATGATCTGAAAAATTAAATAAGGAATAAAAATTGGTAAAAATTTATTGGAATTTTTCACTTGCCTGATCTGTTTCACATATGAGCATTTCATGTCCACGAGACCGATCGGAGTGACACCGGCGTCACCCCATGTGGTGCCGTAGACTTCGGAGTTTGTGTAGCCTTGACTGTGCAGGAAATGCACCATGGGCTAAAAGGTAAAGGTAAAGGTTAGGTAGCCGGCGTTGATCAACGTCCCCTTAGGATGCGCCATGCACTTGTCTTCCATTGAGAATCGTAGGGGCGTTGTGAATACGAAATTGGCTTATAAAATGTCTAGCGACGGCAGCCGCTGTTCAAATCAGCGTCTTCACCATCCTAGACATACCTGGTACTGATTTACCCGATCCCATAGTGATGTTATTGATTTGGTCAACCCCGGCGAGGATCGATCGCTTGACCGTGCAGATGTCAGTAGCGCCTCTTACCGCGCAACTCACCATAAATCGCGTGATTTTATTCGTGATCCCGTGCACGAGTATAACTGCTTGCCTTTTCGGTGTGTCGGCGTCGGTTCTCTGAAAACAATCAATAATATTCTGTGGAAAATAGATCAAAATAGTGATTTATTTGATAAATTTTGGTTTGCTACAAAAAGTCGGAATGTGGTTCATTCGATGGTGGAAAGTGTAATGTATTTGAGAATGGGAGCTCAACAGCTTTCCTCCACTTGAATAAACCCCACCAGCCACGTTGATGAATCATGATTAACGCGCCACTTGGGGTTTGTTTCGGGTATACCATTGATGAATCTGGGCTCATCTCTGTTCTTTCTGCAGCTGTTAACCTATAGGACAACAGTAATATTGATGTCGCGTAGCAGTTGAGTATGAACGTTTCCTAATCAGAAGATAATGTGGTAATTGTAGTGCTAGGTTTGTCGCAAAAATCGCGTCTGAGGAGAGCCGTCGTCTCAGTGGCGTAGTGGTTCGCGCATGAGCCCCGGTTAGGCGCGAGAAGCGGGTTTGAATCCCGCCTGAGATTCGATTTTTGCGACGAACCTGGCACCACCATTACAACACCATATTCTAGTATACATAATAGTAATCCGCAAAAAAGCGGTAATAAAGTTAGAATTTCACTTTTTCTCACCATTCCACCGAACGACGAGTCCATTCCAAGGTCTGTTCGTTCCAGTGAGCTCACCATACTCACTCCATAGTTATCGTGAAGAAATTTGCGAAAATGCGGTGTAAAGTCGGCCTGAATGAGCTGAGCCAGCGCCACCATGAGCAGCACCACTCGTCTCATGCTCTGTTCTGCGCTGTCCGATGAGGATGTGGATTATACACCTGCAGATTGCTTAGGAAGATGCGAAATGAATCCGATAAGGTAGCGATATGTCAGTTATGTGGATCGAGCTCGTAAATATTGAGGATCGATAGAAAGAAGAACTATGGTTCGGAAAGAAATAGCATTTTCTGCGCAAGGAAAGCGACTTCTAGCGTTCAATAATCGGGAACGATAGCTAGAGGAAGAATGGAAATGAACGAAGGAAGGAAAGATGGATCAAGAAACCAAGATAGGAGAAAACGATGAGGTTTCCGTGAAGTAATTTGCCAGCGCGGGTTGTCCCCAATCAAATGAGTCGATCTCATGCAACATATAAATGGCAAAGCTACGAATTCAGCGATACTAAAATCATATTTTAAAAACCTATGCATAGCGTTACTGACACCAGCACCGCCAAGTGATCGATCTCCATCCAGAATAATCAAGCCCCCCTTCTCTCAGGTCAGGTAAATTGGTAAAGGTAAAGGTAAAGGTAAAGGTGTCAGCGTTGATTAGTGCCTGAACGAACTGCCGCATTCATGTTCAATTCAAAACCGTAGTGGCTTGGTGAATGCGTGTTTGGCCTATACAATGCCGTGCGGGGGCCCGCCGCTATACCAAGTTAGTGTTTTTACCTTCCCAGAAAAGTCTGGTACTAACTCACCCACCCCGGAAGGATGGAAGGCTTACTTGGCCCGGGCGAGGATCGATCGACCGTGCGAGGGTCATTAGCGCCTCTTTCCACTGCACCACGCACCCCCTTAAGTAAACTGGTACCAGATTTTTCTGGGAAGGTGAAGACACTGATTTGGTATAGCGGCTAAACCCACAAGCCATCACTGTATAGGCTAAATACGAGAAATTCACCATGCCTCCGCGATTCTGACTGGTCGACGTCGACTCGTTTACCCTTACCTTTACCTATTCAAAAAATTGTTTATTACGTCAGAATAACAGTGAATCCTCAGTTTTTTATGAATGCGCCACACACTCAGCATCCACTCAGATTCGTAGAACCACGGTAGTTGGACTATACAATGACTTACTACAATTACAGTTCGGTCCTCTCGCATTTATTTGTTTATTTATTTATTTATTTATTTATTTATTTATTTATTTATTTATTTATTTATTTATTTATTTATTTATTTATTTATTTATTTATTTATTTATTTATTTAAAATATCGGTGACGTAATTAGCAACCAACGGAACAAAATTGAAAAGCAGCACCGATAAAAGGGAACATAGTGCAGTAGTAAAGGCTCTCAATGAAGACAAGAAAAGCTCGGTCCCATCGCAGGCATCCCAAAAAATACAGGGCAAATTTCACAAAAAATTCACAAAAAAAGTCTGGTGCCAACTTACTGGAAGGCTTGGTTATCATCAAGCGATCGATCCTCGCTTCTGTTGTTGGACGTGGATCTATCACTTGACTATGCGGATAGAATCAGCGTTCTTTACCACTGTACAAAACAAAATGCGTCTAACTGCTCTTCCTTTTGCCTCAGCGGCTTTCACCGCGGAACATCGCCATTTTTCTCGAAAAACGAATAGATATCTGAGGCCACAAGAATGGAAAAGATCTTGTGAACAGATGTGAGAAAAAGTGAAAAATGGAACAGCTGACGCTCGAGTGTGACCTGTCCGAACAAAAGTGCAAAACGCTCGCCGTTTTGTACGAATGATCGGATTAAGCTTGGCGCACGCGTCGATCGTGGTGGTTGTCGTTCAAGACGGGCATTGATCTGTGCCGTCCAGACAGAACCTGATCCACAAGCTGTCGTCGTTTCATCGATGGCGGCAGCGTTCCGCTCGATGAAAACCGGCGGGATCGCTCTCAGATCGTATGCGTCATAGTATAGGGTGGTGTGGAGGTCTTAAGCCATTCGAAATCGATCTTGAAGCTGATTTTTGACGTTATCCGTTCAAGTTCCCTCTGAAATCCTTTTCGAAGAAATTCTAGTTTTATTACCGCTTTTTGCGGGTACCTACGTTTCCGAACAAGACTGCTACCAATTTTACCGACCCCGGAGGGATGAAGGCTTGATTATCCCGAGCGGAATCGATCACTATACTGTTCGGGTGTCTCTGCACCAGGCGGGGATTCTTGTAGAAAAAAAATATGAAAAATTCCACCTAGCCGCTACTGAAGCAGCACTGCCAATGTTTTTGATTGCACTAAACCACCTATCTCTTCAGGAATGCGAAGCAGACTTTTCACCTAAGAAAGGAAACTTGATTCTAGAGCAACCATACTAAGCAACCTGCCTCAGACAAAAAGTCGATAGAATGTTTCATTTGTGGATTTCCAGCAAAAATAGGCTAAAACCGGCCGAAACGAGGTCAGTGGAAAGCCCGACAACAAGAAACCGAAGCACGTATTTCCAACGCGATCGCTAACTACAGCTCTACTATTCGCTCTATCTGGTACCGGGGTGGTGAAACTTGTAATGGTTTCTGATGATTCTTTTACGCTACGAAATCTTTACCAAAGTTCTTTTGATGAACTAAGGAATGTCGTTCTGACGACAAATAGGCCTCATAGGTACGCGACCATTTGAAAAAGTTTGAGAGCTTCTTGCTTCCTTTATGCATTTTTTTATACTCTGGCCCTATTCTCAAGTGCACTAACGTCTTTTCCATCTATCGATAGAATCAAGCTACTCAAAGAAGAAAGTCTTCGAAAACGTTGTAATGGTGGTGCTAGGTTCATCGCAAAAATCGCATCTCAAGCGGGATTCGAACCCGCGTCTCAACCTATCCGGAGCTGTGCACTAGCTGTAGTTAATAGCTGTAGTTAATGCACAGCCCCGGATAGGTTGAGACGCGGGTTCGGATCCCGCCTGAGACACGATCTTTGCGATGAACCTAGCGCCACCGTTACAACCTTTTCGAAGACTTTCCGCTTTGAGTAGCTTGATTCTATCGAGAGATAGAAAAGACGTTAGTGCACTTGAGAATAAGGTCAGAGTGTAAAAAATGCATGAAGGGGCAAGAAGCTCTTAGAGCTTCTTCGAATGGTCGTGTACTTAGAAGGCCTGTCAGAACTTCATTCTTTGGTTCAACAAAAGAATTCCGGTAAAATTTTCGTAGCTAAAGGGAATTTTCAGAACCCGTGAAAACTTGCACCATCCTAGTACCAGATACATAGAGCGTATAGTAGAGTTGTAGTAGGCGATCGCGTTGGGAAAACGTGCTTCGGCTTCTTGTTGTCGGGCTTTCCGCTGACCTCGTTTCAGCTAGTTTCAGCCTATTTTTGCTGGAAATCCGCGAATGAAACCACTCTATCGACTTTTTGTTTGAAGTAGGTTGCTTGGTATGGTTGTTCTAGAATCAAGTTTCCTTTCTTGGGTGAAAAGTCTGCTTCGCATTCCTGAAGAGATAGGTGGTTTAGTGCAATCAAAAACATTGGCAGTGCTGCTTAAGTAGCGGCTAAGTGGAATTTTCCATGCTTTTTCTTCAAGAGGATTCGCCTGATGCAGTTATAACTACTGACACCCGTACGGTGGAGCAAACAAACCTGTCTGGTAAGGTAAAGACACTGACTGGGTATAGCGGCTGACCCTGGCGATTCATTGTACGAGGTGAATACGAATTCTTAGTTCCTCCACTATTCTGAATGGTAGACGAATTTCTGGCGCGCTCTTATGGAACTGTTCAACGTCGACCGCTTAACAATCTGCCTTTGATTCTGAAGAACGGGAATGGGTTTCTACCGGTAACAAGAATGTGACGATAAATTATTTTGAAGAAAGTCGAAGGAGGCAAAGAAGTACGAGAAAAGAAAGGGAACACTCGCATTTGTATTGGCCGCACTTTCCCTTTTCGAGACGACGAGTAGGTGGAGTCGAACCGGTTGACTTGTTTTTTTTTTAGCTTTTCTCATTTTGCGACCCAAGATTTTCACGAAATTGATCCAATTACAAGAACAATAGACGTTAGAAAGCGGTTGAGTAAGTGTAGCTGAAGAACTGCGGCTAATTTGAAGGGCAGAAGCCTTCATTCTTCCCTTTGAGTCAGCCAAGATACGAGTTTTACACCGAAGGACGGGTTTCCAATGTAACAAGAGACTTTCTTCTTCTTCTCCTTAAGCAGCTTCTCGTTTCTGAGTCATCAAGGTGAAGATGTTTTTGTAAGGAATGGAAAATGGAAAATAACTGTTTATTGGCAACACCACAGATCTAGCAGGTTTTACTAATAGGGTTGAGGTGAGGACATAAAGCATAGATAAATATGGCGAATATTAGTAAGAGAGCTTTGCTATCACATCGTACAGTAGACAACCTAGAAAAACGGCCAGGTAGTAGGGCGAGTTCGCGGCGGCAACCAGCCCCGCATCTCGCTTGCGGATCCTCTCGTTCAGTTCGTCCTGGAAAAAATTGAGCTAGCTAGTTCGTAATGTAGAATTAGTAATCTATGCAGAATTATCAATATTAATGAAGTGGCATTTGTGCGCGCACGCGCTGCCGACACGCTACGCAGCTGAAGCACAACGCTGAGGACACTTACAGATCCTTCGTACATAGCGTAGCGGTCAAAAAGATATGTCACTTTTCATTTTTATGCACAAATAGGTCAAATCGAAAAGAACTTTATACCAATCGATAGTTCTGACAACTCTATTCAAAAACATGTCGAAATATACCGTTGTTGCTAATTTAGTTTTTTTAAATATTTTATAGTGGTTTTTATATGCTATTTTAAACGAAAATATCTCAAAAATCGCTGAACGAAGGTTTAATCTGAGAAGATATTCTGATAGAGCGTAGTCCAGTTTTTATGATATTTGAATCGGATCGCCTCTAAATTATAGATTTTTCTGAGCATACATTTTTGTGGTCAAAAACTGGTCAAAAACCATAATTTATCGGGATCGGAATCAAACCTTTGTAGTCTTTCATAATAACCAGATCACGCTCTATCAGAATATCGTCTCTGATTGGATCTTCGCTCAGCGGTTTTTAGGATATTTTCGCTTAAAATAGCATATGAAAACCAATATAAAATATTTTTAAAAAACACTCATTTCGCAACAACGGTATATTTCGACATGTTTTTGAATAGAGTCGTCAGAACTATCAAATGGATTGAGATTCGTTTCGGTTTCAACTACGTGTACTTAAAAATGTAAGGTGACGTATCTTTTTGACCGCTACTGTAATTGAGTTTCTGAAGTGTAACTGTAGCGGAACGGCGGCAACAAATTTGACCTAATGTTACTGCGAAAGCTTCATGTTATGAAGCATCTCCAGCTGTCTTCAGTGCTGCTCTCCTTCCAGGTGCGTCGCGTGTCTGCGGCGCGTGTGTGCACAAACACTAATTCCAACAGCTTCGGTCGATTATCTGATAGGTGCCCAAGTTTAATATGAATGTGGACATTTTCCGAGAGATATTAAGTTTTTCCGGTGACATAGATTACTCCCGTTCTTAGTTATTAGACGGTAATACACTTGGAATTTTTTTTATTTATAAATAAATAAAGATAAATAAAAAAACACTCGGAGTTGACCTTTCCTCTTGGAGTGCGCCATGCGCTTGGCTTCCATTCGAAATGGTGGACCTATTCCATTTTTACTATTTTGTACAGCTGAAGTTCGCCATTCGCCTTTAGTTCACGATTCGGAATCAAATAAAATGTAAGGTAAAAATGCTGATCCTGAGTTTGTTTATTTTCTGAAACAAGAAGAATAAGGATCCGCTTCTTGTGCAATTGTGACTCATAAACTTCATGATGATCAGCCTTTATCAACTTGTAGTTTGGAAAACTTTTATTGACCCAAATAGTTACCGAGTGTCCTATGGAAAAACTCTGATGTATTGAAAAGTCCGAAAAAGAGATATTCTGAATCCTGGAGTAGAAGTTCTTCGATGTTTGGTATCCTTTACCCACAGGTTAGCAAAATTGTGCTGACGATTTTTAGGTTGTTATGATTCTTTTTTCTTGTTTGTCGAAGAGTTTTCCCATCTGGTTTGAACTATACCTTAGTTATCGCTTCGTCGCCCCACATGATTCGATCGTTGCATTTATGACCGCCTCGACAACAGCACATCCTTCCCTTCTTCGTCATTTCGAATTCCTGTAGTCAATATTCTGAATTCAGTTTAAAATTTAATAAATAAATAATTAGATTTCTTTCATTGTACTCCCAGAATTCTAAGGTTTTGGAACTTATAATTCTACGTTGAATCAATTATACAAGTGTGATTGTCAACTATTCAGAGTGAATTTGATCTTGAGTCCTTTTACATTTCCTTGAACGTTCCTCCTATGGCTATCTTTTATCAGATGTTTTCATTTCAGATCACGTGACTCTTCTTGCATCAAGCGTACAGTTATCAACGGCGAAGTTTGTCCCAGGTTCTTCATCTCAGGCAAGTTCCGCATGCAGATTCGATTTTTATTTATTTATTTATTTATTTGTTCGTATTTGGTTGAATTCGTACATGTCGCTTTTCGTTAACCCGGAAGCCGCCAAGAGCGCATATTATGCTTAGTCCCAGAGACAATTCGAAAAAAAAGATCTTAATCCTGAGCGAATGTTTCAAAGCTCTTTCGTACGGTTTAGGATTGAATTGCTGGAATTATCTATATTGAACAGATTTGATCAGCAGAAGAGGGAGAGAGAGTGATCGAGAGAGGAAGAGAGAAACAGGACTTTTCCTCGGTAGGGGTCAGCTTTGGAGTATCCCTGGTGTGGGTTAACCCTTCAGTCAGTTACCACCCTTTTCTTCTCTGATCTAGCTGAACTCCGCATGTGGCAAGGTTCTCGATGGTTTTCTGAGAACATCCCTAGTTTGGATATCTTATTCAGTGAGCCTTTTGAACTATTACTTGCTGTATCCGTCTTTCCTCGACCGATTGGACTTTCTAGGATATTCTTCCTATGATACCTACCCATCTTGCCTAGATCAAATGGACTTGTTAGAACATCCTTCCTAGGATGAACTTGTAGTAGTCTCGTACCCTTATCGTCGAATATGATGTGATTGTTGAAAGGTAAAGGTAATGATGTCGGCGTCGATCAGTCCCATGAGGACGCGCCACGCATTCGTGTTCCATTTAGAAATCGTAGAGACATGGAGAATGCGTATTTGGCCTATACAATGACTTGCGGGGGCCGGCCGCTGTACCAAGTCAGTGTTTTAACCTCTCCAGAACAGTCTACCGATTTACCGACACCAAAAGATGAAGGGCATGATTAGCCTGAGCGGAGATCGATCGCTTGACGTTGCTGGTGTCAGTAGCGCCTCTTACCACGGCACTACGCGCGCCGTTAGCATTATTAAGCAGCATATGTGTTCTTTGGCGTTTCATTGTTTGACAAAGTGGCTGTCTGCTTCGCAGATGTCGCCGAATGTCATCGTATGCATTTCTCGATGGACTGATAGTCATAGTCAATGCGCAGCTGTCTCTCTCATATCTAATCCCGTTTTCGAATTGACGGCACATGTCGTCTGAAGTGATGACCTATTCTCCGCCGGAATTGATGAGTGTGACTACTCCGCGAAACTCAGCTAAAGGGCTTTCTCGACTGTTGTCAAATTGAATTTGGAATTTGAAGAAGTGCTTCGAAGTGGTTTGCTAGGACTAGCGGTAATACGGCTCGAAATTCAGTAATTATTTCGTAGAAATATTCAATTGTTTGGTAAAGTACGTAAACAGAGGGAGCTCGAAGTGGTCTTAATCTTGTTCTTTCGACTACCGATGGGCATATATATATTATGTATTAAAGGTAAAAATGTAAGAGAGTCGATGTTTATCAGTTCCCTTAAGACGCGCCACGCATTCGTCTTCCACTCGGAATCGTAGAGGCTTGGTAAATGTGTTGGCCTATACAATGACCTACGGGGGCCAGTCGCTATACCAAGTCATTGCCTTACCTTCCCAGAGATCGATCGCTCGGCTATACGGATGTCAATGGAGCCTCTTACCACTGCACCACGCGCGCCCAGTTATAGGACTCGGGTAAAATTGTCAAAGTTTTCTCAGAGTTGTGGTGTTTCTCCAATGAGAGAGGTTTTCCTTACATCTCAGGAAGCGCCGCGTATTCGTGTTCAATTCAGAATCGTAGAGATATGGTGAATGCGTATTCAGCTTATACACAGACCAGCCGCTATACCAAGTCGGTGTCTTCACCCTCCCAGACGAGTCTGATACCAATTTACCCGAATCTGGAAGGATGGAAGGCTAGGTTAGCCTTCCATACTCCCGGATTCGGGTAAATATGTATGGGGGACAGCCACTATACCAGGTCAGTGTCTTTACCTTCCCAGACAAGTCTGATACCAATTTACCCGACCTGAAAGGGATGAAAAGCTTGGTTAGCCCGTGCAAGGATCGATCGCTCGGCTGTACGGATGTCAATGGAGCCTCTTACCACTGCACCACGCGCGCCCAGTAAATAGAGCACGGTAGATTATTGTTAGCTAAAACCCAGCTCTAGGTAGTGAATAGTAGTGTTAAAGACTTGGAGGATTCTGGATTAGTACCTACCTTCATGGTTTAATTAGCTCTATTTAGTTTGTAAGGCACTTAGAAATGAGAAGCGTTTGGTAAACGGTTACGAGCGGCACGACTGGGTTAGTGGAACATAAATAAGGGGTAAATGGCCGGGTATGGTGAAAGTGGTAATGAGAGAAGTGATAAATGATAGGAATAAAAAAAATGAGAGATTGGGCGGACTAGAGGAATTCTGTAACAACGACCGTCATGGAAAGAAAAGAAAAGCGTCAAATTTTTGACTGTAACATTTTTACACCTTTATTTACAAACTTGCTACTTTCTTACTACTTATTCTTGATAAAATCCTGTTCTAAACTCCAAAGCAGTTCGTCATTTGGAGCAACGTACCTCGAAAGTGAAGTCGAGACACATTGACTGTGTTCCGTTCACGTACTCCACATCCCATGTGATGTCGGAACACGACGGTAATTCGACCAGACGTTCCGTGTCCATCCAATTGGTGTTGTTTTTGAATTTCTAAAGAAAAATCTCGGGTAAGAGGTAAAAGGTTATAGCTGATTCATCAACTTCTCTTGAGAATCGTGGGGCCATTATAAGTTCGGTCGTAGTCGGACCTTGACGAGCTCCAAGTTTCTAGTTGCTCGGGCGGTTTGGGTAAAATTTACCCTTGCCTTGGGCGACGAAGGGAATGACGGACCTCGGTAGGAATCGAACCATGGTTACTTGGATGAGAGTAACTATTGTTGTCACTTCGATGGGTACGTCTTCAGTAGGATGACCTGGGGGAGATGACTCACTGATGATTACGACAAGAACTCCTTGTTTGTCTAAGTCGCATTTTTACCCTATAAAGGTATAAATAAACCTTATGCTTTAACCCATCACTCACTGTATGCTGGTCCTTAGAGATATGATGCATGAGCGTTTTACGTGCTCGGCAGCCTCGCTGCACAGTCGTCGGTGAACCGGGCTCGGATTCCTGTAAGATTTGTGCTAGTTGTCCGGAACTGTCACAGAAATAAAAAACGGCTCATCTACCGCGGTTAGAAGCGCGAAACACCACGGATCGTCGCACGATTTGAACAGTTTCAGATCCTCGCCTGGTTCCTCCAACGAGTTCACGCATTGCTGTAATTGAATTAGGAATTTGGGAAGAATTACCTCGTCGGGGATTAAAAATATACCTGACCAACGGCGTATTTTGGTGGTGTCGGTATGAATCCGAGATTGCACCCGTCCTGCAAGAAACCGTTTATATTCTCAAATCGTCTTCAAATTGTGCGATTCATTCAAAAACCTCAGATATCGCGATTCAGAGGAAGGTACCCTTGATTGAGATGCGTGATCGATTGATCGCGCGATAATCGATACGGCCGTCTAATAATCGCATCGCTGCTCCAAGTATAAACGGGGGTTCAATAGGCCCTGGTCTGGGGTGCCGCCTGTTCGAAGCTTTCCTGTGCATCACTCAGTTACTCGAATAATTTCCTCGCTCGTTTTTGTTTTTCTGCTCATTTTTATAGGGTGCATATGGAATAGTGGTAATAGGCGCTAACGATACCCGCACGGTCGAGGGATCAATCCCCACCCAGGATAACTAAGCCTTCCATCCCTTCGGTGTCGGGCAAATTGGTACCAGACTTGTCTGGAAAGGTGAAAACACCGAAAAAGGCACAGTAGTTGGCTCCGTAAGTCATTGAATAAGTCGATTCACCATGCTCCTATGATTCTGAATGGAAGGCGAATGCGTGGCGCGTCCTTAGGGAACTCACTATTCAATCTTTCGCCGGCTTCATTTTATTGGAACACCTGAAGAGAAAAGTAGCATGGACAAATTAGGATCCTATATTTTCCTTCGACGATAGGACACTTATGGCTAGTTCTCCTCTCACCTTGTTTTTATCATTCGGACTTTTTCTTTCTTTTTTTCTGTCGACTAGTCGGGCATGAACTCACCGCTTCATTACAACAGCATACGGTGTTGTTTTCTCGTAGAAAACACCCGGTGCTTTTCTTGTTCTTCAACTGCTCCTGCCCGGCACAGAACGCGTCCTCATCGCAGCCAAATCGGCCGTCGGTTTTGTTGTGGAAGCACCAGCCCCAAATCTCGTGGCCGCGACACCATTCCTTGAAATAGGTATATTAGTGAAGATTTTTGGAGTCTTCCAGTGTCACTTGCGTGTGGTAGCGGCGCGTAGGTTGTTTTTTGCTTTTCTTTCTCTTGTCTCCTCTTACTATTAGAAATGCCATGTCGCGCTTCGTGGACGCTGATCAAATGAGGCTGTCCACCTATGAGTTTCGTTCTAGTTTACCCAAAATTACGTCTGTCCTCCGGATATTCTACTTATTTGCCAATTTATTGATCTATGTACGACTGGGAGCGAACACCCCATCAAATTGGTAGACTTTACCTTCTTGTCGTCAGCGCAGTACCGTCCGAAGATGACAGTAGCCGATACGGCCAATAGAAGCGCTAAACGCATGGATTCCTGGAAGCGGTAGATACAGTAACCTCCACTGGAATCTGGTCCATATTCGTTTAGAAGTCTGTCACGGATTGTAGGAAGGTCAAGTTCGAACGGGATCACCCTGCCATCCCTGGAAGACGCCCACAACGAGAACTAGATCGCCCCGCGACGCGACCATCGTCGAATTGGTCTGGTCTCGCGGAGAGAGCGATAGATCATTCGGATTTTTCAGCATAGCGAAAGATAGTTCTAAGAAGTGACACTATAAATTTATCTTTAAGAAGTAAAATTGCAGTGTCTCAAGAAGCGTTGGTATGAAAAATAAAGACGTTGTGAATGGGTGAACTAGACGCATTGTCAAGTGGCTACAGAAGAAGAAGCCGAGACGAAGTGTTTTGGTGTGAGGGTGGCGCTCCTTCAGCACCGCATTAGGAATGCAACAGCATGCATGTCCAATGCCAAAAACGTCTTCTTCCATATCAAAAAACGACACTAACTCCGCAAGAAAAGGACGCTACGAAATCATCGTGGTCAAATCAAGCACCATCTGGGTAACGCTAATGGTAATGGTGTCGGCGTTGATCAATTTCCTAAGAACGCGCCTTGCACTTGTCTTTCATTCAGAATCGTAGAGGCCTGGGGAATGCGTATTTGGCCTATAGCACGACTTTCGGGGGCCAGTCGCTATGCCAAGTCAATGCCTTTATCTTCCTAGACAAGTCTGGTACCAATTTACCCGACCCCGGAGGGATGGAAGGCTTGGTTAGCCCGAGCCGGGATCGATCGCTCGACCGTGCAGTTGACAGCAGTGCCTCTTACCACTGCACCTCGCGCGCTTTTATTTCGGTGATAGTTTATTTATTCATCTATTTGAAATGCACCAAAGTGCGCACAACACAAAAAAATGGCAAACACATGTGGGATTACTGACATTAGTGTTTATACAAAATCAACTAAAGAGTTAGGAAAGCAGAACAGAATCTAATGTTAACGGTTATTGGCCAGACTAAGGAAATGTAAAAAAAACGACTAACAAAAACAAAAACAGTCAACTCCAGATTCGTTCCGCCCCTAAGGTGAGTGTGGGTGTAGTTCTTCAAAAACGCATCAGTTTGCACCTTGTAGATTTGGCGCTACAGCCAGTAATACAGTAGTTCGCGAAAAGATATGTCACCTTGCATTTTTGGGTACAGATCGATGAAACCGAAAAGAATTTCATTCCAGTTGACAGTTTCAATAACTATTATTGAAAATACACTAATATGTGCCCTTGTTGGAAATTCTAGATTTTTTTAAAAAATTTTACACTCATTTTCATATGCTTCAAACGAATGTACCTATTTTCAAACGAATGTACCTTAGGACCCACTGAGCTTCTGCTTGTCTTGTTGTGATATTCTGATAGAGCATGACTAGCTTATTTTTATAGGCTATGAATTTTAGTTTCAAGACATTAATAAACCATAGAATTTTTTGTGTGAATTTGTTCATGGTCAAAAAATGGTGAAATCATGGGACGATCTTTCATATAAAATTTCATATATCAGTAACCAGCAAATGAAATACCATCAAATCAGGATATGTGATAGCATAAGATTCTCTCTTTCCCACGCATATCTAACCCTGAAGAATAGCCGTCTGATTACAGAGAAAATAGCTAATGAAGTTACATTTACACAAGCGGCCGTTTTACGAACACCCGGGGGGCATTTGACTCCAGATTCCTCTAGTGCATAGAAGACTTATCGCTTGTTAGGTACTTAACAGGTAGCAAAATAATTCCCGCTATTATTCCGAAAATCGTCTTCTAGTTGGACCGAGAGAAAATGGGGCACAAACCCGCGCAGCGTACGGTGGAGGGATAGTGATGCATACAACAACAGATGACTTTCCGAACAATAGCGGGAATTATTTTGCTAGCTGTTGAGTACCTAACAAGCAATAAATCTACTATGCGCTAGAGAAATCTGGAGTCGAATGACCTCCGGGTATTCGTAAAACGGCCGCTTGTGTAAATGCAATTTTACTAGCTATTTTCTCTGTAATCAGACGGCTATTCTTCAAAGTTAGATATGCGTGGGAAACAAAAAATCTTATGCTATCATATCTCCTAATTTGATTGTATTTCATTTGCTGGTTACTAATATATGAAATTTTATATGAAGGATTGTCCCATGATTCCACCATTTTTTGACCATGAAAAAATTCACACAAAAAATTCTATGGTTTATTAATGTCTTGAAACTAAAATTCATAGCTTATAAAAACAAGCTAATCATGCTCTATCAGAATATGACAACAAGACAAGCAGAAGTCAGTGGTTCCTAAGATACATTCGTTTAAAAATGCATATAAGAATAAGTTTAAAATTTAAAAAAAAAATCTAGAATTTCCAAAAAGGGCACATATTAGTGTATTTTCAAAAATAGCTATTAAAACTGTCAACCGGAATGAAATTCCTTATGGTTTCACCGATCTGTACCCAAAAATGCAAGGTGACATATCTTTTCGCGAACTACTGTATATACCAAGGGCGTCGTGAACATCTAGACCACAGATATCCCAGAAACTTTTCCTTTTCTTTTATTATTCCTAACCTCGAGCGATCCACTGTGGCAACAAATTTCGTGTTCTTTGCCAAAAGTACCGTACCTTCTCCAAAGACTTTACCTTGAGTTTTCAGAAGTGAAAGTAACGATGAACGCGTGATGAAAGCTGGGGAAAATGTCCCTTGTTGCTTGCTGAGATATTGTGACTTCAACATTATGCTTCGCTTTCGAGACCAGTTTTCTGCAAAGCTCCGGAGAGGAACAGCTGCTTGGCTTTACAAGTCCTTGTGTAGGCCTAACACGCCATCAGCATGCCTATACGTTTCTGTATGGCTAACGGATGCGTGGCGCATCCTCTGGGAATTCATTTGTCCCAAGGGCTTCACTGGTAAGTCGCTGTTCGGTGAAACAACTCGATATGCATTTTTATTGGAAAACGAGGCTTAAGGTGACAAATAAGCCTTCAGAATGGCTGTTGCAGTGTTGGTAAGATACCACGACCGTATCAGGCTCACGGGTAGTAGTATGTTGTTTTCCTAAATCGAAACTTTTCTCAAAGAAGACAGTTCTGGAAATTTCAAGTTTCTCACGAGAAAAGACAGCCGACGTGGAACTGTGCTTCTCCTTTTGCGGGATATTCCACGCTGTATGCACAACCATAGGTCTTCACATTCCATTCCACCTAAATTCACGAAGTATAGCTTCAAATAAATACTAATCAGTTAAGAAAGCGACTGGAAACTTGTTCCCTCATTTATCGGCATCTCTGCCATGATCTCCTTAAGCACTTTCATGTATAGCCGGTTTCCAGTGTACGGCCTAGAAGAAGATTAATTTTCGTTTTATATTTTGTGCAAAATGATAAGCATTCAGCGAAAACTATTCTCACTTCGATTTTGTAACCCAAAACTTCATTCCGTTCTCCAAGTCAGGCGCTTCACCATAATCGACCGCCTTTTGCGCCTCTTCGTAGAGGTTACAGGAAAAAATCTGAGAAAAAAATCGCTGACTAGGTAATAGTTTGTAATAGTTTCAATTATTCGCTTCCGCTCTGACCAATCCTTCGGACAAAAGTTAAGGATTTTTTATGAAACTGACCAGACCATATTTCACTTTTGCCGCATAATCTTTGTAAATCTTTCCTTCTTCGTATGAAAGACCGCATGGTCCTGAAATATCACTTTTACCTAGTTCTTGCCCTGAGGCAGTATTATTTCTGCGAAGAACTCACCTTGGAATGGATTGTAGGCAGCAATCACAGGAAGCAAACAGAGAAGCTGAAATTGCTATTTATTCTTGGGAAATGGGTGCTAGTTGGGAAGCTTACCGCAATGGAGTACATTGTCGAACCACGATTTCCATCACCGAACGCGCCCTTTTATTCTCTCCGATTATCCCGCCTGTGATTTAATTTCATTGAGAAAAACTCATGTGGACAAATATTTTGCCAGGTTGGCGTCGTTACATTCTGTATTGTGTGAAGCCTGGAGTAAAGATCAGACATAGAGTCGTTATCAGACATAGAAGAGTCGATAATGCACTTTTCAGAACTGAGTTCCTAGTTGAATCGTAACTGCTTGCTCCTAAATCATAAGACCCGCTATACCAAGTCGGTGTCTTCACCCTCCCAGACGAATGTGGTGCCAATTTACCCGAACCCGGAGGGAGGCTTGGTTAGCCCAGGCTTGGATCGATCGCTCGACCGTGCGGGTGTCAGTAGAGACTCTTAGCGTTGTATAATACAACGCGCCTCGGTTTCTCACAATCAGATCTACGATGGTTTGTGGCATTGATGCTTTGATGCTCACGAGGTCTTTAACGTCTTGTTTGTGCTGCTAGACTCGTCGCAAAAATTGCGGATTAGGCGGACTATGAACCACATTCTCAGACCTATCCGGGCACTGTGATATTACACTGTGTCCAGAAAAGGTACTAGTAAATTCAGCACAGCAAAAAACATGGGACTAGGCGATTTGAGCTTCTGATTTGAACGGTGAAGGTTTTGAAGACGATTTTTGCAATGAGTGCGAAGGAAGCACTGTCCAGAAATGATAGGGACACCTACAAAGAAGAGCCGGTTGAAAGGGCAAATTGATGAAAACTAATTTTTTGAACAACAGGGATAGACCATAGAATGTTGTTTTCAATAAAATAACGAAGCCAAATTAAGACTCTTGAAGAAATAGGGCCTAGTGTTGCTGGTTTTCACCTGCGGTGAAAACTTCGAGATTGATTATCGGTGTTTTATCATAGACTATGAAAGGATGAGGTTTCCCGGAGGTGATAGATCTCCCTCTGATCTAAAACAAGCAAACGCTGGCCAAATAATATCCGATGTACAGCCTAACTGGAGCAAGTAAGTAAGAGCCTACCATGAAAAAACTCCAGTAACACAACACGGTTTAGTCGAGAAGAACTAGTTTTTTCGAAGGAGGCGCTTGAGGTGCTGTGCAGCCTTAATGTAGGTGGCAGCTTTACTCTGAATAAAAAGCCTCGATTGAATTTAGCTCAGCAAATTCGAATCGATTTGAATACCAGCAGGTACTAGGGACTTATCTGTTACCGTTCCTAGAGGATAGGCATAGGCACAGCTTGTTCTTCCAACAGGAACTTGGCCCACCTATGAGATCAGGCTGACCCCAGGCTCTTTAACACATTGACGACAATACGACCCACCGGTGGGTCGTACTCTTTCGAAGTGTCGTTGTCTCCGACTTTTGACAAACTTCCAATTTTTTTGTAACGAGAGTATTACAAATATCCCAAAGGTGCTGCAGACATCGTGGTTCGATAAAATATTGTTTCCAAAGCACATTTATTTACATTGAAAACAAAACTACTTCGGCACTAATCGAGGGATTCCGCCTTTCGGATTCCCTCTAGGGAACTGTTAATGGCCAACCGTTGTCAAACGTCATCTCTAGGGGTTGTCGAGGGCGCTAAATACGATGATGATGTCTTTTTTTCTTTTTTTCCCGAATCACGGCCGAAAACGAGCCATGTCGTAAACAAAGGTGGTCCAATCCGATCAATGCCACCGATTTGATCTATACTACGTTGAAATTCGTCCATAAAGGTTATCGAGAGCGCTGAACACAATGGCGATGTCCATTTATTTGGTACGGAAACGTATCACGTCGAAAAAACCGTTTCCTGGGACAATTTGACCTACCCTTGGGGCGTTTTTGCAGCGTGCAGCGCGAAAACGGAAAATAGGCGCTGTCGTCAATGTGTTAAGGACTTGTCTTGTCGACACTCTCGAATTTCCAGCGAGTTCTTTCGAGCTAGTTCGGATGAAAAATCCCTGTGAACACCTTTATTGGATGAATAATGCGATTAACACGATGTACTCCTGCGTTGAAGAGCTCAAGACAGCGATCCATCGGTCTACGACGATTTAATTAATAAAATTCTCCAAAACTCCGTCGCGCTAATCCCAACTCCACTTATTTACGTGGCACAGAATAGTGAATCGTCCACCAATTACTAGTTCCAGTGGCCAAATTAGTATCTGGCTCGTAAAGCTATTTTTTTCTCGGGTGTCCCTATCATTTCTGGACAGTGATTCCGTCGCACTCATTGCAAAAATCGTCCTCAAAACCTTCACCGTTCAAATCAAAAGCTCAAGTCGTTTAGTCCTATGTTTCTTGCAGTGCTGAATTCACTAGTATAGATGTGGAATCAAATAGTATCCAGCAGTTCCTTGAATCAAGAAATTAGGGGGTGTCTCTATCTTTTCTGGACGCAGTGTAGACCACTCCACCAGTGATACGCAAGCTCTCGTCCCCTATTGGATCAGTTATCTCCGCTCCACTGACACCATTCTTAGGCTAGTCGAATTCTGCTTCAGTCTGTCACAATTTTTTTATCAGGTCGCTGCCGAAAACGCCAACGCGTTACTGTTTATACTGTTCACAGAAAACTGATTCACAATGGCGGTTTTTTTTGCAGTCGGCCCTATTCACAAGTACACTACAGCTCTGAACCAGATTTAGTTTTAGCTGATTCGATGTGAGTATAGTAGACGATTTTGTGTGTATTAGATGTGCGCTGGCATCCCCAGACACCTGTTGAACGGTAAATTACCGCTCATTAACAGTTTGTTGGACATTTCGGCGAAAAAAATTTACAATGTTGGCGGTCGGTCATCATCAGCGTGGAAATGTGTGGACAGGTTACTATCGCCACTAATTTAATTCTAATAGTTTTTCATCTTTTCTGATAAATTCTCTTGGATTAGTAGATTTCAGGTAGATAAATTCGTTGGTTATTCTTTAATATATTTCTTCATGTGCTCTGATTCTTTCTCGGGACGCTGGAAGCCGCCTGGAACTTCACGTTCGGACATTTCCGGTACGGTAGGGGTGTGCACTTGGGAATTTTCGATCGGCCTAATGCTGCCGGTGTCTGATTTGTACGTCGGAGAGATTCTCGAGTGATCTAGGGTATACAGTGGCGGCAATATATTTACAGACGCCTACCCTCTTCGTGGTTTTTTGGCCATAACTTTGGAACCCCGGGATTATACTGAGCACACACTTAGAATCCTCGAAAAATCTTCTACAAAACGCACTTATTTGTATTTACCGCCGCTCTGGAATTTTAGAAAAAAATCGAGTGGAAATAAATTGGTCATGAGATAGTAAATGGTAAGCACATTCTCAAAATCAAAATAAACGACAATGCATCATCAAAACATGTTTATTATAAAACAACAAGTCAGTGTTTACTAGAATAGACCTTGCTCTTGATCGAGCCAAACATCGACTCCGCACTGAGACGACCAACTTCATACATCGCTCCACAGGAATAGCACTCCACGTTTCCTTGATGATTGCTTCCAACTCGTCGAGATTCTGTGACTTTAAGCGCCTCAGCACTCTACCCACGTCGCTAAAGGGATCTTCGATAAGATTTAGAATAATACTGCTTGAAGTCACAGAATCTCGACGAGATGGAAGCAGTCATCAAGGAAACGTGGAGTGCTATTCCTGTGGAGCGGTGCATGAAGTTGGTCGACTCAATCCGGAACCGATGTGTGGCTGCGATCAAGAGCAGGGGTTATTCTACTAAATATTGACTTGTAGTTTTATAATAAACATGTTTTGATGATGCATTGCAGTTAATTGTGGTTTTGAGAATGTGTTAACCATTTTCTACCTCATGACCAATGTATTTCCACTCGATTTTTTTCTAAAATGCCAGAGCGGCGTCAATTACATATAAGTGCGTTTTGTAGAGAGTTCTTCGAGGATTCTAAATGTTTGCTCAATATTTCTCATAAGCCAGGAGCTCCAAAGTTATGGCCAAAAACCACGTAGAGGGTAGGCGTCTATAAATATATTGCCGCCACTGTAGGTGGTACGAGTACGCGTCTCACTACGATCAAACGTCCCCTGCACGGTTCTCCTGTCTCGTCGACGACGTCTTCCGCTGCTCCTCGTTCGTTCGCAGCGATGCTATTCACAACGGTCGTGCGTTTGCGATCGCTCATAATTTGAGTTCCAAAAAGAGAAAGATCCAGAAAACCCCAGCATGTTTGCAATTCAACCCAGGTCAGTTAAACGTAAAGGTGAAGGTGCCGGCGTTGATCTCTGCCCTGACGAAGGCCACCGCATTCGTGTTCCATTCCGAATCGTACAGGCGTGGTGAATGCGCATTTGACCTATACAATGACTTACAGGCGCAAGCCGCTGTTAGGCTGATCGAAAAGTCTTTTTAGGATTTGGCTTGTTATTTGTTTATTATTTTATTCAGCACGCGATAACAATCAATCAACTATATAATTACCGTTGTTATTCACAACTGACCTCCATCTGGTGGGCAGGTCATTGATCTCCTCTTCCCACAAATAGGAAGACTGGGACTTGAAAAAGTCGCTGACTGCCCTAACAACATCATCTACTTTAATTAATTTTTGCTTAGCTAAAAAAGCCTTAAGAGGGCGATACAGGTGATGGTCAGAGGGAGCTATGTCAGGAGAATAGGAAGGATGCGGAATGGTGTCCCAGCCCAGCTCCTTCAATTTCTTAGAGGTATCTTTAGCTACATGGGGGCTTGCGTTATCGTGTAGGAGGTGAACAGATGCTCGTCTCGGCCGTTTTCTCGATTAGCTTCCGCTAACTTTTAAAGTTGGCCGGTGTAAACGTTGGCGTTGATGCTCTTCCCTGTCGGGAGTAGCTCAGAATAGAGGATTCCTCTCCAGTCCTACAAGCAGCACAGATGAAGCTTCTCGGGGTGTAGGCCCAATCTTGCTTGCGTTGGAGGGTGTTCTTCTCGAGGGACCCACCCGCCACGCATTAGAGTCGTAGAAGATCCAACTCTCATCTCCGTTAACCAGATCTTTCGGAAACTCTCTCCTGTGCGGGCGAAAAAGGAGGGACTGGCAGATGGATACTCGAGTGTACCGCATGTCATTTGTCAGATGGGGGGGATCCATTGCCTCAGGATTTTTCGGTACCCGAGGGCTCTGAGGTGACGACTATCGATTGAGTACACCCAAGTCTTCTCGCAAGACTACGAGTGCTAGCTTCTGGATCTTCTTTGACAGCAGAGAGGCCGGCGGAATCTTCTACTGTGTTAGGGCGTCCCGACCGAGGCTTGTCTTTGAAGATTGTCCCTCCTTCTGCAAAGCGAGCAAACCAACTATGAACAGTGCGGGTGGTAATGGTGCCTTCCCCCAGCGCACTGCTAATATTGCTCGCTGTCACCGTAGCTCCACTGCCACAGCACCTCTCATAGAAGACAATAGCACGAAGGTGCTCCTGCGAAATTGCCATTGCTATTTGATCCTGGGAAGCACGAGCTGCCTTGTATGCCTATTGCAGATGAGCTTCGAGAATTGTCTTTGATCTCCACATGTCTGAACATGAATACTTGTTGAAACTTGGATATTATGCTTTCGAAAGGAAACCCTGAAAAGGGGTTTCGATCAACATAATAGACCAAGTCAATGCCTTTACCTTCCCAGACAAGTCTGGTACCAATTTCCCCGACCCCGAAGAAATGGAAGCCTTGGTTAACCGGGGCGGGGATCGATCGCTCGACTGTGCGGGAGTCAGTAGTGCCGCTAATCACTGCGCCACGCGTGCCCTTATCTCCGTAGTAGTCCTTCAAAAACGCATCAGTCTGCAGCTTCGAAATTTGGCGCTACAGCCAGTAATATAGCCCGAGGGCGTCGAAAACATCTAGGCCCATGGAAATCCTGAAAACTATTCTTTTTTTCGTGTATTATTCCTATTTTTGAGCAGCCGCTATAGCATGCCAGTGTCTTTACCTTCCTAGACAAGTCTGGTACCAATTTACCCGACTACGGAGGGGTGGAAGACCTAATTGGCCCAGGCGGGGGTTGATTGCTCGATCGTGCGAGTATCAGTTGCGCCACTTACAACTGTACCACGCAAGCCCTCAAATAAAAAATGTCATAAGGAACTTCCAAGATGCCCCAGGGTATTTCTAAATTCTATGATGCGTTGGACAACATCCTGAAAGCACTGTTGTCAAATTCTACAACGTATCTGTATTATTCTATTTTTGTCTACAGAGTGCTTGATCACCACTGTATGCATAATACATAACAAAAGTTACAGTTACACAAAGCAGGCGCGCCCCCTGTGAATCCATTTGCTCAGAGGGCTTCATTGATAACTCGCTATACGGTGGAACAACTTGTTGTGCATTTTTATTGGAAACTAGGCTTAAGGTGACGAATAAGTCTTCAAAACGATTGCATGGTTGGTGAGATACGTCGATCATATCAGTTCTGTCCGTAGTAGTATGTTTTTCTCCTAAATCGAGATTATTTTCGAAGAAGATAGAATTCGTGGGAAGTATCACGATTCTCACGAGAAAAGGCAGCCGACGTTGAATATCGTTTTTCCTTTTGCGGTATATTCCAAGTTGTATGCGCATCCATAGGTCTTCACACGCCAGTCCAACTGAATTCATGAAGTGTAGCTTCGAATAAAGACTAAGCAGCTAAGAAAGGAACTGGAAACTTGTTCCCACATTTGTCGGCATCTCTGCCATGACCTCCTTAAGCACTGTCACGAATTTCGGGTTTCCAGTGTAATCCCTGAAAGAAAATTAATTTTCGTTTTATATTTTGTGCTAAAATAAAAAATTCAGCGGAAGCTATTCTCACTTCGATCTTGTAACCCAATATTTGATTCCATTCTCCAAGTTAGGTGGATAGCCTGTATCTACCGCCTTTTCCGCCTCTCTGAAGAGGTTACAGGAAGCGATCTGGTAGAAAAAATCGATAAGTAGAATCGCCTTAGTCATTTGCCTCATTCCTAACCGATTCTCGTGGTCAGAAGTGGATGAATTCTTATGAAACTCACCAGGCCATATTTCACTTTCTCCGCATATGCTTTATAGGCCTCTCCTTCTTCGTATGACACACCACATGGTGCTGAAAATATCACTTTTACCTAGTTCTAGCCGCGAGGCTTCATCGTCTCTGTGGTAAACCTACGGGGACGTATGTAGGCAGCAATCGCTGGAAGCAAGCAGAGAAGCTGAAATTATTATTTATTTCTGGGAAATGGGTGCTAGTTGGGAAACTTACCGCAATGGAGTACATTGTCGAACCACGATTTCCATCACCGAACACGCCCTTTTATTCTCTCCAATTATCCCGCCTGTGATTTAATTTCAATGAGAAAAACTCATGTGGACAAATATTTTGCCGATGTGTTGTTGCGACATTCTTTATTGTGTAATGCCTGGAGTAAAAAGCAGACGTAGAAGAAACGTTATCGATTATGTACCCTTCAAAACTGAGCTCCTACTTGAATCGCAACTTCTTGCTCCTCATTCATCAGACTCGGGTGAAATCGCCAAAGTTTTCTCAGAGTTGCGGAGCTTCTCCAATGAGTAAGATCTCTTCGGCATCTCAAACCTTGGACGGTAAAGGTAACAGGTAAGGGTGTTGAATTTGCTCAGTCCCCTGAGGGGGCGCCACGCATTCGTGATTAATTCAGAGTCGTACGGGCATGGTGAATATTAGGTCATTTCATAAGTCCTTGCCGTTTTTTTTTCAACGTCCTTCTGTGAGTTTAATAGGAAAGGTCTGGCAAAGAGTTATACACCGTTCGATAGAGAATAGTTCGTAGTTTTAGAATATGTGTTTCGTTTTGATGGATACTCGAAATGTTGCTAATTTTTTTACCAATAAGACGGAAAATGAAATTTTGCAAAAATAGCCCTTTGCGGCATGGAATTTTCTCCAGGCAAAGTGGGACCTTTTGTAACACTTTGCATACCGTTTCAAAGTGAAAACCGTCCTCTACGAAGTGTTATATTGCGTTTTTTATTGCTTTTGTTTTATGATAACTTTAAGGTCCTCAAGTCCAGGGACCCAAAAGTCGTTAATTATTTTTTGAACTCAACGCTAGCTCTTTGTGTGGAAGTTTTTGCAGCTCTTTCTATACGCCTCATGTCAGAATTTCTTGCTCTATCAGAAGATGTGTTTAGTTTTTCACGTCGCTCAATTTTGAACAAAATTTAGCAACAACGACTACCACTTAGACGCAGCATCATTAGTCTTTTTGTTGGCATAGTTTTGCCGAACAACATCTACTATTTATAGAGGAAAACTTGCACTATAAGATAGCATATTAGACGATTTTATACATATCGCATTTCATACGTTTTCAGCCTGTTGAAAGTGGCCAGAAACGAGCCCTCTCGGCGGCGCGATGCCGCGCAGCTCCACTGTGACCGCCGCGCCAATACGTAGGTCAACGTGCGGCCGTCGCGTTGGACGAGCTGCGCGGCATCGCGCCGCCGAGAGGGCTCGTTTCTGGCCACTTTCAACAGGCTGAAAACGTATGAAATGCGATATGTATAAAATCGTCTAATATGCTATCTTATAGTGCAAGTCTTCCTCTATAAATAGTAGATGTTGTTCGGCAAAACTATGCCAACAAAAAGACTAATGATGCTGCGTCTAAGTGGTAGTCGTTGTTGCTAAATTTTGTTCAAAATTGAGCGACGTGAAAAACTAAACACATCTTCTGATAGAGCAAGAAATTCTGACATGAGGCGTATAGAAAGAGCTGCAAAAACTTCCACACAAAGAGCTAGCGTTGAGTTCAAAAAATAATTAACGACTTTTGGGTCCCTGGACTTGAGGACCTTAAAGTTATCATAAAACAAAAGCAATAAAAAACGCAATATAACACTTCGTAGAGGACGGTTTTCACTTTGAAACGGTATGCAAAGTGTTACAAAAGGTCCCACTTTGCCTGGAGAAAATTCCATGCCGCAAAGGGCTATTTTTGCAAAATTTCATTTTCCGTCTTATTGGTAAAAAAATTAGCAACATTTCGAGTATCCATCAAAACGAAACACATATTCTAAAACTACGAACTATTCTCTATCGAACGGTGTATAACTCTTTGCCAGACCTTTCCTATTAAACTCACAGAAGGACGTTGAAAAAAAAAACGGCAAGGACTTATGAAATGACCTAATATTAGGATTCACCATGCCTGTACGATTCTGAATTAGCGGCTGGTAGCGTATTCAGTCATACGATGACCAGCGGCTATACCAAGTCGGTGTCTTGACTGTCCCAGATGAGTCTGGTACCAATTTACCGGAACTCGGGGGATGGAAGACTTGATTAGCCCAGGCGGGGATCGATCGCTCCACCGTGCGGGTGTTAGTAGACCCTCTTACCATTGTACAACGCGTCTCGGCTTCTCAGACCTAGGATGGTGTGTCGCAGTAATGCTGTGGTGCTCACAGATGAATTTGACCTTTACTCGCCTCTAGGTATAGAAAAGGCCTTTAAAATCTTGTTTGTGCTACTAGACTCGTCACAAAAATTGCGACTTGGGCGGACTTTGAACCACAGTCTCAGACATATCCGGGTGGGGTTGAACGGTTCACTGTGATATTAGACCACTCCACCAGTGACTCGTGAGTTCTCATCTCCTATTGGGTCAGTTATCTCCGCTCTACTGCCACCATTCTTAGGCCAATCGAATTCTGTTTCCGTCTGTCACAATTTTTTTATCAGATCGCGGCCGAAAACACCAAAGCATTACCGATTATACTGTTGACAGAAAGCTGATTCGCAATGGCGGTTTTTTTATGTAGTCGGCCCTATTCAGAAGTACACGACAGCTTTTAACCAAATTTAGCTTCAGGCTCTTCGATGTGAGTTTAGTAGGCGAACTAGTGATGTAAGAGTTGGTCCCCGGTGGGGTTGAACGACCATAAGTGCGTTAAATTCAAATTGCGCGGCTATTATTCTAAACCCAGCTTTACGGTGTGTCGGCAGTTTGGTAAGTGGGTTTGGAGCTTTCTTTTCTCGCCTTCATGGAGTGATTGGTTAGACTCAGTAGCAGATGTTGATGAAAAATATGAAGTACTTATTGGAATTCTGACAAGAGCTGTATAAATTTTTGTTCCTTGGACACGTGTTGAAACTAGCCGATCATCCTTGCCAGTACCTACAAAACATACTGGATTTTGGAGCTTTTTGTTCAAGTTATCCAATGGTAGTCACCTTGAGGATCATTGGAGTGAATTTAGAGAGTTCTGTCTGAATTTTCATAGAGCCCCACGAACATTTCTAGAGTCAGGCTAGAAGAGAAAGTTGTTCAGTTTTCTAAGCAGTAGGCTCAGAGAAAGGGACATTGTAGGTATAATTCTAAAAAATGGAACATCGGTCACAAATGACGCTGGTTAAGCTGGTGTGTTGGCTGATAACTTTTGTGATGTGTTTATACCTGATCGTTCTAAACTGCCTAGTTATGTACCGCAAGTCTCGGAGCCTATAGCCACATTCCAATGGTCTGGTGGAAAAGTGCTGTATGCGCCTATCCTAGACTGTTCTGATTCTAGTACGCTCACCCCTAATGGAGTACCTGCAATATTCCTGTCAAATTTGGCTCACGTGATTGCAGGTCCGTTTGAATATATTTTCAACCAGTCCCTGATGTATTCCGAAGTGCCTAGACGTTGGAGGCATTCCTACGTAACTCCTGCGCCTAAGAAAAAACAAGGGAATTATTTCAATAATTTCAGACCGATAAGTATAACATGGGTCCTGTGTAGAGTTCTTGAAAAGGTGATCAAGTCGCATCTTTTTGGTCATCTTTCCAGAAACGAGCTAATTTCGGAATGCCAGCACGGCTTTATGCTGATGATGTTAATGGAGACGTCAAAATGGCTTGTGATATAATATATCTCGATTTCTCAAAAGCTTTCGATCGTGTCAGCCACGAAACTTACGCAGTTGAAAGTGCTCCCATTTTTTTGTGAATGGATTAAGAACTATTTGCCAAATTGGTCGTTTAGGTGTCTCACCACTTTTGCTTAACTATTAGACATTGATCGAGTAAATGACTTACTAGAGGTCAAAATGGCTTGTGATATAATATATCTCGATTTCTCAAAAGCTTTCGATCGTGTCAGCCACTCCAAGTTGCTTCACAAACTTACGCAGTTGAAAGTGCGTCCCATTTTTTTGTGAATGGATTAAGAACTATTTGCCAAATTGGTCGTTTAGGTTGGGATCAGGACAGTCTTTTCAACTTCGAGTTATGTCAAAAGCGGGGTCCCTCAGGGCGCGGTCTTATCACCACTTTTGCTTATTTTTTAAACTTTAGATCTTGCGGAGCAGCTGCCTTCTAGTGGGGTTACGTTAAGGCAGTTTCCAGATAATGTGAAAATTCATCAAGGATTTTCCACCGCAAAAGACTGCAAATTACTTCAACAGGGCATTGATCGAGTAAATGACTGGTGCAGGATTTTGCACCCTCTCTTGGCACCTGGAAAGAAGGTATTCTTGAGGATTGATTCATCGGCTGCCGCTTTGGATTATTCTGTGGAAAGTAAGTCCGTTGTAAAGGTAAATGCGGTAAAGTACTCAGGTTTTGCTTGTGACGGGAAGTTAAGTTTTTTGGAGCACGTAAAGTGCTTACATCGTGGAGGGTTAATGCGCACTCTTCAAGTATATGGAGGTTTATCAACGTATGATTAAATAGTGCTAGTTATCGCCCGCAAAATGTTTGTGAGGCCAATTATAGAATTTTGTTCTACTGTTTTTTTGTCCTAGGAAGAAGGGACGGGTTTTTCTTCCTTCTGCTGTTCACTGATCATTGGACGCGTTTAACGGCAGGCCAAGAGTAAGCTTCTCAAATACTAGTATGCTACATTTGTGTGAGTGTGGTTTTTCAAATTCTCTCTCACGCGTGTCTTATGCTTGCGTAAACAAATAAATAATCGTAGAAGTGTGATGATGCGTATTTGTTTCATTCAATAAGGAGCAGGTGACCAGACAAGGACTGTTCGCTCGACCATACTGGTGGAAGTGGCGCCTCTTATCAGCATTACTCCTCACCCTCTTCTCTAACACTGCGACACTGCATTCAGCATGCCTATACGTTTCTTCATAACAGCCGCATGCGAGGTGCGTTCTCTGAGAAGTCATTCGCCCCGAGGGCTTCATTGATAACTCGTTATGCGATGGAACAACTCGTGGTGAATTTTTATTGAAAATGAGGCTTAGGATGACAAATAAACCTCCAGAATCGTTGTTGCACTGTTGGTGAGATACCTCGACCATATCAGTTTCATCCGTAGTAGTATGTTTTTCTCCTAAATCAAGAGTATTCTCGAAAAAGATAGAATCTGTGGGAAATGTCAAGATTCTCACGAGAAGAGGCAGCCGACGATGAATTTGGTTTCTGATGGGGTATATTCCAAGCTGTACCCGCATCCATAGGTCTTCACACGCCCGTCCACCTAAAATCGCGGAATGTAGTCTCCAATATAGACTCAATGGTATCTAAGCGATAAAGGAAGAAACAGGAAACTTGTGCCCACATTTGTCGGCATCTGTTCCAAGACCTTTTTGAGCACCCTCACGAACCTCGAAGTTCCGTCGTATGGTCTAGAGAAAAATTAATTTTCGTTTTATGTTTTATGTTAAAACTAAAAATTCAATGAAAGCTATTCTCACATCGACTTTGTAACCCAGAACTTCATTCCGTCCTCCAAGTTAGGCTCATAACCTGTTTCTACCGCCGCTTGGGCATCACCGAAGAGGTTACACGATGCGATCTGGTAAAAAATCGTTAACTCGATTATCGCTCAAATTATTAGCCTCCGCTCCGACATATTGTTCGGTCGGAATTAAAGGAATTCTCAGGAAACTGACCAGGCCAGGTTTCACTCTATTCGCATATGTTTTGTAGGCCTGTCCTTCTTCATATGAAAGACCACATGGTGCTGAAAATATCCCTTTTTCCTAGTTCTTGCCCTGAGGCTATATTATTTCTATGAAGAGCTCACCCCGAAGCGGGTTGTAGGCAGCGATCACAGGAAGCAAGCAGAGAAGCTGAAATTCTTATTCATTTCTGAGAAATCGGTGGTAGTTGGGGAACTTACCGCAATGGAGAACATTGTCGAACCACGATTACCCTCATCGAACTCGCCCTTTTATTCACTCCAATTAACCCATCAGTGATTTAGTTTCAATGATAAAAACTCGTCTGGACAAATATTTTGCCATTGTGGCGTAAGCTGACATTTTCTATTGTGTGAAGTTCGGAATAAAGGTCAGGCACAGCCTAGTCTATGTCGAATGTGCTCGTTGCTGTTTTTAGAACTGAGCTGCTCACTTCTAACTCATCAGGCCGAGGTCAATTTGCTAAATTTCTCTAAAAATTATGGAGATTCTGCGGTGAGTACGAGAGCTCAGATTAGCATTCGGGAAAATTCATTTCATTCAGAATCGTAGATGCATGGTGAATGCGCACTTGGCGCATAAAATGACTTGCGGCGGCCAGCCACTATACCAAGTCTCCATCTTCCCAGACGAGTCTGGTACCAATTTACCCAACCTCGGAGGGAAGGAACGCTCTGTTAACCCGAGCGAGGATCGATCGCTCAACCGTGCCAGTGTCAGTAGCGTCTCTCACCACCTAAAACGGACCCTAAGACAAACCTAGGAGCTTGGACGTCTTCTATTGGATCAGTTATCTCTGATCCACTGTCGCCATTCTCAAGCCAATCGAATTCTGCTTCATTCCGTCAGGAATTTTTTTTATCGGAAAGTAGCGGAAAACACCGAAGCGTGACCGATTACACCGTTTACAGAAAACTGATTCACAATAGCAGTTTTTTATGCCGTCAAGCTTATTCAGAAGTACACTACAGCTTTGAACCAAATTCAGCTTCAGCTGCCTTGATGCAAAATTAAAGCGCAATCAATAATTAGCGTCTGGATCGAATTTGCTCCTTTGCGTTAGTGGCGCAGTCCGGGGGCGCCTCATATCGGCAAACTTACTGGTTGTTCGGGTTTTTAGAAGGCTGCTATTCCTTATTAGAGAACATTTTGACGGAATTCACTTTTTTCGTTTAATTTCTTCCCTATGTGATTATACTTCCTTTACTTTGATACTTTGATGGTCCTTTCTTCAGCTGGAGATCTTCTCAGCGGGAACCACAACTCTTCCAGACCGCTCGATCTCTGGCAACTTGCATCCAGTGAGGGAGACTCCGTTTTCTGAAAGACTTTGCAAATGAGTCTGCCCATCTTGTTGGCGGTCGTCCCAGTGGTCTCTTATGGTCTCTTGGGAGCCATTCTGTGACACGGAGGCTCCATCTATCGTCCTTCCGTCGAAGCAGGTGTCCAGCCCAACGATATTTTGACTTCTTCATGTACTGTAGGGGATCTGCTAGCTGCGATTTCTCCCTTAGCTCTGAGCTTCGTATGCCTTGTTTCCATTGTTGGCGAAGGCTCGTCTTCATGAAGCATCTCTCCAGAGCACGATGCGTGATTTGCATGGTTTTGGCGACGGCTTTGTTATCAGGCCAGGTTTCGGTCGCGTAGCACATCGCTGGCAGTACAGAGGCGTTGAATATCGAGGCCCTGAGGCCGGCATCTTTGACCTGGTGACTCGCGGATCGAACTGAAGGCTGCCCATGCTGCGCGTCTTCTGCGGGCAATTTCAGGAGCCAGGTCGTTCTCCATGTTCAGCTCTCGTCCCAGATAGACGTAGGAGTCGACTCGTTGCAAAATGACTCCGTTTAACTTCACGAGTCCCGTGTCACACCACTGGTTGACCATAAATTGCGTTTTGGACATGTTCATGTCCAATCCAATCTTCCTACCTGCCATATTGAGCTCGCTCAGCATTTCTTCGGCTTCTGCTGTGTTGTTAGAGATGAGAACTGTATCGTCAGCGAAGCGAAGATTGCTGATCCGTTCACCATCAACAGGGTACCCTTTGCCGTCCCAGTCCAAGTTCTTCATGGCATCCTGAAGTGCCGCTGTGAATAGTTTCGGGGAGGTCGTGTATCCCTGCCGTACTCCTTTCTCGATGGGAATTGTAAGCTTCCGATCGAACAACTGGATAGTAGTTGACGTATTCGAGAAGCATTCGTCAAGAAGTTGGACGTAGGGCGATGGTACACCAGCATGCACAAGAGCGTTCAGAACGGCGTTGATTTCCACCGAGTCGAACGCTTTCCGATAATCCACGAAGACAAGGACAAGTGGAATGTGTTATTCGCGGCTCCTTTCGATGAGCTGTGCGACAGTCTGAATTTGGTCCATGCAGGAGAACTTCTTGCGGAACCCTGCTTGCTCTACGGGCTGATTATCGTCCAAGATCCGCTCCATCCGATTAAGCAGTATCCTGGTGAAGATCTTGTAGACAACCGAGAGAAGACTGATGGGTCGGTAGTTGCCGATGTCTTCCCGCTGGCCTTTCTTGAAGATTAAAACTGTCCTCGATTCCTTCCATACGTTCGGAATCCCACCTAGACGGAGGTAGTGATTGAAGTGCTTGGTGAGGAGTGAGCAAAGGGCACTACCACCGGCCCTATGTAGATCGGCAGAGATACCGTCGGGTCCAGGGGCAGTAGCTGACTTCATTCTTCTGATGGCGTAAGCGACTTCTGACTCCAGACTGGGAGGCGCTTCTTCAGCCGGAGGCAACACGCATTTTGCGACAGGGATGGAGGAGCGAAATAAATCCGTGTAGAAGTCTTGAACGACGGCTTCAATCGCTTTTTGAGACGTTTGCGTTACTCCGTCCTTATCCATTAGCGCTGACATTACGGCCTTCTGATCGCAGAGATCTCGTTTGCAGCGCTTTATGCTTGAGCCTTTCTAAGCAGCTTCTAACAGTTTCAGTCTTCTGCAGGCTTGTATGGATTCCTTCACTGCAACTCGACATGCCTTGGAGATGGTAACTCTTTCTAGATGATAGGCGTTAGGATCCAGCTTGACAGCTCTTCTTTGCTCCAGAAGTTCCATCGCACGCGCGTCAAGTCTTGAAGCGAGCGACGACGTGGTTCGACAAGAGCTGCTAGCAGACCTCAACAGTCCGCTGACGAGGAAATCGTAGTCTTCTGATGGATCTTCGAGACATTTCCAATCATAGGACTCTATGGCATGTTCCAACTCCTCCGTTATGTGATTATATGCCTATTTTTTTGCTTAGACGCGGCGCCACCGGACTGCGCCACTGACGCAAATGAGGAAATTCGATCAATGACGTTAATTATTGATCGCGCTTCAATTTTGCATTTTCGCCGCGCGGCATCTAAACGAGCCGTAAGAGAAGGAGAAAACGTCAGTCCACTTCCTCTGCCACTCGAGCGTGTGATTTCCGAAGAATTTGTTTCAAACTGACGAATTTGAGACCGTAGGATCGGAGAACCCATTGCATTTTTTGACAAGCTCTCTAGTGTACAGTGTTGGACGTGCCGCAACGGTAAAACGGCACCAGCGGAAAGAAGAAAAAGAAGGTTTTTGGTCCCTTGCCTCTTCGATTTCTCGTCTGGTGACTCATCGTTCGACAAGGCTCCGCCTTCGGCCGGGCCATCACGCGGGGACCCCTATGTGCATGCAGCATGAGTGAACTGAGGTAGGCCTTCTTCTAGTCACCCCAGAAACGGCATCTTTCGGCGCAAAAAAGAGCCGCTGCCGCACTTTTATCATTGCGGTACTGTAGTTGTTTTGCCCTTCTCCAGCTAAAGAATGTCTTTTCTTTTGTGTGGAAAAAAGCTGAGGTACCACTTTCTGCTGAAGTTCTAATGTAAGTCCTAAGTGTTTAGTCTCGCCAAAACAATTTTGTTTTTGATGGAAGGTCCTTCTCACTTTATAGTGGTAAGAGAAGTCAAGTTCGTTGTCGTAGTAAAATCCTAAGTTCTCTACCTTGTCTACATAGGAGTACCACTCAAAGTGCAACTCGGCAGTAAATCAAAGAATATAAAATAACAACATTTTTGCATCAATCAGTTCTGTAATTTATTAATTTGAGCATTTTTTGAATTTAAGCATCCAATTAAAATCAAATTGACTGACTTCTCTCTAACGAATCTGTGTTAACTTTGCGGGATTAGAGCATTTGTTTCAAAATCCTATAGTAAAGGTTTTCTGTCTCTCCGAAACTGCGGAAAAATGCCGTCGCACTTTTTCTTTTCGTTCTAATCGTTAACCCGTTGTACGGTAAAACAACTTGTAATGCATTTTTATTGAAGAACGAGACTTAAGGTGACAAATAAGCCTTCAGAATGACTGTTGACATTGGTGGAGATACCTCGACCGCACAAGATTTAACGGTAGTAGTAAGTTTTCCTCCTAAATAAAGGCTATTTTTCGAGAATATCGAATTAATGGGAACTGCTGAGATTCTCACGAGAAAAGGCAGCCAACGTTGATCTTATTTCCTCCTGTCGCGGGATGTTCCAAGCTGTATGCGCATCCATAGGTCTTGACACGTTGGTCGAGCTGAAATCGTGGATTTTAGCACCAAATAAAGATTAAGCAGTGAGGAAAGGAATTAGAAGCTCGACCCCACATTTGTACGCATGTCGGCCAAGGCTTCCTTGAGCAGTTTCCCCATCCTCGGGCTTCCAGTGTAGTCCCTAAAAGAAAATTAATTTTCGTGTTGTGTTTCGTGCTAAGACTAAAAATTCATCGGAAGCTATCCTTACTTTGACGTTGTAACCCAATAGTTGATTCCATTCTCCAAGTCAGGCTCATAACCAGTATCTATCGCGGTCTGCGCCTTTTCCAAAAGGTTACAGGAAAAAATCTGATAAAAAATCGCTGACTAGGTAATAGTTTGTAATAATTTCAATTATTCGCTTCCGCTCTGACCAATTCTTCGGATAAAAGTTAAGGATTTCTTATGGAACTGACCAGGCCGTATTTCACTTTCGCCGCATATTCTTTGTAGGCCTGTCCTTCTTCGTATGAAAGACCACATGGTGCTGAAAATATCACTTTTACCTAGTTCTCGCCCTGAGGCTCTATCGTTTCTGTGAAGAACCTACCGGAAAATGGGTTGTAGGCAGCAACCACAGGAAGCAAGCAGAGAAGCTGTAATTATCATTTATTTTTGTGAAATGGATTCCAGTTGGGAAACTTACTGCAATGGAGTTCATTGTCGGACCACGATTTCCATCAACGAACGCGCCCTTTTATTCTCTCCAACTACACTGCCCTGATTTACTAATGAAAAACTCATATCGTCAAATATTTTGCCGATATGGCGTTAGTTGACATTTTTTGCGTGAAACTTGAAACAAAGAAAGGGCACGTTGAAACTGTTAGGCCTTTGTTACACCGACGCTCATGGTGAGCGTCAGCTGCTTGCGAGCGGTGAGCGCCCAGCCGCTGAGCACGCGACGCACGCACGCACGCGCCCGAAGCATACAGAACAGCCCTCGACCGACCCCAGCGAAAGGGTCAATCGCAGTGCAATGATCAGCGACTAGCGACGACGCGCGTGAGCGTCTGCATAACAGCGCGTGAGCGTCACCACGCCAGCGTCTACGTGATAACTCGCACAAACGTGTCTGGCCCCACGGTGTCTAATACTGAATGGGACGAGTTGCGCTGGCAGACGCTGGGGGATGAGCGTCGGTATAACAAAGGCCTTAGCGGTAGCGCTCTTTACGACGAGCAGTTCCTAATCGTATTGGAGTTTTTCTTTTAGCTTCTAGCTCCTAGCTCGTCAGACTCATGTCAATTCGCTGATGTTTTCTCAGAATTATGGAAATTCAGTCGCAAATAATAGCCTTCATGGCTTCTCATACTTGGGACGGTGTGTGGCATAGGTGCTGCGGTGCACACGAATAGATCAACTTGACTTCAGCTCGCTTCTGCGTATACTAGAGGTCTTTAATATCCTGTTGATGCTGCTAGTCTCGTCGCAAAAATCGCGGATTAAGCAGGATTCGAGCCACCGTTTCAGGCCTATCGGGGGCATTGCAATGCAAGATCAGTGCACCATAGAGGGTTAGTTGATCTATCCTTGAGCGCCGTAGCATTTACGCCACACATCGTCCTAGGACCGCCAGGAAGGCTATTGCTCGTGACTGCTACTCCGAACTTTTTTCACTGGGGAAGTTCCATAATTCTGAGAAAACTTTATTGAGCTGACTTGAGTCTGAACAGTTATGAGGTAACACTTCCAACACATCTAGATGCTCGTCTGTGCTATCGATAACAGTTCCGATGTGCCCGTTCCTTATTCCACGTTCTCGCACAATAGAAAATGTCAACTAAAGTCACATTGGGAAAATATTTGTACACACAAGTTTTTCTCATTTGTAAATAATGGGCCGGCTTATTGGAGAGAATAAAAGGGCGCGTTCGTTGATGGCAATCGTGGTCTGACAATGAACTCTATCGCAGTAAGTTTCCCCACTGGCATCCATTTCACAATAATAAATAATAATTACAGCTTCTCTGCTTGCTTCCCGTGGTCGCTGCCTACAGCCCATTTAATGGTAGGTTCTCCGCAGAAACGATAGAGCCTCAGGGCAAGAACTAGGTAAAAGTGATATTTTCAGCACCGTGTGGTCTTTCCTACGAAGAAGGACAGGCCTACAAAGAATATGCGGCGAAAGTGAAATATGGCCTGGTCAGTTTCATAAGAAATCCTCAACTTTTGTCCGAAGAATTGATCAGAGCGGAGGCGAATAATTGAAACTATTACAAACTATTACCTAGTCAGCGATTTTTTTATCAGATTTTTTCCTGTAACCTTCTCGAAAAGGCGCAGACCGCGATAGATAGTGGTTATGAGCCTGACTTGGAGAATGGAATCAATTACTGGGTGACAACGTCGAAGTAAGGATAGCTTTCGCTAAATTTTTAATCTGAGTACAAAACATAACACCAAAATAAATTTTCTTTCAGGGAATACACTGGAAGCCCGAGGATGGGGAAACTGCTCAAGGAAGCCTTGGAAAACATGAGCACAAATGTGGGGTCGAGCCTCTAATTCCTTTTTTCACTGCTCAATCTTTATCTGGCGCAAAAATCCACGACTTCAGCTCGACCAACGTGTCAAGACCTATGGATGCGCATACAGTTTGGAACATCCGGCGACAGGAGGAAATAAGATCAACGTTGGCTGCCTTTTCTCGTGAGAAGCTCAACATTTTCCACAGATTTTCATCTTCTTTATGAAGTCTTTATTCAGGAGGAAAACTTACTACTACCGTTAAGTCTTGTGTGGTCAAGGTATCTCCACCAATTGTCAACAGTCATTCTGAAGGCTTATTTGTCACCTTAAGTCTCGTTCTTCAATAAAAATGCATTACGAGTTGTTTCACCGTACAACGGGTTAACTTTGAAACCCTCAGGGTCATAGAACGCGCCACGAAATCGGCTGCCACACACAAACGTAAGGGCATGTTGAACCCGTCGTTGGCCTGAACAGACATTTGCGGAGGGCACTAGTTGTTCCAGCCAAGGGGTTTGCAGAAAACCGGGCCACGAAAACGAAGTCACAATGTCAGAGAGGAGAGTGACGGACCACCTAAGCCGTAAATTGATAAAGAGAAGAAAAAAAGATAACACTAAGAAATGGCCTCAACCTTGCCAGTGCCAAGTGGGAACGGTGCCTCGCAGTAGTTCTGCACCTGCAGTTTCACTCTATCGCTCTACGGAAATACAAAAACCGAAGGACCGTCTAGCGACAACTATATTGGACATATTAGTATAGTATATTTATGGACAAACGGTACCGTCAGGTAGTGTCGGAGGTGTCGGGTTTATTCAGTACCGGTCTGTCGCTCAGAATGTAATAATACGATTGCTCTCAAAGGCCCTTGTTATACATTCGCTCGCGGTGAGCGTCAGCGGCTTGCGAGCGGTGATCGCGTGCGCCGCTAACCTCAGACGCTGAGCACGCGACGCACGCACGCACGCGCAGAGCAATGCGCGAGGTGATCGACCGTGCCCAGCGAAAGGGTCAATCGCAGTGCAATGCACAGCGACGAGAGCGTGGAAGGTTCGCGAGCGTCTGCATAACAGCCCGTGAGCGTCACCACGCCAGCGCCACCGTGATAACTCGTACAAACGTGTCTGGCCCCACGGTGTCTGATACTGAATGGACGAGATACGCTGGGGGTGAGCGAAGGTATAACAAGAGCCTAAAGGACTTACCGCTTCAATTAGTCAGCTCAATACTGTCAGTTGAATTTTTCATTGCTGTTGGCGGTGATTTGTGTAGTTCTTGGGAGTCGATAACAAAGATTACTGTATATTCCAAAAATGACCTTAGCTATCCCTGTTTTTTTTCAGTTGCTCACTTTCCCCAATTCTAATTGATCGATTTTCAAGTCTATCGTTCTGGAAGAAATTGATTCGTAAGGCTCTTCTGTCAACCAACTAAGCCTTCTTCCTTCTAACAATTCACTCTCTTTGCCGATGTGCTGTGAATAAAGGGAGACAGAGACTTCCATAACGTGAGCCACTTATTTATTTATTTATTTATTTCACTATTATTTGTTATTTATCTATTTCATCGCGTTTCATTATTTTATTCATTTATTTCACTACGCACATGGGCGCGCTGAAATTGGAAGTGGCCAGTAGAACAAATGACAATGAACACTAAACTAAACACAAACTAGGATCGTTAGTAGAACAACAAACAATTCCTAAAAACATCTCGTTAGTACCATCTCCTAGGAAGACACACCCAGTAGTCTAATAGCAGATCATTTCAAGGTTCTGAAAATAAGTGGAGTTCTGGCGGAGGAGATTTATATTCGTTCCACTATATTTATTAATAGAACGATAGTTATAGCTCAATGCAGTGATATCTATCATCCCCAGATAGTGGGTCCCTCAAGAGAAATCGAAAGGAATTTTATTTTTCATTAGTTAACAGCTTAAGATTACGTTTTAGATGTGGCTGAATGAACGGGACTTCTTCATCGTAAGAACATGGTACCAGAGGGTGATACGATTCTCCAGTATTCCGTTAAAATATCGCAGAATGATTGGAAGGTGAGTGTTTTTTTTCTCTTTTTTATCTCGAACCCGAAACTCATTCGTTCACTGTAGATTGGCCGAGGCCTCCATCTCCTGCTGGGATCGCCGTGCCCACCTTCAATTAGGACCCATTCATACTCACGACAAGGCAGCAGTCACTGGACCATTTCGCAGCCGAAGACGTGGTTTCCGCTAGTATAGGTTTTACCCTTCATTGTCGCGTCCTCTAGAAACCCATTCCATATCTTGAACGTTGCTAAGTGTTAGATTGCCATAGTAAAATAATATCACTTATGGTGCCCGCTGCTACGCCGCATCCTCTGCGTCTCTGCCTTGTTCTGGATCGCTGCTGTGCTGCGTGCCGCCAGATATGAAGGGTCTTGTTCTTCCCCCCGAAGGAGGAAAGTTTCTCCTCAAAACTGTTACTTTTCCTGTTAGTGACTTAAACCCATTGAACCATAGTATCCACATTTTGACCGGCCAACGGCGAGACCACGGGATTTGGTATAGGTATAGGTATGCTCGTAAAAGTCCAACTGGTGAAATTGTGCTCCACGTCGAAAATGGTACCGGTGTTCTCATAGAAATTGTCAGCTTCCAGCGAATGGGGAAAATCTGATAGCATCCACAGAAAAATGAAAAATGGCGGTAATAAAATTTATCAAACATAACAATCTGGCACGTTTAATTATTCAAAAATTATAAAATTATCATCTAGTATATCCTGTGTGAAACCAACGGTAACTGGTAAGGTACCTCCATCGTTCACTCTGCCTGTGCCCAATGAGGACGTTCGTTACAAATGCGCGGCTCTAGCCTGAAAACATCATTGAGAAATGGAGAAATTACCAGAAAAGTCGTCTAATTCTAAATTAATTGGAAAAAAACATACCCTTCCGACGGTAACCTTGGCAAAGATCTGGTCAAGCCTCAGAGATACGTCGGCCATTGATTTGCTGGCGTCTACGGACGAGTGTATGCCGCGTTTCTGGTAGTAACCGACCAGAGGGGTTGTCTAGACGGTAAAATTTAAAATTTGTTGAAAATTCATTTTATTTTGTTCTCCTTCGAAATGTAATCATCTAGACTTTATCATCTCATGTAGTCTGAATCTATCGACTCACCATCGAGTGATAAGCGGCCATTCGCTTACGCAGAGCCTCCACGTTATCATCGCTTCGGCGAACCAGGGGCTCTCCTGTGATGTCATCGGTCATGGGGACCTAAACAATTCCAAAAATCAGTAAAAAATCAACAAAATTATGACCACAGCGAAAATCGAACCTCCATCTAGCCTTACCCCAGGCCCTATCAGCCTTACTCCAAAACCGTACCAACATGGAAGTAATGGATGAGGAAGTTCAAGAAAGAGCAAAGTTCCTTACAAATTAATTTTAAAATTGAACAAATAAATTTAGAAAAATCAATATAAAAAGTCAATCGATCGATTGAACTTTGAAATCGCTTACCTTAGGAGGATTAAATTCAGTGTGATAACTGCGACCACTCTTCAAATGGAACAAACGTCCTGTAATACGTCGTTCCAGCAACGAGTCATCGATTTCGAACTCCACCACCGCGTCCAGAGGTTCTTTTCGTTTTTCCAGAAGTTGATCGAGCTAAATTCATAGTTCGAAATAGGAAAAATGCCAACAAAATAGGCTACTTTTGGTGTGGACGATAATTTTATCAACAAAAAAGGTTGGAAATCAAATGTTATCCCTCACTTTCTCGGCCTGAACCACAGTTCTTGGGAATCCATCCAGAATGAATCCATTCTTGCACTCATCCTTGTTCAGATTCACATCAACCAACTCGCACACCATATCATCGGAGACAAGATTTCCGGCATCCACATATTCCTTGATCTTTTGACCGAGCGCGGAACCAGAAGACATTTCAGCTCGAAGAATGTCACCTACAAACCCTACCATTTGATATTTTGTGAAGGTTAAAAGTAAGGGCAGAACTAACCTGTCGACAAATGGCAAGACTTGTACCTCTCGGCAAGAATCGGCGCTTGCGTTCCTTTACCTGATCCAGGTGGACCGAGAAGTACCGTTCGGATACCCCTCACCAGCGAGTCGGTGGATCGGCTCACTGGCGGCTCACCGAGACGTTGCGGTTCTTGACGAGCATGGGCCATTTTGGAGTAATTAGGATACTAACCAAGTGCTGAAAACAAGAAATTCGAAAATCTACAAAGATCTCGGTAAAACGTTGACAATCCACCAAAGGCTACGATTTGGAAAAGGTAAAGGAGATTTGTTGAAATTGAAGTGGTTTGGAAAGAGAAAACGGTAATTGATCAAATAGATATTTTTCTCAGAACCTCTACACCTCTCACTGAAATTCTGCCCTTTTCTCTAGAGCTAATGTAGGGCGACATTTGAGGGACAAGACGTAGCGCACCGCACCCGCTCGCGGGGTACAAATAACGTCGATTTGGGTCTCGTTCCGGAAAAAAGTATAATTTCAAATGAATTCCATGGTAGGTATAGAGTTCTGATCCTGTCATAAGATTAAAAGTTTTAGTTCCAGTTGCTACAGCAGTCCTTCCCCGCGATTTTTATCGAAAACTCATTTCGATCCTTAAATTTTCCTTTGAACGGAACGTTAGACAAACAACCGAGCGGGCAGAACAAACAAAACCGATGCGGATTTGTGAATTCGGAGCACTTAGCGCTATCAGCAGTTTATCTTCTCTTTATCAAATTATCACAAATCGCAGAATTCAATTTTAGGGATTTCTCCAATTAGTGGTGCTTTTCCGCTGACTCGTCAGAAGATCTACTCGAAGCTACAGGGTAACAGCATTTATAATATTCGATAAATATTTTCTGATGCGATCCACGGTGCACTGTGTAATTGCGGACCGGGCTCCTGCGACGCGCATCATGTGCCGACGTGGTCGCCACGCGTCGCGTGACAGGAGTGCCGGAGATTATGGGATCAGAATCAACAAAACTTCGCATCGAGGGTGCTTCAATTCCTTATCATGGGTTTATGTTCATTTTTGAGATGTTGGGTGATTACGGTAAGTCGTGAAAACTAGCTAGCAACATTTGAATATCAGAATTGGTCTAATTCTCAAAATGGCGCTATGTGGGTTGGGGGGTGCAGGATGGTGGTCCGCAACTTTACGTCGACTTTAACGTGTTATCATTGTTATATCTGCAATTATTTACGATCAACTCGGTCGGTTTTGACATGTTTGACATGAAAACTCCTCAGAATTGTTCACATCTTACCATGCTAACCAGCATAGAATTGACGCAACATTACAGACCAGCACACTGCACCCCCCAACCCACATAGCACCGTCAAAATCCATCCTTCAAATTGATGCTATGTGGCCAAGAAAACTCCCTAAACATGTCTTTGAAAATAGCTAAACTTGATAAGCTTACTATTATAACTCAATACACGAGGTTTTTGAGTGTAAAGAACTCTGGAATGAACATTTTTACCCAATTTAACTCTTCAATTTTTAATTACTTCAAGATTAACCGACCCATCTAAGAAAAACCTTGGCCGAAGTTACCCTACACCGTGTTTTAGCTGAAAATTTTTATTGAAATTGGGTAAAATCAGGGCCCATTACTCTGATTGTTATTCGAGAAAAACTTAACGAAGTTGAATAATGAAGATGCCTGCCCCGAGAAGATTTCCGGTCAAAATGGTCACAAATTTAATTTTTGATGATAAATTCAACAATGATAATAAAATATTAATTGGTTGAACAGTGTAGCCGATGGGAAATATAAGTTTTCCAAGAGCAGTAGTCGCGAGAACGGTGATAAGCGCTATCAGTGGAAAAAGAACACACGGCGCCGCTGCTTGTCCTGCATCGGCGATCGACGCGGCGTGATACTCAGCCAAAGCGGCGCGTACGCAGCCAAATTTGAATGTCTCATCTGGCTGAGCGGCGGGCTCGGCGCTTCATTTCTAGTTTTTAATAGATTTTTTTCTTTTAAGCCTCTTTATTTTCCCGTTTTTCCTCAGCTGTTCCTTTCTGCCATGACCTTGTCGTTTCACCGAGTTTTGTTTACTCAAATTTAATCAAACTGAATTTTTATGACCGGTGCAGTTTTCGCGTTCTAGTTGTACAGAAATTGCGCAGATTTTATCCAAACAGTTGCTTTGGGCTTTAATAGTGTAATCAAAGGCAGTTCTGAAAGTCGTTCAGTTTGATTTAGGCTACATTTCATGTGAGCACGATTTGTTTGTGCTGATCGATCTGTTGAATGAAAGAATATTTACACTGTTTCACCATTGGCAATTCAGTTCGTAGGATACTATTTTTCTAATATGTAGGCGGAAATTTGGTTTGTGGGATCATTCGGGGTGTTGATTATACTTACGAACACATTTTCTCGGGTTAAGGTCAGAGGACGGGTACATGTGATGGAGTCAAAACCAAAATTATTAGGGGAACTCAAAATCCGAAAAGGTATTGAAAATTTTACGTGGAGGGTTATTTGTTCGCCAACCACTGTTAATTATGCTGGGTTTATCTGCGAAAATGGGCCTAATCTGAGTAGGAATCGACACAACAAAAAATGGCACTATTCAAATTAACGGACTCCAGTCCTCGATTTTTTTTCTAAATTCGAAATTCGCTGAAACTTTACACAGGGGGTAAATGAGGGCGCTGATTACGAATATGCTGTCCGTTTTCTATGCGGGTGGTCTCGGACCACCCAAATCACTACTTGGGTGGTCGAGTCAGGATCACCAATTCCGCTGATCTTTGCCTATGGGCGTTATTTGGGGTCCAGAACACAAATCTGCTATCCGTTTTTCACGTGGGTGGTCTCGGACCACCCAAATCGCTACTTGGGTGGTCCAGTCGGGATCACCGATTTCGCTGAAACTTTGTCTATGGCGGTTCTCTGGTGTCCTGGACACGATGGTGAAGTCCGTTTTTCAAATGGCGGCTGAATACGGCAGTTATAGGTAAGTACCTACTGACCTTACCCAGTGAGACTCACCTATAACTGCCGTGGTTGGCCGCCATTTGAAAAACGGACTTCACCATCGTGTTCAGGACATCAGAGAACCCCCATGAACGAAGTTTCAGCGAAATCGGTGATCCTGACTGGACCACCCAAGTAGCGATTTGGGTGGTCCGAGACCACCCACGTGAAAAACGGACAGCAGATTCGTGATCAGCGCCCCCAACTACCCCCATAGGCGAAGTTTCAGCGGATTTCTGAAGAAAAAATTTCTGGCTGAAAAAAATCAAGTGCTGGTGTCCAACAAGTGGAATAGTGCCCAAAAAATAAGTAATTTTTACCAACGAAAATTTTGAATTTGTGTGGAAAATTAGCGAAAAGTCTCTAGCGCTGAAGTACGAAGTATGGAGTTGTGTCAAATTTTCATTCGTGTTAGTTACGAAGGCGTAGTTCTTCGGACGCTGAATTTTGATAATCAGAACGGCACTCTTCGAATCGGATATTTTTCATTTTTTTCATGCGAAAGTGAACTATATCGGATTTTGTTGTGATTTCTAGATGACTCGCTCAAACAACGACTCGCCAGACGATGTCAACTCAAAGGAGAAAGAGAATTTGCAGCAGACGAGCGCGGAGCCCGTGCAAAAAGGTGAATTTCTCGCTATATTACTGTTATATATCATGTACAGTGGTAATTTATATTATTTTTGCTACTCTATTTGTGTTCTGCTGATTTGGTCCGTAAATAAATAGATAGAAATAAATGAACATTTTATTCCTGCTAGATTTTTCGTTTTCAGACAGCGCATCCGACCAGTGCGGAGACGACGCAGAAGAACTACTAACTATTCAAGACATTTTGGACAGCGAGGATTCCTGTCGTGAGACGGCTAGAGTTCTTTTGGGAGCTCAAGACTCTTCAGTTTGCACATATCCTGAGGTAGGTTACCGCAGATGTTGTGGAGCTCAGACACGAACTTTGTAGCGCTGTTTCGCTTCTTTTTATTTATTTATTTATTTATGTGTTTATTGTAAGTGCCTCACGGCACGACGAAAGAAAACATGAACAAAAACACAGTTAAGCAAAAGAATTGGGCAATAATATCAATAAAATATAATCAATAAATTTGTTAACTTGTCTTTTAAAAGAGTTGTAACTTAACAACCAACAAGAGGAGCGGAGAACACGACTGAAGTTTGGTGAAGCTCTAATACTGACAAATTTGCACCTAACTAAGGTTTTTGCTTAAAACGTGGAAAGTTTAAGCTCGGCCTGGTATTTTCGTCATCCTCTCTACATTATACGTGTATGAGTCGATGCCCGCCCTCTTTTTCTTAAGGAAGAAAATCGACCTTTTATTATTTCTATGGAATTGCTGTTTCGTTCCAGGGTTACAAGCCAAGACAAGCCCTTTTCGCGTGCCTCACCTGCGCTCCAGATCCGGATACCAATGAGGCTGGCATATGCTACGGTTGTTCGATAAACTGCCATGAAGATCACAATATCGTGGAGTTGTTCACGAAGCGACGATTCAGGCAAGGTTTTTGTAGTTATTTTCCTTCAATTGAACTATGAATTATACCTAAATTTTTGGTTTATTCGTGGTCCATACCTTAAATTTGTGATGGATAAAGGTGTGATTTAAGAAGGATAGTCAGGGCTCGAAATGCTCTCGCTATCTTGCTTCTGCCCTCGAAAGCTTCGAAAAATTTATTGACTTCGCGGTGTACTTGATAGACGATTTCGACGGCCAGGAAAGGGTTCAATCTAGAGTGTACCTGTTTGTATTTTATATCTTACTTTCGTAAATTACGGATAGGTACTGTAAAAAATTGCTGATCTGCATCAGCGTCGTCGTAACATCAGCTATCTAGGTCCCCGTTACCTCAGAGCCATAGCAGTAAAGTAGTTTTCAAGATTGTACAAAAATGAGCGGCTAATCCAATCGATATCGAATTGATCCGCTGGTTCGAATGCTGTCTGAGCTCTGGGGCCGTATGCTCGTCTCTCCCGGCCCGGTGATGGGCGCCCATCGCCCGGCCGGGAGAGACGAGCATACGGCCCCAGATGACGGACTTGCGATGCTAGTCACCATTGTGCCCTTTTCCCGTTTCGGATAAGCCGTGTCGAAGTCGTTGTTGATACAGCTAAAGGCTAGTTATCACCAAATTTTGATCGATTCATCCCGGGCTAGTTAAGTCTTTCATCGCTCCGGTATTGGGTAAAATGCTACCAGGCTTGTCTTGGAAGAAAATACAACGACTTGGCATAGAGGCTGGCCTCGCAAGTCATTGTATAGGCACAGTACGCATCCACGTCCTTAAGGAACTGGTCAGCGCCAACATTTTTACCGTTACCTCTAACTTTTGAATTCGCAGGTGTGACTGTGGCAACAGCAAGTTCAAATCGAAGTGCACCCTCTTTGAGGTGAGTTTTCGACTTCATTTGTTATTCCTTGTTCACCTTTTGTGTTAACGGCAAATGTCTTATTTGCCCATGTTGTAAACTTGTTCGACGTAGTTTTTTTTATAAGGTACATTTTGTAAGTGACAGACTGCTAACAGTCGGAAACTACTGTGATTCTTCAGACTGCCGAAAACATCTTGACCTTCTTCTTTTGCTCAGTTTTCTAGTTCTGAACCTCGCTTACAATTATCTTGAAAATTTAGGAAAAGGACGAATTGAACAAGTCCAATGAGTATAACCACAATTTCGCGGGATTGTTCTGTGTATGCAAGAAGCCATATCCGTGTGAACTCGACGAGACTATGCACCAATGTGTGGCTTGTGAAGATTGGTTCCATCTCTCGGTGAGTTTATGTTAGAAAAAATTATTTACATGGTTCTTATTTCGTCCGTGTTTGAGTTGAAAATGGTTTCAGTCTTACGAATTACGAATTACCCTAGGAGTCTTATCATGTTCTTAAGTCAAGAGTAGAGAAGTTACGTAATTTACCGAAGTTACCAGCACTCCAGTACTCAAATTTCAAGATTTCATATTTATACAACTTTGCAGTGTCAGACGACATTTTCAATTTGATCAATTATCCTTTTGTGGTCAATATCTGCTGATTATACCCTTGTCGTTTATTAGTATTGAGCGGTTAGTGCAATGGTAAAAGGCGCTACTGACACCCGCACGGTCCATTGATCTATCACCGCCGGGACTATCTAAGCCTTCCATCATTCCGAGGTCGAGTAAATTGGTACCAGACTTGTTAGGAAGGTGAAGACACTGAAATGGTACAACTTCTGGTCCCCGCAGGTTATCGTATAGGTCAACCACGCATTCACCATGCCTCTACGGTTCCGAACGGAACACGCAAGCATGGCGCGTTCTTAGAGAATCGACCACGTCGAGCCCTTTACCCTTTACATTTGCTGTTTAATAGCGCGTTGCTTTTAGAATTGGAGGGTGAACCTTTGAGATGAATTTTTCTATTAAACTGTAGCCTATGCGCTAGCAAAGTTGTAGTTCCACCTGTGTAAGAGCAAGTTTTTTTCTAGCTTGGTAGTGTTTGGTACATTTGTTAGTGTTTTTTCCTATTAAGGTTCTATTAACTTGTGGTATTAATAGAAAATATAATTTCAGCACTTAGATGAGGCAAGCGCGAAGATTGCAGAAGAAAGGGAGAAGAACGGACAGCCGGACTTCAGCTTGGTTTGTTGATTTGAAGGAATTTTGAGTTTTCGTTTCTTTTGCTTATGAAGTATGTAGAATCCTTCGGTCGCTTGCAAAGTTTTTACTCGAAACGCTGCAACATAGTGACAGTAGTTATACATGCCTCATTCGGGTAAAAATTCATAGCAATGCTAATAAAACTGAATTCCCTCTTCGTCTGACGTTTTGGCGAGTTCGCCTTCTGAAAGTGTCAAAGTGATCTTTGGCTATGGAACTGTGACTATTCTCTTTTTTTATTTCTTATTTCATTACCATTGCAGCTCTGTAAGGACTGTACATCCCGTCTTCCGTTCCTTTCACTTCTGAGCGTCACGGAGCCCAGTGATGACAAAGTGTGTTTCTCAAAATTCGCCAATGCGCCGGAAGGTCCCGTTCTCCTTGCTGATGGCTTCAGAGATCGTCTGTGTAGGTGCAACGAATGTGCGGTGGGTTTTGTCTTTTTCCTTTTCTCTGTAATAATCGATAAATTTTCAATAGTAGATGAGTAGATGTTGCAGTGGTGGTGCTAAAATCATCGCAAAAATTGTGGCTCGAACGGGTTTTGGACTTCTCGAGGTTGTCGGGGGCCTTGTTTGTCAGATCAGTACACCACCGAGCCGTTGGCTCGTCTTCCCAACTGGATAGCCCAGATGGACTTTTCTGGCAAACTCCTTTGGCCAGGCCCTTAGCGAATACTGATCGATTTTCGATCTAATATTGATTAGTTTAGGAGAAAAAGCCTCTAGTCAACTTGTGGATTTCGCACTTTTTCCTCAATATGGAAACAACTCTGGATTGGTTTAACATGTACATTTCGTGAATGACTTCATCCTCTAAGTCCGAAGCTTTTAGGATAGTTTGGACGGGCTTAGGGTGTAAACTAACCACCCTTTGTGCTCTCAGCACTCATTACCGCCCTCCTAGAACCATCCGAAAAAGTGGTGATAATAGCAGAATTTCGCGCTAATGATGATGAAAATGCTCCCGATAAAGGTATGAACCGGTAAGCCGAGATAGGCTTTGTACCAGTAATGCTGAATCATTTTCATCATCATTACCGTGAAATTCTACTTTTATCACCACTTTTTTCCGTGCCAGTTGGCGAGGATAGCCAGTTTCTAGTGGTGTAACATCACGGTACCCAGAATAGGTCCGATGCTGGTTCTTATCCCACATGTGCTGCTATTTTTGCAATGACAGTTTCATAGTCATCCACTTCTCTACACAGAGCAGTAACCCGAAAATGAACGCTGGAATAGATGGAGATTTTCACATTTCATTTTTTGTATTGTTCCTTTTTTGTTCCAGAATTTGTACGAACGAGTTGGATGTGAGTTCCTCATCGATGCTGACGACGATATTGAAAAGTTCACAAATGAGAATATCGAGAAAACGGCTGATGAAAAAGAGCCTGATGCTGACACGATTGTGAACGAAATTGTCCAAACTGCCGGCAGGGATGCTGCTATTCATGTGCTTCAAGGTAGGTTTTCAAGAAATCTTCGATGATTTTCCTTGTTCATTTTCTTTAGGAACATTTTTAGGCATCCATTCGCTGAAGCGAAATCTGCAAAATTTCATGCGTGAAAAGCAGGAAGAAGGCGTGAATGTGATCACCGCCGAGCATGTGACGTCATTTTTCGATAAAATGAAACGAAGTCGCACCGAGGAAGCTTCTGGGGATGATTTTTAAATCATCACTTCTACGGTTAGTTATTTTACTTTATTAGCTATTTTATCTATTTTGATGATCCCTCAAGATGTTCTTGTTTTGACCGTTTTGTTATTGCTATAAATGGGGCTTCTACTCAGCGTTTTTGTTTTGTTTTGTTTTCTGTTACTCGAGCTTGGTGATTCAATAGTCCTATGGGTAATTTGGCGGAGGTATAGGCCTTCACTTTGATAAATATATACAATGAAAGGTTAGTATAATATTCAGGTTTTTTCAAATAGGAATTTGACGGATGACAAAAGAATTCTTCCAAAAACTGCACTCAGACGAGAAAGAGATGGGGAGTAGGTAGTTTTGTATTTTTACTGGCGCTAGCTATGTAAGTACTCGGAATTGGGTGAATGACAGTTTCTATTGTAAAATTGAATTATATATTGATTGATCTGGGCGCTGTTTGTTGATGGGTACTCAGAGGTTGCGCCACGTATTTTCCATCCATTCGTTTCTCATCAGCATGTATTGAATGCGCCTATGACCCATAGACTTTTTATATTAGATAAGTTTCCCTTTTCCACTTTTATGATAGAGAATATTTATTTGACCCAAATCTTTCGAATGAATGCGAAAATGAGGAGTACGACGGAAGCTGTAATAGTGTTAGAAGCATCATTAACAAATCAGTGTTTGCTGAGATGTCCCAATTCAAAAGAGTTGTTCGTTGAGTGGCGAAATTGACGGCGTCGTGCGATCACTTGTAGATTTCCGTTGGTATCCGAGTCCTCGCCATCGGATAGTGGTGTTTCCGGGAGGTAACGGCGGCGAAAGTGGATCTAAAAAGGACTATTAGTATTGAATTTTGTTATATTTCATAGTAACTTATATCTCTTGCGGCAAATCAGGAAGGAATTTTGCACCTGTTTGCTAAGTGCAAGTTTACGAAGTGAGAACAGTCGCAAACGAGTTACCGAGAAGTTTACAGTTTGATAAGTTGATAGAGAATCTGTGATTGGTTAAAAAAGTAGATGGAGATTTTCAATGCGCCAAAAATAGTACTTCTACGGAGGTAGGTTTAGAAGGTGTGGATGAAGTTCGGATAGTTTCAGTACGAGGTAGGTAGTGAGAGGATAGCGGTGATGGTTTTCAAATATTCAATCAATCTAAGTTTAATTTCTATTGTATTTTTTATGTTCAAACTATTGGTATCAGAATGAACCTTTGGAAATGCCTATGGAGTCATAAACTATTATATTTACCACATGTGGTTCAGGTACTTAAGGTAATTTCTACACTAATAGATGGTTCATACTAATTTTTCTGCGGATTTTGGTCAGTCCTGAGACATGTCGCTCCTTCGGCACCCGTTCAATATTATGTCTTACCCACGTAAGGATTTATTCTAACAAATACGTGATTAATTGAAGTCTTGTCCAACATTAATGTGACCCCTGTTCCCCTACATCTCTGAAGATTGCTCCCGATGTTTTGTTTATCTTGCAAGTTTTTGAGAAAGGATTAATCAGAGCTGTGAGAGTGGATTATCCAGAAAATCGGATTTTGATCTTGAGCTGGTACTTCCTCTAATTTATTGTGACGGTTGCCGATTCTTCGCAATATGGTTATCATAGATTGAGTGATAGGAGAAATCCGGTAGAAGAACTTCACTAAACACTTGAATTGCTTTTGCTAAAAACTGCTGCTTTTCCTAGTCAATTCCGATGTTGTGCCAGTGGATCGATAATGGATGAAAAGGTGTTGTATTCATCTCGATACAATCTATTTTTTCCTCGCGGTGTAAAATGCGTAGGTAGATAGTGACAGTGATAATTGTGCGGTGGTTGGGCTCTTTGAGTGAGCCATGCGTTTGACTAACGGTTCACTTTGCGGTGGTAATTGTATCGATGTGTGAAAAAGTTGGCGCGGTTAGCCCGCTGCCCGCAATTTTTTAACGCCAGGTGGGAGGAATTCGGAGTAACTTTTCCGGTATCGCAACCCTTTGGTACGCCTGGTGATCACTGATGATGAGCCTAGTTGTCGAACTCCTGTTAATAGGCCGAAATTTCAGATGTGCTCTCAAAATATCGAGCAGTCTAATGTGGGTTGGGGGGTGCAGGGTGCTCGTCTGCAAAATTGCGTCGACTTTAACGTGATATCATTGTCATATCCACCATTATTTACGATCAACTTGGTCGGTTCAGTCATGTTTGGTATGTGAACTCTACACAGTTGTTCACATCACCACATTGAAACAATGATATGACAATGATAACATGTTAACCAGCATGGAGTCGATGTTGCACACTAACACGCCACACCTCGAACTCTCATACCACCAAATGTAACACCTATAAGCAAATTCTGGGCAAGATTTGATAAAAATTCAATTTGACTGTAACAGGAATTGTGTCTAGTCCTACGACTCTCCAAGCAACACTGCGCGATAATCGGCAAGCGAGCTTGATGGCGGGAACTTCTAGTTCCCTTATATTATAGATCCCGTATTGTAGAAAGAATACTGTAGAAATGCGAATTTGGCCTATATAACGACTTGCGGGGACCAGCCACTGTCAATGTCCCTTCGAGGTTGTAATTGAATCGATATGCGAACCATAGTTTAACTGCACCATATAAATTCAATGTTTTTGTTTTTTGACCTTCCTCTAGAATATTTAAAAAAATCCCTTCATCTATCTGGATATGCTTTTTTTCCTGGCTGTAATTCCCATCGAGGTTATCACTTCTAAAGACCTTGTAAGGAGGTTATTTTGAAAAAAATCTCGTCACCAATATGCAGTTTTTCTTTTGGCGATAATTCCCCTCGAGGTTATCACTGCTGAACACTTTGTGATGAAAATACGCTGAGAAAAAAAATATCGGTGAAAGCTGTACGTAAAAACCTCTCAACATCACAGCTTAACAAACTGTAAACACTTGTGCACTATTTTTTCCCAAAAAAATAGAAGCATTCCAATTTTGTCTCTGATGCTCACCTGCACTTCGAGTCGAGCGGCTCGGTTCGACATCGCCGGCAGACTGCGTTTTTGCTTCGGGGTGCTCACACGTCGTACTATAGAGGCCGGTGGTTCGACGTCGGTGATACTTGGACAGGAGTCGGTCCAGGTGTGATGTGTGAGGCCATGATCTGTGTCTTGCAGGCTTCGACTTCGCTCCCTGTCGGTGGTGTTCGTGTGCCGCAGAGGCATCGTCGGAGTGCTGATCGGAGTCAGAATGTCTCGCTGTAGAAATCCTGTAATGTTTTTTTTCACTCACTAATTTCTCAACAATCTCACTGAGATTTTCCGTCACTTTTTGAAGTTTCTTTTTCTCTACTCGAATTATCTCATCTGACCGTAGAAGCTTAAAGCATCTTTTTTTTTACTGCATGATGTTGTGGATCGGTACGGTTCACTGTGCTTTTGTCTTTGATATTTGATCTGAATTGCCTGAATAAGTATAAAATTAAGATATAAAGGTAAAAATTATGTTCTCGGAGGGATTAGTACACAATTGTTTTGGCCTAACTTTCCGGCTTTCGAAGTTGCGCCAGGCTTCTGAGTCGTGCAACCAAAATTGAAAAATTTAAATTGTAGGCGTGAATCTGGACTGAATATTTCTCGAACATCCAGTGTGAGGGTGTTTGTTTTTTCCTTTTTTGATCTGCTTTTTTTAAAGTTTTATTTTCAGTTGTTTGAGGAAATCTGGTTTCTTACAGTTTCAGTACCAAAAATTCCAGAAATCCTATGAGACGATAAAAAAAGGATATCTGGAATTTTGGGTACTGAAGGTGGGCTTCCTCAGAGGAAATCAATGTGTAGAATATTTTGGAATATTTTTCGAATGGTTTCAGAGTTTCTTACTGTTGCGATACCAAAAATTCCAGAAATCCTGTGAAACGAAAAATCCTGTGAAATGAAAAAAGGATTTCTGGAGTTTTGCATTCCGAAACTCCCCTTTCTTAGAGGAAATCATTGTGTAAAATATTTTCGAATATTTTTCGAATGGTTTCAGAGTATCGAATATAAGGAGTTCAGTGTAAAATTTGTGGAAAATTTCTTTTGCCAAGTTTCTTTCTTCTTTTGTGATTTGGTTCTAGAAATTCGGATTTAATATGGATATTTGAGAAAATGTTCGAGTCCAACGTTCTGGAAATATTTCATAGCATAAAAGAATTTTTTTGTAATGGTTTTTGTTGATTCAAATATTCGGGCAAATGTACAGTGTTCCACGTATTCTCTTACCGGTTCGTATTCTGTCTACCAAGAACGAGACGAGAATGTTGGCGGCACGAAGACTTTCACGATGTCGTTTCCAACCCTGATATTCTCGTATCGTTTCCGTAATAGCCTCACCGAGTAGGTCCCAGTGTTCCGCCTGTAAATATTTTTTATCGATTTTTCTGTATGGGTTAATCACGTACTGATTGCTGGCGAAGCGTGATCTTCTGGTGGCAAAGGTAGTTTTCTATCGAAACTTGAAAATAAGCCTTGCCACCAGAGGAACCTTTTTGCTGTTAATCGATCGATTTGAACAAATTCAGCTAGGGATTACCGTACTCACCTTCATCCCCATTGTTTTGTATTTCCGATGTTTCAAACCGATTTCGTGACATTTTTCTGTAATTCTCGACGGATGATCCAGATTTGAGATCGCTGAAAAAAGCCTGTATGTATGAAGATCTCCGGTATCCATCTTATGGATATATCATCTCCCATCGTGTATATCACAGTACTGGTTAATAAATAGTAGAGAGATTTGGTGTTATTTCCTGTATGTCGAACATGATGTGTTCATTTTGAATGCTTTTATTGATATTTTTAGTTTTCTTTTTTTCTTTTAAGTTCCGTTGATTGTGTGCGTTTTTATTGCTGCTTACGAGCTTTTGGGATGCACCTCATCTCAGCTCACTGAAGGCAGCCGAAAGTTCCCAAGGATTTTTTTTTGGAAACTTCAGGGGCCAAGTTCACCGCCAACAAACCGGACGGTAACTCAAAAGTTACCGCTGTTAGTTAAGGTGACCGCGATTCATCAACGCGAGATGGGAGGAATTCGGGGTAACATCCGGGGTATCGCAACCCTTTCCGATAACTAATGGATCACCCTTGTTAGCGAACTCTTGGTAACCGGCCGAAATTCCAGATGAGGTCTTAAAATATTGAACAATTCCCTAAATAACACCCGTAAACCGATCCTGGGCAAGATTTGATAAAAATTCAATTTGAGCTGCAATAGGCGAATTGTGCGTAGTTTCCCCCTACGACATTCCAAACGACATAGCGCCCTCAACGGCAAGCCGACTTGAAGACGGGAAGTTAAGGTTGTCGTATACTGTAGAACTTCACTAGCACATTGACCCCGGCTTTTTGCGGTTTTTTCCCTAGTTCGAAAAAGATTTTTCCGTTGCTAATTTCAAATTCGAAATCTAGTCGAGGGGAAGAACGTTTATTCGGATTTTATTAGCCGGGATTCTCGAAAAAGCCAATGGGTATGTGCGTTTCTATTAGTCCCTTGTATAGTTTAGTCGGTGTGACCAGACTCCGCCCACTATTGGGCCTAATGTGGGCTCATGGTCAAGGAGACTAAACTAGGCGAACTTTGGTATTACCCCACCTTTTCGATCAATTTACACAAACACTGTCGTCAGAAAGTTTTGTTACCTAGATATCCATGTGGGACTGCTTGACTGTGACGATTTTATCAAATTTCTTTTGGTTCGGCTCTCTTAAACCTTTTTTTGGTCCAGCCTTTGCAAATTTTCTTTTTGTAAAGTGATTTCTCACTTCTCTCAAGCGACCCGCCGTTTCAGCCTGCTCCAATTTGAAGCTCATTTGATAGATGGATTACACAAAGGGTAGAAACAGATGGGCCGGCGTGGGTTTTGCTGTGAGGTTCAGAGGTCAACTTTTGGTTTTTCGAGAAGAAAACCAGGTGCTTAAACTCTGGAAGCCGCCATGACCCAACGAACTGTGAAAAGTGCACGTTATTGCTGTAGTGCGTCAGAGGGTTCCTTCTTTTTTGGTTATTTTTTCCCTCGGCTTCTATCACTTTAAGCCTTCTTTGATTCCCCTTTCTACGAGTTTTCTCTTTTTCGAAAGGAATCCCTTATCATTTAAACATCACATCGTCCCCGCTCCCTATTGCACTAGCCAGCTGGTTCCAGTCTGAAGGTCATGGTAAGTGTAGAAACAGGAAGGTTTATCGACTTAAGAGAGTTTCCGAAGGTTTTTTTTTCGGACCACAAGACCGAATTCTGACCCGTTTGACTCACCGAACTGCAAGAACTGCACGATGTCGCTGTAGTGCTGCTGGAGGTTGTGCGTCTCCTGAGCGTTCGGCTCCAGCAGGCCACCGATCATGATGTTATGATGGAAGACGTTCTTCACACGATCGTTCCGAATGAACAGCCGTCGCATGATCGTGCTGCCACAGTTGCCCTGACCGGATTTGCTCATGTGACGCCATGTGGTACGGAGGATCACCTTCTGAAAATGGAATAAGGGTCCTTACTAAATAATAAGCGAGACCCAATTGTTTATTTGGATGGATGGATGGATGGATGTCAATTCATTTTTGAAATGATTGGTGGTGGTTTTATCACTGCTTATCACTGAGATCATTTTGAAAGTTGTATGCCGAGGTCAGTCCAATTTCATAGAAAGTGGAGTGGGCTAAAGGGGGCGGGGTATAAGTGAGTGAAAGTGGGATAAGTTAGGAAAGTGAATGAAAACTCGCTGATGATGATGATGGAAGTGCGTCAAAACTTGGAACACTGCCGAAATTCCAAGTGACCGAAGTGTGGCTTAATTCTTCAAGCTGTATAAATTTGTGTATTTATTTATTTGCTTGACGAAGCTGGCGAACAGACGTTTGGCGGCCGATAGGCCGATGAAAAGCTGGTAAGGATATATCACAGATATGGAGTTGTAGGGTGTTCATGGTGGAGGGATTAGATGCGCCACTGACACCCGCGCGGTCTAGCGATCGATTCCGGCCTAGGCTAGCCAAGCCTTCCATCTCTCGGGTGTCGGTGAATTGGTACCTGACTTGTCTGAGAAGGTAAAGACACTGACTTGGTATAGCGGCTGGGCCCTGCAAGTCATTGTATTTACCAGATACGCATTCACCATGCCTCTGCGATTCTGATCTGAGGGCGTGGGCACGGCGCACTCCAACAGAAGCGATCAACACCGGCACCTTTACCCTTTTTATGGAGTTATAGGGTGTTCATGGTAAAGGGAATAGAGGCGCTGTTTACACCCGCACGATCGAGCGATCGATCTCCGCCCTGGTTAACCAAGCTTGCCATCCCTCCGGTGCCGGGTTAATTGGTACCGGGACTTGTTTAGGAAGAGAAAAACATCAGCGACTGGCCCCCGCAACTCATTACTTTGGTCATGTACGCATTCCCCATGCCTCTACGACTCTGAATGGAAGGCGAAAGCATGGCGCGACCTTGGGGAACTGATAAACGCCGGCACCTTTTCCTTAACGGAGTTACGGGGGTAAGTTGTGGTAAAACGAATCGATCCGTAGGTAATTGAAGTACCGACTTTCGGATCCTGATAAACCCCCTGTTCTACTCTTCCTGGCTGGTCGTACCGTTTCTCCATCATTTTTTTTTGGCCCACAGCTTCCTTCTCTATTAATGTAGTCAAAAATATCTATTTTCTCTAATTTTTAGAAAAAAATTTTCCACCATGAAATCGAAAAGTCTTCGTCACCATTTTGTTTTTAATCGATGACGGGTGTTATGTTTTCGTCAATTGAAAAATGCTTATCTTCAAGGTGTCGGAGAAAACGCCCGATCAGCGTTGATATGGAATGCCATTATCGGTGTTGTTAGGAAAACGTTTTATCTGCTCCCCTTCCAACCTAGGTAACCGCTGAAGAATTAGCTCCTCTAGAATTAACGTGACCCTGTCGTAAAAATACGTGGAATTTCGGCTTTTTGATTTTGAAAAAAGAGGTTTTCTGCCATCTATCCGCTTATCTGACTCACTTGTTCGTGTTTTTCCTTGCTTTCCAAGTTTCAGGGGTTTATTCGATTGATTTGCCCACCTTCCGGCGACATTATTCTCCATACGTTGTGGTTTAAGTTGCCTTTCGGCGGATAACGACGTTCCCAGTTCACCTAATCCTTCCTCCTTCAACGAATTGGGGCCCCGGATTCATGAATGTATTCATTAGCGCGCAGTGGGGTTCATTTAGGGTTTACTCGGTGTTAATACGAGTTTAAACAGAACTGGGGCTCAATAACGTCGAAGAATTGAAGCCCTCGGTCCGGCAACGACGTATAAACCCACCCCAAGTTCCAAAACGCGTTGATGAATCAGAATTTCCGCGCCATTTGAGGAACCTTCCCGACGTTCCGAGCATACCATTCATTAATCTGGGCCCAAATCACGAGTGTATCTGTTAGGGCTGAAATGGGAACAAAAGTGGGCGGAGCTTCCGTTGCTAGGAAGGTGCTAAATTCAGCTCACATACTCTGGGATCCGGGCACCAATATTTATACAAAATTTTCGAATAAATTCCAATGCTTTACGTACTTCTAGGGGTTGAGTTTTTTGCATTTCACCATCAATCAAAAAAAAGAGAAATCAATATTTTGGAAAATCTAACCTGGTACGAGCTGAGCATTTGCACTTCGCCGCACTTGGACCTGGTCGATGACGATCTGGACGAGATCGACGACGTGTTAGGTGAACTGGACGAGTGGCTGGCGCCCATCATCAGAATCCTCTCGGTCGTCGTTCCTGTTTGAGGGGCGAGAGCAAAAATGGCCGGATTGGCGACTCTTCTCCTCCTCCTGCTCGGGCACCGGTGCCGGACGCTTAAGCAGCGCTCATCATCTCGTTATTGCGTCAAATAAAGCGTTCTTGACGGGGACCCGGACACGATGCGTGAAAAGCCATCCGTGTTTATCTAAGCGCGTTTCACCGCCCGAGGGCATTTGGTGCTCAACATGTGTTTCTCGTCTTGTCTATGTATTTACAATGCATGTCGGTGCATATATGTATGTGTATGTGTGTTTACACGATGGAAGTTTTTCAGTTTGGGTTGTGGAATGCAACGAAGGCGGAAAGTAAACGACGACAATGGAGGAGAGAAAGAGGACGAAATTCCACTGGAAAGTGCCGAGAGGCAGAATTTCGAAGAAAATGGCCAAGGAACAGCCGGATTAGTGAGGTGAGCGCGTTTTCTTCCATTTAAACTATACACGAAAAGTGCTGAAAAGTTGAGTGCATGGCTTAAAGTAGCAGCCGCAAGTTTCCCTCATTTTCCCTCTAAATATTTGATTTTTAATTCTCCTTCTTTTCAAGTGGTTCCGTCCAATTGATTGTTTTGAGTAATACGAAGTCTAATTCGAGATGCACATGAAATACGTAAGAGCTCCCACGGCCCGATTTATGGATGGCTTGCCCTTAATATACCCACTAAATATGCCACAAAATCTACGGAAATCGTGATTCATCAACGCTGGTGGCAGGGTTTATTCGTGGTTTGTTTAGGATGTGTGCGGGGCCTTACACCACTCGCTGACACAGCGAGGGCTCGGAGAACTTGAGCTATTTAACCCCCCACAACGCCTGAATGATTCCCAGAGCGCGATAGTGAGTCAGAGTTTGTGCGCCGGGTATAATAGGGGTTTGTTCAGGGTTCATGAATCAAAACCTAGGATAGTTTCTTTTGCGAAGGGTTAGCCCTAAGTACGTATTTTAGAATTCGGCGTTAGAGCTTCTGGTGCTGAGGCTACTCGCACGGTCGATCGATCGATCCTCACCCGAGTTAACCAAGCCTTCCATCCCTCCGGGGTCGGGTAAATTGGAGCCAGACCTAATCGGAAGGTGAGAGCTGTTGTGTACAGCGGACGGCATCCAGAAGTCATTGCACAGACCATACACAATGCATCTACGATTTTGAGTAGGAGGCGAATGCATGGCGCATCCTTTGGGGACTGATCAGTGCTGAGTACCTTTACCTTTACTTTTAGACACATTTTGAGGGGTAAGTTGCACAATTTGTTGGCAATTCCTGACTGAAAATTAATCCCCGTAGTCTTTTGTCAATGAGGTATGGTGGTAGTCTGATATAAGATGAAATTAGCTTAGAACACGCGATATATAGTATATTATATATTATATACTATGTATATTATATCCTTACTATATATAAGCGAAACCAAGAGATGTTTGTTTGTCCGTCCGTCCGCCCGGTGTGCGGTCCACGGCCCACGCTCAATGATAGGACGCACTCCGCAAAGGACGCTTTCCCTGGGACCCATACCAAGGTGATGTGCTACTAGCATAGGTGAACTCCTTGAGCTTCTTTAGTGGTCTCCTACAGAACATCTTCTTCATGGGCAGACCCATGAAGATCATCTACGGACACACCGGTTCAAGTGAAAATTTTTGTTTCTCAGCGAACAGTGCCAAAGTGATGTGCTCAACGAGCTGAACTTCGTGGACAGTCTCCTACAGAACATCTTCTCCATGGGCAGACCCATGAAGATCATCTACAGACACACCGGTTCAAGTGAAAATTTTTGTTTCTCAGCGAACAGTGCCAAAGTGATGTGCTCAACGAGCTGAACTTCGTGGACAGTCTCCTACAGAACATCTCCTCCATGGGCAGACCCATGAACATGAAGATCATCTACAGACTCACCGGTTCAAGTGAAAATTTTTGTTTCTCAGCGAACAGTGCCAAAGTGATGTGCTCAACGAGCTGAACTTCGTGGACAGTCTCCTACAGAACATCTCCTCCATGGGCAGACCCATGAAGATCATCTACAGACACACCGGTTCAAGTCAGGGACAAGAGTCAGGGACAGACGTTCTCGCACATTGGCCTGTTTCTACCTGAGGACGTCTTCAGCCACGGACAACTGTACACGGCACTATCCAGAGTTCGTCAACCAGAAGGCTTATTAATCAAAGCCAACTCTAATGTTGTGAAAAATGTAGTATTTTCTGAAGTTTTCGAATAGGACGTATTCAGCGGAATAGCAAAATCCTCAGGTCAGCACTTATACTAACTATATTTCGCTTCTGTTTACACCAATGAGAATATGCTTCAGGTATCGCTATTTTACTAACTGAAGTAGAACTTTCCACCACTACAACTCACTTTAGCAGAGATCTATTGATGTGTTCCGTTTCATCAAGGTGTCCCGACCGTTCAAAAACTATACCAATTGAGTAATCTTTGGCAGAGTTCCAGTGAACTTATCAAGAAAACCAATGAGTCATGTTTCCCCGTTCAACTTCGAACAGACTAACTTCTCACAAAAGAGGAAAATACAACATTTGACTGATATTAACCATTTTTAGTAAACTAAACTTCACGTCCACCCAGTCCGCAACTTCAAAAACAACACATTTTTTATACAAATTGGGAGCGAAGCTCCCGAACAGACGTTCGGCGGCCGTTAGGACGCTGAACGGCTGGTATACATAATATATAGAACACGCGATATGGCGAAGTCTGACGACGAGCAGAGGTGAAACCCGTATTTTATCAAAAACCAAACGGCTTCGGATAGTGTCGTGGTAAAAACAAGCAGCTGAAGACCATAAAGCTAGTAATTTCTCGAATATAAATAACCGCGGAAAGCTCATGATCAGGTAGAGCATCTTGGCGCTGGAAATCCATACAAGGACTTGCCGCGCTTACCGCCGTCATCCGATACCCCGAAGGGGCACAAGGCAATAATACGGTTGTTTATTCGGCATCCCTGCAAATTTGGTCAATTTTGCGGTATTTCTACGCATCGGGGCAACCTTATAGGCCTTCATATTTGACTCCGCTCCGTTTTGACCATTTTGTTTGGCATTTTTGGCTTCCAAGACCGCACCTGGGCCAACGATTGATCCTCGCCGTTAGCCTTCCATTTCACCGGGGTCGAGTAAATTGGCACCAGTAACTGAACAAGCTATGTCGATAAAAGAAAAAGAAGAGAATCTGGCAGAAAAGGTTACTATAGCTTGTTCAGTTTTTATTCCACAACGTTTTTATCCCGATCAGTTACGGGGTACGTCTTTCATGATAGTCGCTCCGTCTTCTTTCTCCTTGGTGCTGCTCCCGCTTCGTTGAGGTTACCACACTGCCATCTTGTCTCAGTCTTGAACTCCTTGTGGGGTGGCCATATCGTCCTCGATCGCAGGTTCTTGAGCACCTTTTCCTTGTATGCGACCATCGATCCGTCTTGTGATCGTGACAGTTTTCCTCCATCAGCCGACCTGTCACACGGGCCTGACGCTGGTACCGACACCCTTTTTAGCTACTTCTAAGCTAGGCAAGGGTCTCTGCCTGGGACGGGATTGAACCCTGATCATCGAGATCTTGAGCCTAGGCTCTTAACCTCTCGGCCATCCCGCCCACCACTATAGCTTGTTCAGTTACTGGTGCCAATTTACTCGACCCCTGAGATATGGAAGTCTCCCGGCGAGGATCAATCGCTGGCCCGGATGCGGTCATGGAAGCCAGAAATGCCAAAAAATGGTCAAAACGAAGCGTTGACAAATATGGAGGCCTATAAGGTTGACCAGAAGCGTAGGAATACCGCAAAATTGACCAAATTCGCAGCGATGCCAAATAAACAACCGTATTTTTGCCTTGGGCCCCTCAAGGGTATCGGATGACGGCGGTAAGAGTGGCAAATCCTTGAGAGCAACAACATCGACGTTGGTGGTACGAATTTCTGGCTCCTTGTCATAGCTGGGAAGAAAGAATTCTATAAGAGTAGTGATCCTCCAGCAGAATGTGAGACGAGTTCAACGACAACCGCATGTGGACGAGTTTCGAGGAGTGGGCGGGGCCAGCGGCTTCCATACGGAAAGGGTTTCAGCGCATTCTTGATGGGGAATATGGGGGTTGTTTTGTTCGCGTTCCGGATAATCTTCCACCTGACCTCAAAGGGACGAGTTTCCAAAATGATCAATATTTACTGCTCCAATTTATTATTTTTTTAGTATTTTTTAGTTCCTAAATTGAAATTGACTGTTTTTCAATTTCATTGGACCCTCAAGACCTAACATGAGTTTGTGGCTCGTTGAGCAGCGCTTAAATTTGTTTGCGGCAAAGGCGCTCTGGATTATACCCTGTGGGAAGATTCACCCTCCAAACATCATGGTCAAAATGTTCTGAATCTCTCCTGAGAAAAAAGCAACAAACCCATGGTATCGATTTACCCGTTACTCTTGTTCAAAGATCGCCTGTTCTCCTCATCCTCCCTACTTGCCCTTTTACAGAATTCCCTTCGCGGTACTTCTCGGTAACTTAAACCCCTATCCTTCCTCTATAGGATAAACTGGCAGAAAATCTGTCTAGGAAAATGAAGTATGAAGTACGAGGATCCCAACGATACCAGCTACTTCGACCTCTAGCATTACCCTCCGGCTCCCAGATTCATCATTGGTAAACTCCCTATAAACCCTGAGATATAGCCCAAACGGCGCCCATCTTTGTCTATTTATCCTAAACTTCCTATGTTAAACGCAATCTCTCATCGACTCTGCCCTCTGGTTCTGGCTGCGCCGCGGTTTCGGAGACCGCTCGTCCATTCACGAATCAGGGCCCGGTAGGTGTGTGGGTAAACGGATGAGGAGGTTGCAGAACGAAGCATTGACAATTATATTTTTATGGATCGAAAACTTACAAGATATAAATTTTTTCAGCCACTAGGGTTAGCAGGGTTAAATAGCATTAATGAAAGGTAAATGTAAGGGTAAAGAGGTCGGTGTTGGTCAGACACCTGAGGACGCGCCATGCATTCGTCTTCCACTCAGATCGTAAAGGCATAAATGCGTATTTGGCCTATACAATGAAACCAGCTCTCCAGCGGCCTATCGGCGGACTCAAACGAAATGGAAGTTTAGGAAATTTCAGCATTATTCCACTTAATCAGTCAAAATCTGATTGAAATTGAGAGATTTGGAAGATTGAAATCGAAGAATTAGGAGATTGAAAAGAAATGAAGCAATTTTATCACTTCCCTTGTCGCTTGGGTGCATTTGGTGTACGGTAACAGACTATCGCGACGGGACCCATATGAGCCACCAATGTATGTAGTAGGACAGGATATGTATGTTGCTAGCCGCTGTAGAAGTCAGTGTCTCCACCCTACCAGACAAGTCTGGTATCAATTAACCCGACCGGAGGGATGGAAGGCATGGTTGGACTGGGAGCGAATTGATCGCTCGACCCAGCGGAGGGAAATAAAGATTTTCACCACTGCACCAGAGGGATATTAATCGGAAAATAAGTATGACCTCTGGGAAACCTTTACTAGGAGATTTGCCATGTCAATTTCGGGTAAGTAAGTTAAGGATAGCCGGAAGTATGTGCATCGGAGCTGAGTTGAAAAAATATTTTTCGAAAATGTTTTCGTTGAGGGTGTGGGAGATTTACATCGGGGAAATAACTGGGTCGTAGGAGAGGCGTGATTGAAGCGTAATTCAACCACGGCCATCATCATCGTCAGGCCGGCAGACGGCCGTGCAAGAGGACACCACCGGCGGGTAATCACCGCATCACGTTCTCTGACGGCCGCTCGGTGACTAACCGAGACCCGACGACAGCCGCGGATTCCCTAGTGAGAAATCTGGCCGTTGAAAACAATTCGATGGCGTTTCGAACGAGCTCCAGACGAATTCGAAACGATTTCTGCCCTCCGACGCAGTTTCGAATTTGTCTGGTAGTCATTAATTTTTTTGCCATTGCTTTCTACAACTTCCTTGCTACGGGATGATGACCACTTGAAGAATAGCAGTCATTCTGAAAGAAGTGAAGTTGTAAAAAAGAAATGAGGAAATGAAGGATGAAGGTCTCTTCATCAGAGTGATATTGTGACGTGAAGAGCAATGGAAAGGATTTGGGTAACATCCCAGGTTCTATAGCCAACCAAAAAGGGTAAAAGGTAAAGGTGTCGGCGTTGATCAGTCCCCGAAGGACGCGCCGCCGCATTCGTGTTCAATTCAGAATCGCAGAGGCATGATGAATGCGTATTTGGCCTACACAATGACCTGCGGGAGCCAGCCGCTATGGCAGGTCAGTGTCTTTACCTTCCCAGACTAGTCTGGTACCAATTTACCCGACCCCGGAGGGATGGAAGGCTTGGTTGGCCCGGGCCGGGATCGAGCGCTCGACCGTGCGGGTGACAGCAGCGCCTCCTACCGCTGCACCACGCGGGCACCTACCAAAAAGGGTAAGTATTATATATTCAGGAGTTATCCTCCTTAATTGGCCTGTAAGGGTTTTAATGGAATTGCTCGCCAGGAGTTAGATCTATGAACGTATTTCGGCCGTAAACCTCTTACTATACCCGATGGTGCGCAAAACGTGATTCATCAAACCACGGTGGAGTTTGTTCAGGGTTTAATCCGGGTCTACACGAGGTCTAGCACACTTCATATCACGACAAGGTATCGAAGATCTCAATGTGGTGACACTGTATAAACCCTGAATAAACCCTACTGTGCGTTGGTGAATCGTGCCTTGCACGTGATTTCTGGTATATTCCGAGGTTTATACCGAATATACCATTCACGAATCCGAGCCCAGGACGGATGAGTTGAGGTGGGTTTTTTTTTCACCCGTTGGCTGCAGTTTGTAGCTAAAGATATGATAATTTTTATGCAATATTTTTTTTCTAGTTTTTTTCTCTCTTTTCAAGGTTAAGATTAAGGTGAAGTAGTCAGCTGTGACCATTTCCCTGAGGGTGTGTATTTGTGTACCATTAAGAATCGTATAAGAATGGTGAATGGGTGCAGGTCCTGCCGCTATACCAAACCAGGGTATTTGCTTCCCCAGACAAGTCTGGTACCAATTTACCCGACGCTGGAGTGATGGAAAGCTCGGGTGGCCCGGGCGGGGATCGATCGATCGACCGTGCGGGTGTCAGTAGCGCCTCTTATCTCTATGCCACGCGCCTTTTTATTGGATATTGTGAAAATGCAAATAATAAAGGAATTAGAAATAAAGCAATCGGGAAGAGATAAGTCACATGAGAGCACGACGTAGCAGAAATATGGCGTAACGATGAGGAGACATGTATACACACCACACGTGGGAGGATTTTGCGCTAAGAGGCTCATGTAGGCTGAGCTCAGCCGACGGTTTAGCCCCGATGCAGCACATACGAGGTGCTCTCGCTGGCATCACGGACATCTGGGTAAGAATTCACCGCAAGGTAAAATTATCGAGAGAGCGGCACTGGTACCTCGAGAGCCGCCGGGTGTCTTTCCGCTTGTAAGTCGATCGGCGACACAGTAGTGTTAATTAGCCGGCAATGATGCTTTTGCGGCTCAGTCCGGCCGCGATTGCTATTCGGCGTGCCAGTGGGAATTTCCCGTCGCTCGGCGCTTGTATCTTGTTACATTTATCTTTCTGTATAGTTCTAGATGCTGGTGTAGCAGCGAGAGGCGCTGCTGGCACCCGCACCGTAGAGCGATCGATCCCGGCCTGGGCTAACCAAAGCTGCCATCCCTCCGGTGTCGGGTAAATTGATACCAGACTTGTCTGGAAAGGCAAAGATACTGGCTTGGTATAGCGGCCGGGCCTTGCAAGACACCGTGTGGACAAAATACGCATTCACCATAACACAAAACTATTCTCCTATTTGCCCCTTTTTGTTTAGCGGTTCATAGACGAGAACTAGTTGAATGAATTATAGATTTGGAGATGCTAGGTTACTCGCAAAACGCTGACATCGGACGGGAATTGAACTCGCGTCTTTCTGTTTCCGGCAGACTGCACAAAACACTGTGCTAACGATGTACGTTGCGAACCCCCTATTGGTAGCACAGTGGTTAGTGCAGTCTGCCGGAAACAGAAAGACGCGGGTTCAAATCTAGTCCGATGTCAGCGTTTTGCGAATAACCTAGCATCTCCAAATCTATAAGTCATTCAACTAGTTCTCGTATTCACCATGCTTCTACGATTCTGAATGGAAGACGAGGGCGTGGCGCTACCTTAAGAGATTGATCAACGCCGGCACCCTTACCTTTTCCTTTCTTAAATCTGATTGGCAGGTCCGGCATTGGGTAAGGCAGGTCAGTAGGGCTTGGTAGCTCGTCTTTTCTATACCTTTTATACTCCGAATGTGAAAAAAAAATAATGGCACAGGCTGAATTCGAACCCGTTTCTCAGCGCGACTCACTGCTTGGCAGTCTCATATCGGGTACAGTAGCTGGTTCGAATCCTGCCTCAGCAACGATTTTCGCCAGTGGTCGTCAAAACAGCACTGTGTATAGAGATGGCCCAGGGGCGTGTATTGATTGATTGGCTTTTGCGAAGTGAAGCAGCTTTACGTAGACGAAGACAGTTGTTCTTGAAGAACATATTTTGTTCTTAACCACGGCTCGCGTGGCGGAGTATATACCACAAATAAACCCTGAATATACCCTAAACAAATTATAAACCTGTTGATGAATCAGGTTTGTGCCCCATTCAAAGTAGTGCATATATGGGTCTTATTGTGTGAGCTCACATCATTTTTGGAAAACCCATTCTAGGGGAATATAGAAAGCAGTATAAGGGGACGGAACGGTGCATTCCGAGAAATCTTGCCAAGGTCATTCATCTAGGATCGAAGGACAAAAGGACAAGCAAATATTTTGAAACGGAAACGAATCGTGGACATCCAGAATGGCCTTTGAAAAAATGTTAATTAAAGGTTGTGTGTTGCGTTCTGAGACAAAGAAGAATGGCACAGGAAAAAAGAGTAAGGAAAAATAGGAACGCTCAGATTGAAACCGCTGCGAAATTTGGCTACTCGACGAAAATCTTCTCGAAATCTTCTCGTTGAAGCTTCGAATAAATCGAAATCTAAAATTAGACAGCATTTTTAGAGTATGCCTGTATTGGAAGATCACCACATTAAAGTTGAGGCGAATAGCCAGATATAAACCGTGAACCGTCAAGCTCCGCCCATTTCAGGTCCCAGTATGTCCCACTTGCTCCTGTGCGCTTTACTTTCAACTTGAAGGCGTTTTTTGAAAGATTCTGTTGTAACAGTGGTATTTGGGAAGCTGTGCACATTCACGCATTTACTGATGTTAATTATTTATTGATTATTGATTTTTTGCAGTCCGGTTGTGATCGGTGTTGTGCTACGGGCATTGTGTTTCGTCCATGTGCGACCATTTCTGCTGAAACGTCCAGAGCTGACTTCACCGTTGGTGTCGTACCGACGACTTCAAGATGGAATCGCCATGTATCGGGACGGAATATCGCCCTATGAGGGCGATTTGTTTCATTTTGTAAGTTTTCCTTGTATTTAAGGACACGGTACAATGGTAAGTGGCGCCACTGACACTCGCACGGTCGAGCGATCGATCTCCGCTCGGGCTAACCAAGCCTTCCATCTTTCCCGTGTCCGGTAAATTGGTTTCAGACTTGTCTGGGAAGGTAAAGACTGAGTTGGTATGTGTGTATGACTGCCCGTGCAAGTAATTGTATAGGCCCAAATCGCAGTCCCCATGCCTCGGCGATTCTCACTGGAATACGCATGCGTGGCGCGTCCTTGGCGGACTCAGTCGTGATGACCTCTCGGCCTTTACCTTAATTCCCTAAAGTAGAAAGAAATTTCTCAAAACTCGGTGTTTAGCTTTGTTTAGCGGTATCCGAGATGGGTATAAAGGCAAAGGTAAAGTGGTCGGGGTTGATCAGTCCCCTGAGAACGCGCCATGTATTCGACTTCCATTCAGAATCGTAGCGCCATGGTGAATGTGTATTTGGCCTATTCAATGACTTGCGGGGGCCAGCCAACCGCTATACCAAGTTAGTGTTTCTACCTTCCCAGACAAGTGTGGTACCAATTTACCCGGTTCCGAAAGAATGGGGGCTTGATTTAGCCCGGGCGGGGATCGATCGCTCGAATGTGCTGGCGTCAGTAGCGCCTCTTACCAATATACCACGCACGCCTTTTTGATTGCTAAACCATCAAATATACTCCGATTCGGATCGTTGACCATGATACACCGAAGCGATGTGTACGATCAATTCTGAAGTATTATATAAAAAGGGTATATCCACTTCGATGGTATACCATCGAAGTGGATTTTACTTTTTTTCATATTCAAAGGTTTCTTTCAGCAACCTCTGATTCTGCGACTCCTTTCACTAGCCAATCCAAGCGAGCTGGTCGTGTTTGTCGTCTTTGTTCTGATGGACCTCGTGACGTCAGTACTTCTCTCCATAGGTGCTCATCGCTATGCTATCGACACAGGTAGTATTGATCCGGGACGGATATCGACTACGGTGCTCAAATGGTAAGTCCGCTGATTTTTGGAAAGCTTTGACAATTTTTTTCGATTTTCAATGATTAATATTGTATACTGCCTTTGAGGCCAATGTGGTGATGTCGTAAGCGGCGTTACTTCCACCCTCACGGTTGAGAGATCGATCCCTGTCCAAACTAACCAATCCCTCCATCCTTCAGGAGTCGGGTAATTGATTCTGGCGTGGGCCCACATTCATCATTTGTAAACCCCCGATAAACCCCGAGACATACCCCGAACAGCGTGCAAACCGAGATTCTTGAATGCGCGCCGAGGTTTAATCGGGGTATATCGCAGGTCTATCGCACCTCTCGATGAGGCAGGGTTTGGGAGACGTCAACGGCATCTAGTGTATTCACCCCGGCGGGGTTTCGGAGACCGCTCGTCCGTTCATGAATCCGGGCCCTGGTCTGGGAAGGTGAAGAGACCGATTTGTACAGTGTAGCCCCGACAGATCATACTGTAGTCCAAATTTGTATTGACCATGCCTCTACGATTCTCAATGGAAAACAAGTGCATGGCGCGTGTTGATCTATGTCGACTACTTTGCCTTGACTTTATCGTCTCCGAGCTATCCCTAATAGTATGAGGTCACCTCTTCTTCCCCATTTTTGGAGGAGTGCGCTTTCCCCAAGAAAATGCGATATTTTTAAAAGTTTATTTCATTGTTGTGGTGACCTCTATGAGATCTTTTTGAATGATTTTGATGGAGAAAATTCTAGACTCCAGGGCTGGGATTCATGAACGAAACTGGTGAACTTCACCTGCGGTTACGTTTCATCGGCCTCGCCCGGCCTATGAAATTTACCCGCCAGTTCACCGTCAAAATGATTCGCCGCGCGTTGATGAATCACGTTTTGGCTGGTAACGGAGGTGAATATCACTGTAACCGGTCGGTGTACCGTTCATGAATTCCGGCCCAGGCAGCTCATTCATGACCGTGGGAAATGTTTCTAAAGGAATGGAAAAATTGGATAGCTCGGGCGAGGATCGATCGCTCGACCCTGTGGGTATCAGTAGCACCTCTTTCCACTGCATCATGATCGCGGTTATTCGTTTCAGCAGTTTTCGTGTTTAGTTACTTTCTGAATCCAATCACAATCGCCTCATCGGCGGTACTCAGCTTATCCGTCGTTCACAACTTTATCACAGCCGCTATTGTCTACTTCTTTTCTTTGGGTATGTTTCTCCACCACTTCACCTCTGAAGCTCTAACCCTTCCTCTTTACATCGGAGCCAGTTCCAGGCTTCATTCTGCCGTGTGTGGCTCTTCTATCCCTATCGGCCAGTCTATCCATGTATCCTCTAATTCTTCTCGGCTCCGTGCTGCTTCGATTTCCCTCGTTGAAAGAGCGTCTCCTCGCCGTTGGAGGTCTGGCACTAGGTTGTGGAGCGTTGTTGTTGTGTAATTGGCTCGTCAATGGAATGAACTGGAATTTTGTGGAGGACACCTATGGCTTTATGTGAGTTTTTCGCTATTCATCAATAAAAATCAGTCCAAAGCGGATTGTATTTGTGGACTTGGGTTCGTGGGTTCAAATACAGAGGTATTCCGTGAAGCAAAATAAGGAACAGGCAGGCAGGCTGTGGGATTGCTAACATTGGAGCTCAAAATGGAGCGTAGTGACCTGATGACGCTTTACAAAATTAGGCGTCTTAAAATTGAGTGACGTAGACCGTAGGGTGTTATCCTTCCGGGATTGGATTCAGTAACTCGCGGTGGTGCATCAAAATTGGTTTTGCCAAGATTTCGATCGAAACCGGTTTCGTTTCTGACTTTTGAAGCTTAGCTATGTTTCTAAAACGACTCTGCATGTAGCACTCCGTCGTATTGAGTTAGATTCTGATAATTTCTGTTTTTACGTTGTTCAATTTTGTGTCTCCCTCCACTTTGACCATTTTATAAATTGATTACCTCTTCAATTGCAGTTTGTGCGCACCTCATGGTGTACATAATAAGTAAATAAATGAAGTGCGAAAAGGCGCGTCTGCTTATAGATCAGGAATTGAATTTGACACGTTTTGCAAAGCAAACCCAATTCCTGCGAAATTTAGTTTTTTTTTTAAGAAGTTGCTCACAAAGCTGTTACTCGAGTCGTCAGCTTAGTCATGCAATCAGAATGCTCTGTTTTTTCTGCTTTATGGTGTTTTATACTGTCATGTTTTATGCCGTAGGGTAATTTTACACGGTGTTGGTCCATGTCAAGTAAATCAATAAAAGTAATTAACTATGGCGCACATGGTAGAGTATTAAGAGTTTATACCGACACACACACACAGTCGAGCGATCGATCCCCGCCCGTGCTAACCAGACCCTACATCTATCCGGGGTCCCCGCAAGTCATGGTATTGGCCAAATATGCATTCACCGTGCCTCTACGATCCTGAGAATAAAACGAGTGCGTGGCGTATCCTAAAATAACTTCTCAACGCCGATAGCTTTTCTTCTACCTTTATTTGTTAACTAACAACTACGAACTCTTTCACTCCCTCTCCACCAGTCTCTGTAAATTTGGTCTGCTTACGTTGATTTGTCTTTTTTTGAATTATTTTATTTTTTTATTCAATCACGCCTTCCCCAGACGTGCTAAAATGATTAATGGTACAATGTACAGGGAAAACTCGATCGAAAAGAAAATTAAAATGAAATCCAAAGAACAGTGATATTGAGAAAAATGCTGCGGTTTTTATACGTTTTGTCTAGAATTTCTCATTAATTTTTTTTCAGACTACGAGTGGAGGACCTTAGTCCGAATGTCGGGCTGGTTTGGTACTTCTTCACGCAGGTGTTCGAGCATTTCCGAGCCTTCTACCTGATGGTCTTTCAAATCAATTTGCTCGTTTATGTGCTGCCTTTGGTGTTGAGCTTGAGGTGAGGCTTGTTTAGCTACAAGGCGAGTAGGTTTTTAAATGATTGTTCTTTTTTTATTCATTTTTTTTTTGTTCTCAGGAGAGACGCTCATCTTCATTTGGTGATCAGTCTGCTGCTGGTGGCCGTGTTCTCGTCATATCCCACACTGAACGACTCATCTGTATACTTAGCGCTGCTGCCGATGCTCGAGAAGTACAAGAAATGTGAGGATTTATTGATTTTTGATAATTTATCGATTAATAGGAAATGTCACGTCGAGTGAAGTTGATGCCTGGACACTATAACGGCAAAAAATCAAAAAATATAAATAAAAAATAGCCTGAAAATAAAAATACAAGCTACAAAATGTGAATTACTCCTATGCAAAAACATCAAGATGCTGGTTCTGGAGGAGTTTTGTACAAATTTATGGTATTTGGAGTTCACTGTCTTACTAGAGAAAATCTAGTTTTGCTGAGGAATCGCGGGGTCGGTGAACTACTTCTCTTCTGTGCTTCTGATTTTTAAATGGTCCACGATTTTGCTGTTGATGGCTAAGTTATTCAATCGCAAAACAAACATTTTTGTATTTTTGTTCATTTCAAGAATTAGAAGCATAGAAGAGAAATAGTTCACCATCCCAGGGATTCCTCAGCAAAAGTAGACAGTGAATTCCAAATACCTTGGATTTGCACAAAACTCCTTTAGAACCAGCATCTTGATGTTTAACCATGAGGATAATTCTTATTTTTTAGCCTGGATTTTTATTTTTAGGCCATTTTTTTAAATTTAACTTTTTTTGAATTTTTTTTAAATCTCCAGACCCTCGCTATACGCTGGTTGTGGCCGGAACAATAGTTACGTGTGTGGTGTTGATGCCTGTGATGTGGCATATGTGGATCGTTGTCGGATCGGGCAACGCCAATTTCTACTTTGCAGTCACTCTAATTTATAATGTTGCACAGGTAAGCGGGTTACGGTAATACAGTATCCTTCAAATTGATCTTCTTAATCTTTATACATGGACTTATAAGCGACAAATGCCCCGCTTGAACCAGTATGCCATTATTGAGTTGGCATCAGAACAATTGGGTAGGATCGACTCTTCCTCAAGTCCTGACTTCCATCATAGTTGCTATTTCGTGTTTTTGGAAGCTCAACCTTCGCTGTTTTTCTCCACGCGACAAGGTTTCATCCAAAATAGCCCTTCTGATTATTGAAATCACGCAAAGAAAGCCATTTTTTGTTTATTCTAAACAAAAAGCTACAGTACTCAAACTAGAGTAGTAATACGTTCCCTATGAACGAGATGGCAGAAAAGTAGGAGGGCAATATAGCATTACAAAATTGGAAACATTGAGACAACTCGATTTAGAACAGAAAGACAATAAATGAATTTTTCTTTTTGTTTTGTAGTGCTATATTGCTCTCATACTTTCTTGCCGTCCCGTTCTCAGTGAAGGTCCTACTACTGTAATACGAGTACTGTAGCTTTTTCTTTGTTCGGATCTCTTATGCATGTCAGTGAAGCTTATCTTTCTTTAGGAATACCAGTTGAATTTTACAAGTTTGTGACTGCCGGTTTGCAAACTTATTAAAATTATTATCAATTAGATCCTTCTGTCGACCAATTTTATATCACCGACAGATCTGTTATGATACTGATTCGAACAGGCAGCCTCAAACATGTGTGGGTAAACTTTTACTTTTGTGAAAAAGGAGCCAATATGGCCCTAAACATAATGCGAGAGCACGAGATAATTAAAGACTATCAAAAAGTAGCCTAAACGTTAACTCCACTGACATGCATATGAGATCTGAACCTAAATATAATAATAAAATAATAAATAAAAAATTAATAAAAAGCTACTGCACTTAGAGTAGTGAAACCTTAACTAGACTGAAAATTTCAATGAAAACTAAATAGATAAGTACTATTTACTAACTAAAATGTACTAGAGCATTACGAAATCGATTCCGTTCCAAAATGGCGCTGACACTTTAATAAAAAGGCACAACTACGTAGGTAAAATACATAAAAGTAGAGAAAACTTCAAAAAGATCAAGGATCAAAAACTAAATATATAACACTTTCAACTTCTAACCTGTGTTTTCCTTCTTTCAGATATATCTCATGATCGATCTGATGTTCGCCTACTTCCGAAGAGCGTCGGATGAAGTGTCGGCTTCCCTGGTGACGCCGAAAACCAACTTTGTCCTTCACTGACTGACCTTTTCCCTTGATTTGTGATAATCAATAATCCAGTGCTGATCTGTGGCTTTATTTCAGTTTGAAGACAATTTGTATTTGCAACATGTACATGAAATGGTAAATAACTGTTAACGATTAATTGGCCGCCACTTGCTGTTGTGTGACCAGCGGCTTCGGTCGATTTCTGAACACCAATTTTCGTCGTATGATAGCATCAATAAGCATTGAGCTGTGTTGAGACTCCGGATCTTCTCCAGGCGTCTGTCTGATCAAAGCAAATGGCTTTTCCAGGTCGACCATCTGAATCGGAACAATTTCCAGGCGAAAGTACCCGAGGAACGATCCGAAATGCCACAAAGGCATGAAAATTTGTGCCTCGCGCGCGGCTGTGTCGCGTGCGAGAGTGAAATGTGGCTACAGCAACGGTAAACAATGCTTTTCCCACCTTTCCCTCGAGCAAATGATGTCCAATGAGCAGCAGAGCTTCAGAATTGTCTGCTCGCCATGTGAGATGGCCTGAAAATCTGGATAAATTCGAAAAAGGTTTTTAATCGCATGTTTCCATCACTTTCAAGGAGAATTTCATATCCTACTATACTCGAAATCATTCTTTACCCGACCAAATTTAACCAACTCGGTCATTCCATGACTTCTTTCACATAAAAATCTTATTCTATCTCACCTATGGGGTATATCAAACTAATACAGGATCAAGTGACGGACCAAATCAATCGAGCTAATCAATAGAATCAAAAAGTAACAAAACCGACCTAAGACTTCATTTTCTAACGGCTGTCCACTGCTATCGATTGTGCCTTGGAATTCGATGATCATGTACTCTTCGACGCCATCTCTTAAAATGCCTTCAAGTAATAAAATGAGTAAAATCCTCGCCATCACTCTAAAATTTATTAATGAAGTGTCTTATTGGTGTGGTAAATATAAATAACTAAATAATACACCCTTGAGTTAGGTCTCGAATTTAGACGATTTACAAGTTGCTGTTGGTTTCGGCAAAATAGCATTTGAGTAGAGAATTTCCTACTAGAAGCTAGAGTTTTCAGAATTTTATTAAATTGTAGTTTTTCAATAAAGAAAAGCTATACCATTGCTAAACTGCAGAGCATCTGCAGAGACCTGAACTTTTTAGATCAAACCAGCTTTTGAGCTAAATTTAATCGCCAACAATTCTGTTTTCATAAAGAAACAAGGGTTTAAAAGAATGTCGTCAAAAATTACACCCTGCTGCGACGCTAAAATTGATTAAAGAAGTGCTCTATTGGTGTAGTAAAAATAAATAACTAAATAAAACACCATTGAATTAGGTGCCGAAGGTAGACGATTTACAAGTTGCTGTTGGCTTCGGCAAAATAGCATTTGAGGAGAGAATTCCTACAAGAACCAATAGAATTCCAGATTTCACTGTGAATTGTGAGAACTTTTACAGTTCACTGAGATCAGCTCACTCCGTAGCATTCTAAAATAGTTGAAATCGATCAAGTCGAATAGAAAATAACTCCGGGAAGTTCCAAAGTAAAGAAACCAAGAAAAAACTCCAATCATTGACAGATTTCTGACGTCTGAGGAGTTTTGATCCAAAAACTTACCCTAATCGAAACCACCAGACCCGAATAAGTTAAGTTAAAGAAGTGAAAGAAAGTAAAGGAATCAAGAAAACGTCTCAAGCACTCACGGATTCCTGACGATTTCGATTTGCATGATAGGAAGCTGGCAAATGTGAAAATGTTGAATCTCCCGGCCGATTGACGCAAAGGACGCAATTGCGGACACCAACTTTACGCCTATTTTAATGCCGGCTTCTCTAGTTGGAAATCTCTGAGGGTTCCTATTGCTTCCATTTACATTCCGCTTTTCTAAACTGGCGTCTGTAATAAAGAAGAGCATCTACAGTCTTGCGGCCGTCGAAATTGCAGCGTGCGGTGCTGCTTTTCTAGGATTCTGTGCTCTGAGAAGAAGCGAGAAGTCAAGGTCAGTTTTATTTTACTTTATTTTATTTTATTTACACTGTTAGGTGCGCCAAATGAAACACTTGAATAACACTAAACAATAATACTGTGCTTAATCTCAAGTAAAAAAAAAAACTAGAATGCAGTAAAATGAGGTAACTTATGCGTTTTCAATAGAGACTAATAGACTATAGTCTTCAATAGCGTCCTTTATTACTGTTACCTATTTTTCTTTCCGTTTCCTCAGTTCTGTTTAGAAGTATTCGTTTTGTAGGCGCTATCTCTACCAGCATTTTCCAACGATTTCGAAAACCTACTACTGGGCGGAGGATTCAATTTCTTTCGGGCAACTAACGGTAAGCTTACGTTCCTTAAATTCTATTTTTATTTACCCTTTCCTTGCGGTTAAATAATACCCAAGTATTCTACTTTGAATGGCGCCAGGTTCATTGGAACTAGCTATCCTCCTAAAACGTCAAGTGTTCTTGCTGTCTTGTTGGTCATTTCAAATTTGTTCCTTAATTTTTGCGACCTTTCAAATACATTGTTTTTGTTTATATGAGAAAGAAACTTCTGCAACTAATCTAAAAATTGGGTTATAACAGATTTAGTTACAATTACTGATTAGAAACGCAGAGAAGTCCGAACCTGAATTGGCCACATTCAGTCGAAATGCGGTAAAAATCGTAATCAACATGCAAAATAAGCCTTCTAGGGGAAGTTTCGTAGAATCGGTGATTTCTGCAGAATCATCCTAGTGGATACGGGTAATCCTCGGTAAATTCGAAAATTAATTCCGGATCCGCCATCAGCGCCGCCCCGAATTGCTCTTCTGATGGATGTTCCAGCAAAATTCGTGATTTTGATCGGACGACCCTCAGCCGAATTTCTAAAAACGGGTAGCAGTTCCGTGATCAGCACCCCAAGTAACCCCCAAGGTGAAATTTCAACAAAAAATTGACCCATAGGCGGTCGTGGTGTCTTTTTACCACATTTCGATTGATCGTGGCTAACTCAGGTAAGCACTTCTCATAAATAATCAGCAATCGTAATCGAATCGCTTATAACCAGGTTGTAGGAGCTTTCTGAAGGGTTGCTCGAAAAAACAAACAAAAAACAAAAAACAACAAAAAACATAAACAAAACCAATTTTTACAAAACGTCGAAAGTGTTAAGAAATAAATTGGAAATGACCAGCAGCGTGTTTTTAGGGATGCTAGCTAGTTCCCAAACTTTAAACTAGTGCCGATAATTTTTGTATTCAATACCAGTGTTTGAAATGAGAGAACATGAAGTCTTTGAAATGATTTTTCAGGGTACCAGGCTTCGACTAAACGACCTTCGCCGCTGGACCAAACCCGAGGAGTCGGAGCTGGCCCTCGAAACTGACTGAGCGTCTCTTCGTAGGGCTGCTGAAAAGGTGGGAACGGTTTGCTTATCTATTATTTCTTACTGTTTTTACTATCATAGGCACTATTCAACTTAACGGACACCAGTACTCGGTTTTTTTCAGTCGTCGAAATTTGCTGAAATTTTACACAGGGGGTAATTGAGCGCGCTGATCACGAATCTGCTGTCCATTTTTCACGTGGGTGGTCTCGGACCACCCAAATCGCTAATTGGGTGGTCCAGCCAGGATCATCGATTTCGCTGAAGCTCTGTCTATCGGGGTTCTCTGATGTGCTGAACGCGATGGTAAAGTCCGTTTTCCAAACGGCGGCCAAATACGGAAGTTATAGGTAAGTACCTACCGACCTTACTTGGTGAGGCTCACCTATAACTACCGTATTCGGCCGCCATTTGGAAAACGGACTTCACCATCGTGTTCAGGACACCAGAGAACCCCAATAGACAAAGTTTCAGCGGAATTGGTGATCCTGACTGGACCACCCAAGTAGCAATTTGGATGGACGGAGACCACCTACGTGAAAAACGGACAGCAGATTCGTGTTCTGGGCCCTAAATAACCTCCACAGGCAAAGTTTCAGCGCATTTCCAAGGAAAAAATTTCTGACTGACAAAAACCGAGTACTGGTGTCCGTTAAGTTGAATAGTGCCCTATCATAATTTAACTATATATTAATTCGCCTCTTAATTCAACCCATTCAAGGAATGGTAAAGTTCTCGGATGTTCGTATGATTATGATGGCGGTGGCAATGGTAGGTGCCATGGCCGGCGGAGCCGCATATGAGCACTGGCAAAAGCAGCAACCACAGCCGGACATTCCGATTCAATCGTGGGATAAGTACGTGGAGTTGCAGAAAAAGAGTGGACGAGAGATTTAGACGTCTCATCTTTATAGTTACTAGGTGCTTTTACTGTGTTTTTTGTAGTTTCTTCAGTTTAAAGTAGGAAATAGTTATTGTTAGCGTGCGTTCACAGCATCATATGGTTATTTTGTTTGTTCTCGTTGAAACAGTGCTCACTCCCGTTAACAGCAGGAAACCCATGCCTTTCCGATTATGTTGGTGAATACCTTATAGGGTTGACCGGAATGAGAAGCGGACGGGGGGTTAATGGGGCTAAGTTTAGAATCAATTTCACTAAAAACTAGGCCCTGGTTCCGGTTGGAGCAATATTACCATGGGCTTTCTTGCGCCTAAGGTCCCTAGGGCTCTCTGGCGTTTTTTTGACCCTTAGAAAGACATAAAAAGGCTGCCTGAGGCAAAATCGGATTTTGTTTTAATTCTTGAAGCGAAAACGAAAGCTGAACGCAATATTTGTCAGAATTAAAACTTTGATGTCTACGCTCCCCTTAACCGAGAGTTCTGCACTGAACCAATGGGAACTGAATTGGCGATCGGGACTTGTGCTGAATTTTTTTGTTTTTTATTTCGAATGTTGTGCCTTTAAAGCCACAGGTGCTGCTATGGTGGTAGAGCTTGACTCATATTTTTCATCTGAAGTTTATTCATTGGTTAGGTTGACAGAGAATGATCACAATTCTATTGTTCTGCTTTATTTCACGTAGCTGACATAAATATTGAAAATTATGTTTGTGGATTTATTCTTTGGCGTGGTACTGTCCAAGCCTCCCTATTTCCTAATCATTTGAATTCTGTGCCGTTGTTGTGTGTCGTTTCATGTGCTTTGGAAGGCAGAGTGTAGGTATGATTACGTAGATTTTTTAAATTTTTTTTTGATGCTAGACGGTTATAATTAAAAAATCAAGAAATTGCCAATTGTTTGCAAAGATGTAATAGACGTATCCTCCAGTTGACGAGAACAGGGTTCACCGAATAATAAAGGCGTTCATAGAGAGCTCAACTTTTGTCAAGAAGTAATCTAGCCAATAACATTGTCTCGTTGCCAAGATATATTTCATTAGCAAGAAAACCATAAATAAATGAAAAATATGAATGAACCATTAATTTCACTGTGAAAATTGAAGGAGAAAATCCCATCATTGATTCTAAGTTAAGCCTGGTACGTTACTTGTGTTAATAGGTGGGAATTGTCGACTCTCTAATGCGAAAGTTTACTATAGTTGCTTGCTGCGCTTTATTTTACTTTATTTGTATTTTGTATTGTTCCACCCGGAACTAGCGTGCTTCTTCGGATTCATTCCTAACGTCCCACTTTATCATTATTGTCGGGCATTTTTTGGCGAACCAGATATCAACTCGATGAAATACTTGGTTAACTTTTCATGGAGACTGTGTGGATTTTCCGGTTTTGAAGCAGAGTTCCCAAGTTTGTTCAATTTTCCACGATTGTAGAGTAGATTTTTCAATGAAAAAACAGAGTCTCGCCGAAATACTTGGGTATGTAAGGACTAAGCCTCTTGTAATCATTGGTAGCAGCAGTTCCAAGGAATTGGATTCATTCCTCGAAAGGTTTTGGAAAGGTGTTCTTTGAGCGGGCCATCCCGTCATTTGTTTATTTTCTTATTTTTACGTTTATGATCGGGCGCGGCAACAATTCTAATATCTAGGATCGCTGTTTCTTTTAACTAATGCATTTGTTTTTAAGCACGTCTATGATAGGCGTACAACTCATTCTAGGTGTTAATGAGCACCACAAATACAAAACTGTGGAGTTGGGATAACAATAGATAATCTACCTATCGCTGTTAACGGTTTGTAGTGCCTCCTCTGGTAATCGATCTTCTAAAGGTGAAAAACTCATTGTGATTGAGACCGCATCGCCCAAACAGTATTTTGTGAACCATGATCAAGTCAAATCTACGCCTTCTTTCAGAGAGTGAAGTTAGACCTAGCTTAACATTCCTATTATGAGAGGATGGGATACTATCATATCGAAGACCATTTACTCTTATCCATGCTTTCCTAGTGAAGTTTGATTGGATTCTTTCAATTTTGTCAATCGTCATCTTTTTATGAGGGTTGAAGACGACAGTACCATATTCTACTAAAGGCCTGATAAAAGTTTTATAGGCTTTCACCAGAACCATGGCATCCTTGGTCGACAGCGCTCTGAATATGTTATGGACCATTTTTATCGCTTTACTCACAATCAAATTGCAGTGGGATTCAAATGAGAGGTCCTTGGTTATGAGGAATCCAAGATCTCGAATCCGATCAAATCATCTCGAATCCCGGTTGAGGACTTGTCATTGCATTGTTCTTTTTTTCTTGATAATTACTCTGCCTCGAGACTCCTAAGACTTCAGTAGTAGATGTAGGCTCTTTAGCTTCAAACCTGCCATAAGCGATACATAGCCAGCCTATTATTTACCCAAATACATTTAATTTTTGGTTGGATATTCGTGATCACGCCTAGTTTTCTTGCAGTGGTGACGTCTTGCAGAAAAATTGCAGCACTAGACAAGAATTAGGGAAGCTTCTTTTCTAAGCTTTTTATAACTCAAATATCTAATTTTTGGCTGAATTTTGGTAATCAAACCTGTTTTTTTCACAGTTGCGATGTCTTTCGGAAAAATTACGCCACCCGATAAGAATCAAAAAAGTGCGGTTTAAGCTCAAGCGCTGTGCAAAATTGCGGTGGTGGTGGTGTCGTAATCAGCCGAGCGGCGTACCAAGCTGCCCAACTTGCCCTCTCAGCAAGTGCTAGTGTTGCAAAAATTTTTCGCTGTATCAAGAGATTCCTGAGCGGGTTATAAGCACGATGATGAGTGCATTCAGTGTTTCCTCGCCGCCTCTGGAAGAATCCTGGCGATGTGTGCCGATTTCAAGGTCACGGTTTTACCCTTTTCCATTAATTTTATTTTCCAAGGTTTTTTTCATTGGTACCAAGAAATCTACTAAAGCGAGTGTTCTCGATAGATTGCTGTCGGTAGAGGTTGGTTGATTAAGTCTAGAAATTATTAATGTGAAGCTTTTGACTTATTTATGATGAATTTTGATTTTATTTTTTCTGGAAAAGTAGGGGGAAGTCACGTTGGAGTCACCGTCGAACTCGGGTGAACTAAGTAAGTACGTGAGTAAAAATAAGAACGAACGCTTGTTCGAGGTAAACTTGGAGGTGAATAGTAGTTATTTAAACCCTTTAATATTCCAATGGAAAGTGTGAAATTTAGTTGAAGAGGACAGTTGCAAAAAACGACAACTTATGTTTGAAAATATTACTAGTTTTGGGGGATAAATCCGGCTTCACGGTGGTGGAATTAAGTATTCCCAATTTCTGAAACCCAAACTTCAGTTTTCCCAGTGAAATTAATATTTCATTGATATTTTTCATTTACTCAAGGTTTCTTGCTAATCACATATTCCTTTGGTTAGGAGGCGATGTTCCTAGTTAGATTACTTCTTGACAAAAGTTGAGCTGTCTAATAATGCCTTTATTATTTATGAGATCTAAAAAATATTCACCATCTGTGACGAGTTTTGTATTTGTGGTGCTCATTAACTCCTAAGAATTATTGCCGCGCCCGTTCCTAAATGTGGAAATAAATAAATAATGCACATATTTGACGTCGATGTTCTACGGGGGCAAGGCTCCACTTTTTGGGATTCCGTGGACTTATCGGAAGCACTCAAGTATTGTAAGGCAACGCTACCAGAATGAAAAGTGCGTCTTTTGCTTGGTCTTACTGGACGATTATGTTAGACTTTATGGAAAATACAAAATGTCGATTTTTTCGTTTCAGAGCTCCAATGTCACAAGCTGGTCCATTCAATCGAGTTCAATCTGTTTCTCCGCCGCTGAAAGGGTCTTTCCCTCTGGATCATGAAGGGACGTGTAAACTGGAAATGCTAAAGTAAGTCTACGTACTTGTTTTATTTTATTTATTATATTTGTGTCTGTATATTTGAAATTGTATTTCTCTTTGCTGAAAAATTAATTTTGAGTTTGAGTTTTCATTTTTTTGTTCTTTTACCCTCTGTTTAGTTTGTTTCGGGCGCGTCGTTGGTCGCTTTCATTAACTAAATAAATGAATAAATAAATAGAATGAGACTGATCGGTATCTTACCTTAAGAAATGCATAGAATTTGTGGCAAAAACAGCTTAAGGGAGGTACGACGCACTATCGGAGTGTAGCTGTGGGTTGATTTAGGCTTTTTTGTCATGAGTAAGATAAACAGAAAAGGTATCAAAGCTCTCTTTTCTGTAAATTGAAATCTGATTTGTTCCGAAAGGAATCTGAGATTCAAAAAGGTGAAGATTTCTGTTCTGAGGATAATATCATTCTTTTGATCACTTTGGTTACCTTCTTTCTGAGAAATCTTTCTGCCAAACTTGGTGTCTGTGATGTTTCTAAGTCATAATTCTCGACCCTCATATTACGTGTTCCCAAAAATGCGGTGGGTGCAGTTTGTTGGTGTTAAAAATATGTCCATAGGACTAATTCGAATCGTGTTCGAGCAAAATTTTCTTGCAAAAAGGTTCAAAATCAAAAACATCACTGAGATCCGCTAATCCGAGGAATGCTTTGGTGAAATGAACGAGAAGCTGAATTTCGATATCATTAGAATGAGTAAGAAATACCATCGGGTTCTTTGTGATTGTTGAGAATCCTAAACTTGGGATGTGAACAGGCCCGAACATTCGGTGCAAAAAGTTGGACGAATTTGATTCTGATCTACTTTTCTTCACTTCGTATGTCCTTAGCAGTCTTATCGATTCACTATCGAACTGGTCCTTCACTTAATTTATACATCCTAAAAAACTTGAACTAGGGGTCCTACCTTGCTTCATAACCTTTGTGAGTTATGTATGAGTTTTCGACGAGCTAGTTTTTTTCTATAGATTCTGCGTTTTAATTTTATAATAATCAGAGTGAAACGTGTCCTCTAAAAGGCTAACAATAACAGTAACCAATTAGTTTTATTTCTGGGAGCGTGGTACATTGATAAGGGACGCTACTGACACCCGCACGGTCAAGCGATCGATCCCCACCCGAACTAACCAAACCTTCCATTCCCCCGGGGTCGGGTGAATCGGTACCAGGCATGTCTGAGAAGGTAAAGACAGTGGGTTGGTATAGCGGCTGCTCCCCGCAAATCATTGTATAGGCCAAGAACGCATTCTCCATGCCTCTACGATTCTAAATGAGAAACGAGGGCGTGGCGCGTCGTTAGTGGACTAGTCAACGTCGGCACTTTTACCTTTACATTTACCGTTACCGTTGCCTTTACCTTTACCTTCACCTTTACCTTTACCTTTATCGTTACCTTTATCTTTACCTTTACCTTTACTTTTACTTTTACCTTTACCTTTACCCTTCTGCAATTAACTGGTTGCTTTTTCTAGGTACATGTGCTGTCTACATGAACAAAAACACTTGAACAGCGAATGTCGTTCCGCAGCGAAGGCTTACTTCCAGTGCCGAATGGACCACGGATTAATGGACAAAGATGAGTGGTCACGGCTTGGATACGGAGATAAGTAGACAGACTTTGTGTTATTTTAGTTTTTTTTTGAGAAGAACCTGGTTGAATAATTTTAGTAAAATTAGTATCAGTGTAGACGGACTACGGTTGATGTATATATTTCTGAGGAGATTTTGAGCTCCTCTAGGTAGGTTTTCAGCAAAAAATAGGAAATTGATTGTTATCCAGTCACGTTGACTTGTAGATTGTTCGGTTTGTCTCTGATATTTTTGGAATGTCGTTTCCGATTCGCCGTTCCTCTTAAAATTCTTTTATTTTCATTTTTGTGATTGTTTTTCTGCATAGCTTGTGAGTTTTTACGGATTTTATTCTCCACATTTGTCCTGTGCAAATAAGTTGATAAAGATTTTCTGTAGTTTTCTGTTCAGAAGTGATGAAGTTCAGAGGACTTTCCTCGGACTTTGTTCTTGCTCTCAGATTCATGACAATTTACATCAACTTCGAAAACGGCAGATTTGTGGTATGTTGTTTTTATTACATTTTTATTATTTAATTTTTGGTCGGTTTACTTTTTTTACTTGTTCAGCTTTTTGTTTTTTCTGTTTCTTGGGGTTCATAATATTTCTTTGATTTCTATTGATTTAATATGTTGGGATGCATCTTTGTTTGCTCGGGGCAATACTACGTGGAATACAAGCTGGGTTGATGACTTTTTAACAGTACCGTTAGTCATAATTTTTAATTAAGGTAAGACAAATATTAAAATTAGTAATAACAATTAGGACTATTGCCAGTTTGCACTTCCATTCAGGCGGTTCATAAATGTCTTAGGATAATAAAAGTCTTGTAGTATATTCAGGGCTATCTAAAATTGTGTTGGGCCAGCACCTCGCATTTGTTTAGACTTTGGCAGATATCATGCCTGAGGGCACAATTCAGTTTTTTGCCTTTATTGCCACATCTGAGCCTCCATTGACTCTGAATTTCTGGAATAATTGTCATTTTTAATTCCGATTTTGTGCTCCTTTTTGATTCTAATTCAACTGCAACGTTTAGACATAGGAAGCGATGAGATTTTCCATAGAATTTTAGTTCTTAGAGATGATCTATTTTGATTACAGGTCCTGTCCATCGGCGAATAAATGTTTGAATGTATCTCATACGATGACTTCATCGCCTCACGGTTAAACGCGTCGCATCGCGATCTACATTCGGAGAGGGTTTTCCACTTGACGATCTCGCATTTGCCCTCTCCTGCAGTTACCTGAAGTCAGGTATGACGCTAGAACATCGCAGTTTCAGCCGTTTTATCGATTTCTTTCGACTGCGATTTACTGTTCACCTTCTCTGTATGGCCCGCGTGAAGCAGTGGTAAGTAGCGCTGCTGACACTCGCAGGGTCGAGCGATCGACCTCGGCCCGGCCCTAAACAAGCCTTTCATCCCTCCGGGGTCGGGTAAATTGGTATCAGACCTATCTGGGAAGGTGTAGACACTGACTTTGTATAGCGGCTGGCCCTCACAAGCCATTGTATAGGCAAGGAACGCGTTCACCACGTGTCTACGATTCTGAACTGAGTATGAATGCATGGCGCGTCCTTACGGGGCTGATCGATGCCGATACCTTTACCTTTTACGGTTTACTGTATTTCTACAGGTTCTCACCCTTGGTGGTTGAATTTTTTCTTGAGAAATGGCTTCGTGAATTGCTTTTCAACCCCAAAATAAGTTCCCAATGTGCTGAGATGGCGCAATTTTCCGCCTAAAATGGAACACCCAGGGGTGAAGCCTATTATGTTCGAGCTATCAGTAAAGCCATTTGCACGGGTGGCCCTTATCAGTGCCGACGTTTCCGCGAATTGTCGTTGCCTTTTTCGTTGCGTTGTGTTTTGCTCGTACCAGTTAGTGCCGGCTGGTATGGCGGCGGCTATCAGCCGGCATGGTGGCAGTGAATGTTCGTCCCGACCACGGTGCCTGGAACCTGTGATAAGCCTCGAACCCGATATCACTGTTCTGTGGAGAATCTGTGTGGTGTGGCGTTTCGTTGAGAAGAATTGTTTGTTCCGGATTGACCTTTGAATACTCCAGACACACCTGAGCAGCACTTGGCGCCGGTGTTTTCCCCAAAAGTTCCCGCTCACCTTGGCCGTGAAAATAACTAAATTCGAACGGTATAAGGACTTACATGATTGCATGAAATTACTTCGGACACAAGCAGATCTCTCAAAGGAGTGCACGGTGTAGGGGTTAGAGGTGCTACTGACATCGGCACGATCGAGCGATCGATCCTAGGGTGGGCTAACCAACCCTTTCAGCCCTTTCGTGGTCGGGTAAAATGTATCAGACCTATTTGGAAAGGTGAAGATAGTGACCTGAGCAGCTGCTCTCTCCTATAAGTCATTGTATAGGCCAAATTCACAATACCTCGACGATTGTGAATGGAAGGCGAATGCATGGCGCACACTTAGGGGACGGTTCATCGCCCACCACTAAATCTTTCATTTTTTACTCTGGAAAACAATTCGGAACCCGGTCACTAAGTGGACGAGTTGTCTGGTGCCTGTCAAAACCATCAGCTCTCTTGAAGTAAAGACTTGCACATGCTTACGATGCTGCTTGACGCCTCTGGGCGCAAAATTTCTAAGTGGACGAGTTCACCTGGCAATCTCACAGATATGGGAATGAACTCGTCCACTCGATCTGGCCTTCTAGAAGACGACGCCGCAGCAGAGCAGAGAGGCCCATTGGCAGTGGTGATCGATTGATCCCAGCTGTGATCAGGACTTCGGTGGTTCGGTGATAGAAGGGCTTGTTTCCGGTGATTTTGTTTCGAACAGGCCTAGAAGTCTCAAGAATGATATGGCATAGCCAAGTGAAAGGCTCATGAACCCTGAGGGTATCGTGGTTGTACGGCTCCAACGGTTTAATAGGTTACGTTATACCCTCAATCAGGGCGATCAGGTAGAGCACCAGCGGTCGATAGGCCGGACCATCGGGTCGACTGGCCCGGGTAGTCCGGCCATTTTCGCGCCCGACGCCATCGATCTCTTTTTGGAGTTTGTTCTCCGTGTTTTCACCTTTCTTTTTAAGCCTGTAGGTATCCAGAAGAATGCTGATTTACCTCTTCTTTACCCAAGCAGCTTTGCCCAGGTATATTTTGTTTTCCTTCTTGGTTCAGGCGTTTCTCAGTCTCTGCCACCGTTCGGCTGACGGCGGGTGCAAGTGCAAAGATGCTGAGCTCGCTTTTTCCGCGATACGGCAGCTCGGTTCAACGTTCAAACAAGGCCAGGATTGCCATTTCTGGAAAGAAAAGCCCGTGGGTATATTTGTGGTAAATTAGTCGAGGTAAATAAGAACAGCCTTCAGAATTTCCTTTTTTTCAGAAAAAAATTCAAAATTTTCAGAATTCAGAATTTCTCTTTCCGTGAAGTTCACAAACTCTGGGATTTCACCGAAAGGTTTTTGTGGAGATAGCTGTCTTAAGGTAGAAATTTCCGGTGGTTAGCTCTAGTAAGTAGTGGGTAGGGTATGACTGGTGGTTCCCAACCATAGAGGGAGTTAAGTGGTGAAAATGTTCATTTTTTATAGTGGAGGTGAAAGTGAAAGTGGTTATCAGATCAATCAGTAATCAATATCCATGAATTTTATTAACAATATTATCGCAGGAGTTGATCCTATTAAGTTTTCCTAAAGTTGCGCTTATTCAGAGAAATTTTGTAGCAATAAATAGGACAAGTCCAAAGACGGATTTCGATGAGTTTTAGAGCGTATCATAAGTTTGATGCACTTGTAAAAGCATTCAAAACTGCCCCTGTTTATCACGCGTGACTTCTAATCAATCAATCAATCAATACTATTGATCGCCTGCTGCTTTGAGGAGTTCCTAAGAGGCTGACCAAAAAGTGGTTGCTTGGGTGCTGCTCTAGGTGAACTCTTTTTTGGTAAGATTTACCCTCTAAAAACTGCGGTATGGTATTAGGTTAGGGTTTGTGGATGGGATAGCCATCATCACTCATTTTTATTTTATTTATTTTATTTAATACGCCACATAATAGCGCGCCAATCATAAATGCAAACATCAACAAAACAAAAACAAAACAAAATTTTTTTGCTGTATTACAGCAACAATACGTGTGCAATTTTTGCCAGAAAAAATTCCTTAGGTTGCTTGAACCTTATACCCAAGGTGGGTTTGGTATATTCACCCAACCCTGACGTTGTGACCATTGTATTCCGTTGGTTAAATCTGACGTTGTGACCATTGTATTCCGTTGGTTAAATCCTTGAAAATCGATCGATCTTTTTTCTTTTCATTTTTTTCTTCTCATAAAAATCCGTCACTTTGCAAGCGATAATTGGCTCTTATTAATATTCTCCATAAAGGTGACTATTTTTAGTTTGGTAATGTGAAATGTAAATAGGATTTTTTTAGTTTTTTTGATAGTATTTTTATATAGTATTTTTTATTAAAACAACACTAAAACCATTCCAATTCTGACATCACAATATGAAACAATATGTTCAGAGTGAATATGATTAACATAGTAATAATGATATTATTTAAAATTATCAGCTGATGAGTGTCAATCGGGGAATGCTTGGTATGGCACCGAGATGTATTAGCACAGGGAATGGTGTGAATCGTGTGTTAACACTGAGAACAACAAATCACAATCGATAATCGGAAATCAATAATAGTGATAAGGATGATAAAATGAGTAACATAGACGGTGTGGCAATAGGGACAAGGTGATGAACGAATTGAGCGTGCACTGGGATGATAACTGTTCGGGGAACTGTTCGATTCAAGTACGGGGCGTGGAGCAGCTACAGAGATTTTGCCTTTATAATTTTTTCTTTTTTAAGTTTTCTTCCGAAATTTCTTCTCGAATCTTCCTTAGCTATTTCGCCCTGTCTCCATAGTTACTCCGCGCTGTACAGTTGTCTTAGAGGGTAGGGGCGGTTTTGTTGTCCAAGACTGGGTTCAGACTTCTGTCGCGCTGCATCGATCGCGATATCGATCGATAATGCGCCGATCGATGTCGGACCTGAAGCCCACGCCACCGTCTGGCGGAGGTTTTTGCATCCATTATTCGATCACTGGCGTTTTTTCTCATCGACGTCTGGTTCATAGTTCCATTTCGTTGCATATCGATTTATTTATCGATTGATTACGCGCGGCGGTGCCACCGTACTATGAACCCCGCTGAATCCAGAAGTCGCACCATTCAATAGCGCTATTGATCGAGTAGCGGATGCCGGGAGTAAATTCAAGGTTAATCTAACCTAGATATAGGTATTGTCTGGGTAAAGGTAAGGGTAAATAAGGCATTTCTCGCTCCGTTGATGTTCAGCTGCGATGCAGCAGTTCCTGCTGATGCTGCTGCTGCTGTGCGGCCATATGACAGATGTTGTTCGACGGCATCAGCGTGGTGCTGGCGGTGGTGGTAAGGAGATTCGTGCTGGGTGGGTAAGACATACCCATGCCGGTCATATACGGGTAATTGTGCGGGGTGAACGTCGGCTCGTAGTACTGTAGACGTGCCTGCACTTCGGACAATGTGTGGAAGAGGCCGCGGATCTGAAATGGTAATTGTAAACGTTGAGGTAAAGATAAAGTGGTCGACGTTGGTCAATTCCTAGGTTACGCCACGCATTTGTCTTCTATTCAGAATCGTACAATGTGGGTACTTCTGGGCGTCCAGTTTGTTGTCGAAAGAAAATTCTTCCCAAAATTTAGGTGATTTCGCTATTTTTGCAATTTTTCTCACCTGATCCCGCAGCTGTATGTTGTCGGCCTCGAGTTGCAGCTGATTCTGGATGCGTCTTACGCGACAGTTGAGCGCATAGCCACGATTCTTCAGCGTTCGCCGTTTTGCCTTCAGCATGCTCACCAGTTGTCGGTCGTGACCCTGAATCAGGCAACCATTGATTCATTATCGATTGGATATGAGCTCTCTGAAGAGATCCTAGCCTCTATTTAACCGTTCTTCTTCGTCCTACAACTTTTTTACTTGACATTTTGCATTTTTTTGAATGACATGTGGCTCATTTCATGAATGGAGTTTCACCCAGATTTGACCATTTTTTCCTTAATTAATCGGCGGTTTATCTTTTTTTCCAGAATAAGTCGACCCCGACATTGAAGTTAATGGATTGCGACCCGAACTTCCACGGATAGGATCGTTTTCGATTATGTGGTGAGTTTATTTATCTATTACTTTTTTACCTTTCAATTTGGACAATTCAAGCGATTAGGGAAACACCGAGTGGAATAATGCTTAGAAATAGTACAGAAATTGCAGTGTAATCTCTTTGTTTTTTTCTGCTCTTCAGAAACCCGTAGGCATATCTGTGGTATATTAGTCAAGGTAAATTAGAACAGCCTTCAGACAGAGCCAGAATTTCAGAAGGTTGTGTTCCAGCCCACAAAGCCTGTGAGTGCCCCTTTTCTTCCTCTAAACTCCTTAATTCGCGGAATCGAAGTATTTTTTGATTAAATTTCATGCATCATATTGTGGGATTTTCAGTGGGCTTTCGAATTCTTTAAAATTTCGTGAGCTCGTTGTGCTCCCTGTGAACTTATGTGGGAATTTATATATTTTCTATTCATATAAATATGCTAGGAATGTAGCCAGTTGATATGACGTTTGGTAAAGCTGAAGAACACGAAATAAAAAAATAAAACTGACAGTAAAAGAAAAGAAAATTCGAGCAGGTTCAAGATGTTATTTTCGGTTTTTGTTTGTAAAGGTGAAAGGTAGAGGTGCTCTGCGTTCTTTGGTTGCCTAAGGACGCGCCGTGCATTCGTGTTTTATTCGGAATCGTGGAGGCATGGTGAATGCGTATTTGGCCTATACAGTGACTTGCTTCGCCAGCCGCTATAACAAGTCAGTGACTTTACATTCCTAGACAAGTCCGGTATCGATTTACCCGACTCCGAAGGGATGGAAGGCTTGGTTAGCCCTAGCCGGGGTCGATCGCTCGACCGTGTGGGTGTCAGTGGTTCCCCTTACCATTGTGCGAAATTTAAAAATAATTCTCCATGTTCTCTCTTCTTGAAACCTCGGCATGATGTTATAGATATCCGTATGCTGCTTTGCCGAACAAGGTTAGTATTTTGGATCAAATTTATTATGGCCTAACGTTTCGATATGAACGTCGTCCTCAGAAGCCTAAAAATGGCTCGGAACTTAAGTACCCTTGAACTGTCCGGCCAAGCGCCGTATCAACCCTAGCATTTTTGACGGACGGCTACAATCACAACGAAAAGACCGTAAAGAAATTGTAGAAGTCCGTCAAAAACGCTAGGGTCGATATGGCGCTTGGCCGGACAGTTCAAGGGTACTTAAGTTTCGAGCCATTTTTTAGGCTTCTGAGGACAACGTTCATGTCGAAACGTTAGGTCATAATAAATTTGATCCACCATACTAACCTTGTTCGGCAAAACAGCATGCGGATTTCAAAAATAATTATTCTCATGTTACCTGAAGGCGTTGATTGAGCTGACGAACGCTGATACGCTGCAGTTCCTCGTCGGTCACCTCGGTGGTCAGAGGCGACTGAGCGGTGCTGTTCGGCAGCGACGGCAACGTCGATGGTGAGACGGACAGTGAGGTGTACGACGGAGACGGCTTGCAATATGGGTCCATATGCTGGAAATATTTAGAATTTTAAAAAAATTGAATTAAAAATTAAATTATAGGTGAAGCTTCTACGGCCGCGAATGCCAAAAGGAACCAGCGAAAAGACTCGTAGAACCAGAGGTTACGGAAAAAGTATCTTTTGAACGCAGCTGAACGGACAACTTTGAGGGTTTTTCTATTTTGGACATGGTAATGGTAAAGGTTAGGTGATTGTCATAGGTAAATCTCTAAAGGACGCGCCATGCATTCGTTTTCCTTTCGGAAGAGTAGGAGATCAATAAATGGGAATTTGATCTACCCAATGACTTGGGGACGGCAGCTGATGTGAATGCCGGTGTGTCCTTCTTTCCAGACAACTCCGGTATCAATTTACCCTACGAGAGATGGAAGCCTAGACTAGTCCTGGACTGGGATCGTTCACTCGGCCGTGCGGATGCCAGCAGCGCTTGTTACCGAATCTCTAAAATGTAGGGAGCAGAGGTGTCGTTGACAATTAATTGCCAGAAATGAGCTACTGGGGCGGAGCGTAAAGGGTAAGTGCAGAAAAAGTCATCAGCGCAACAGACCTCGTGATTTTTTAAACGTGCGTTGCCAGTTACGGGAATACGGTAAAGAAATGTTTCCTTTTGGAAAAAGTCAGATTTTCCCCCTTTACCCATCTTTCTTACCGTACCGCTCTGATAAAGTATGTATTCAGAAAGCCTCTACGATTCTGCTTGGAAGTGTAGTGCATGGCGTATACCAAGTAGTCCCAAAATGCGAGAACTGTACATTCATGGAAGAATGGGTATCGCTGGGTGGGTAATTTAAGCATTTCATTTGTGATAAGCAAAAGCTGATAGGTTGAAATTGCCCAGAAAGTAGTCGACGAGAATGTCAGGGGTTCAAGTTGGATGATACCTCACTGTTAGTGCATATTAAGGTATATGGTATACTGGTGGTTTACCTAACCTCTGTTTAATGATTCAATAAAACTAAAGTGCTTGTAAAGCATAAATTAAGTAGATTTCGATAAGAATAACGTGGAGATGACAAGAGAGAGTTAAACTTCTGTCAAAGGGGGGGGGGTTGAACCTCTTCTAACTGGACTCTTTGGAGCCATTGGTCCAGGTAAGGGAAGAATAGAGGAAAAGTGTAGAAAAAAGATTTTAAAGCTGGTTTTCAGTTTCTGGGCCCATATCCCCGCGCTTGGGCTATTGCAAGTGCCTTAGGCAGGCCAAGGCTCTCTCAGAAGCTGTTTCTTTTTTTAATTCTAAGGAAGGATTTCAGATGGCTCCAGAGAGATTTATTTTCAAGATTTCCAAGAAATGAAATTGATGAATCAGGTTGTATCAGGTAAATGTCGTCTCAAACGGATCCACAATCTGGGCTGATGGATTTTCGTCAGAATTTTGAAAATTTGAAATTTTTCATTTTTTCTGGACAGATGCCGAATAGTGCTCCAAAGTTCTTCTAATACGAATGTTCTTTGAATGAAGTTATTTTTATTTTTCTACAGTTCCGTCATTTTGTTACAATTTACGTCTGGAAAAATGTTCTATTTCCAGTTTCACCGGAAGTTTTTAAATCATCATTTAGTTGCTATACATACAATTGCCGCCTTTTTTACCTGCGTGGTGCAGTGATAAGAGGCGCTACTGGCACCTGCACGGTCGGGCGATCGATCCCATCCCAGCTCGTGCTAACCAAGCTTTCCATCCCTCTGGGATGGGTAAATTGATACCAGACTTGTTTGGGAAGGTAAAGACACTGAGTTTGTATAGCAACTGGCCCCGGCAAGTCATTGCATAGACCAAATACGCATTCACCATACCTCTACGATTCTGAATGAAACACGAATGCATGGCCCGTCCTTACGGAACTGATCAACGCCGGCACTTTTACCTTTACCTTGGGGAGGTTACAGTTATGAAAGGGGAGAGTGGCCGATTTCATATTCGTGGAAACCAAGATGAAATGAGGAGGCACTGTGAATTTCCCGTCCGATGTCAGCGTTTCGCGATTAACCTAGCATCTC